>CM019150.1:63718674-64224342 GCA_009733165.1 Naja naja
TTTTGATGACTAGATAGGTTATATTCTAGAAATGAAGGGACATATTATAACCTTAGACGAGGTAAAATTTATGGATTGTACTTATAGACTGCTAATAAACAAGACGGGAATTCACTTCTTTATGTATTTTTCTTTACATTCTTTTTTTCCTATCTTGCACTTTTTAGCCTTCTCTTTGATTTCTTTTTCTTGTTTTAACTGGTTTTATTAGATTTATTATTAGTTTTTTCTCTCTTTCAAAAAATAAATAAGCGCTTTGTATATAAAATGAGTTTTAGATGGTAGAAATTATTATAATCATTACATTGATTTATAATTATATACAATAAATTATTATGGGCCATGTTATCTTGATTTCTATCATCCAGCTGAAGTTGGACATTGACATAGAGGTATTTTAATTAGTAGGACCAACTATGTTATTGCGAAGTTTTTTATTTAATGTTATAAGTTTATATTATCTCTTCTGTTTAAATCTTTTTGTTTTTCATACCTTTTTCATAATTGCCCTCAATAATGTCTTTAAATATTAATATATTTTTTTTTCAGAAAAAGAATTCTTGCCAATTTCATCCCATCTCCCTGTGTCCTAAATTGATAGCACTGCAAGGGAGGCAGAACTGGCAGTGTAGCATTTGGCTGGCAGCATCCTGAAGTAACCAATGGAATATTTAGAATGGCATTGGGAGAATGAAACAATGGCATTCCCAAAGTAATAAAAAGAAAGAAAGAAAGAGAAAAGCCCTAATCAGCAGATACAGTAACTGAGCTGGCAAAACCTGGCTCTCTTTCCCATTTTAAATCAACCAGAATCCTAATACTTTTGTACAGACAGGTCTAACACTCTTTCAGAAGATTGCTAAAACCCTCTTAAAAACAAAGATGGGTTGTCCTTGACTTACAACTGGTCCTCTTAGTGACCATTTGAAGTTCTGACAGATCTATGGCCCAGATGTGAAATTCTGATGGATACTCCCCACTTGTGATCTCATGAACACACATTCACTTGGCAACTGGGCTACATTTACAGTCATTCTCAGCATCTTCCAGTCACGTGACCATACTTTATGACAGTTTTTGAAAATTGGCATTTACTTCCAGCCTTTGGCAAAGCTGTGCCCTTAGGAAACCATTGATTCACATAAGATTGCGGGATTTGTTTAACGACTGTGAATTCACTTAAAGTTGGAAGGTCGGGGTTATGACTCTGATCAGCAGGCTCCCATTACAGTCATAACACAAGGACTGCCTCTGCCTATATTTATTAGATGCCTCTGTAATGATGCCTCTGAAAGCTTCAAAGGTGCTTTCCGGAGATGCTGCAAATGCTCCTGGGGAAGTCAAGAAGCCCAGCTTTTGCTGAAGGCACATCAAATGGCCAGGAGTGCAGTGCTCAGCTACTGGAGAGGGCAGTTCAAGTGCCGTAGCAGTGGTGAAGTTCTGAGCCCGGACCATTTCTGCCAGGAGCTGTGGTGCAAGGGGGTTAGAATGCAGTACCTGCGGGGCTACTTCAACTGCCTGCAATTTGGCAGTTCAAATCTCACCAGGCTCAAGGTTGATTCAGCCTCCCATCCTTCCAAGGTGGGTAAAATGAAGGCCCAGATTGTGGGGGCAATATGCTGACTCTCTAAACTGCTTAGAGAGAGGGCTGTAAAGTACTGTGAAGTGGTATATAAGTCTGAGTGCTATTGCTACTGCTACCATTAGCAACATCCTTGAGATCTTTAATGGTGGGTCCAGAAGAGCTAACAATGAAGTTAGGCTTCCTTGGCTATGGCTTGGGGAGCTGGTGAGACCATCTGAGCGCAGATTGGATGAGAGCAAAGAAGGCTCCTTCCACTTCCGCTTCATTGCAGCTCATTGTCCCATGTGTAGACAGGAATGTTCTGCTTTAAATCTGACAAGTTAAGCTGCAAATTTCATCTTGTGAATGGGAGGTTCCACCAGAACTGCCACATTTTGTACTAGCTGTCTAGCAGCATTAATTTAGCTGCAGATTAGAGCTATTTTGGGGCAATGGTGCATCATTGAGTCTGTCACCTTTTTATCCATCATCAGAGAGAATCCTTGATTTTATTTAATTAATAATACAGGGAAAAGCTACATGTTTTTCTATTATTTGGTATAGGAATAGATAATGAAAAAAGGAAGCTCTTTTATTGCTCCTTTGACTAGCTCAACCTTTGCTGAAAAATACAGACTAATTGTACGATGTTAACATATAGCTGCCAGAAGATGGCAGTGTTACTTAAAATAGAGAAAGGTAGGCAGACAGTAATACCGTAATCTAGAAGCAGACTACTGTACAGTGTTGTAAAACTGCATTCCTAATTGCTTATCAAGGATATCTAAAGGCTTTCTTCTCTATTCTTAAACCCGTAATGTAGAATATTCCTTGGTATGGTTTCTGGAATGAAACTGGTGCTGTTGTTAACTTGGTAGGAACAGGGTGGAATGGGCACCTAATTTCTCAGTTTTGAACCCGTAAATACACTGAAAGTTAAAGTGTTTCATTAAGCCAAGTCTTCCAGCTGCAATGTTTGCACAAAACCCCCATCAGTGCAGCAGGACAGTTTGCTTCATTAGCGAATATTGACAAAATGAACAGCACAAAAAATGGAACGACAGTTTTTTTTACAAAAACAACAAAAAATGAGAGGAATCAGCATTGATAGTTTCACCTATTTCTGTTACAGTACTTTGTTTTTGTAGACCTTGATATATGTTTACTCAGGAGTAAGCTTTATTTCCTTCAGTCACTTACCGTACTAATTCATAATTTATTGACTAAACTATAATTGGCTTCCTTCAAGAACACACTAAAAAAGTATGGCTTAGAAACCACAGTGTCAGGGTTCGTACAATGTGCCAGCCCCAAACCAAATAACAAACCCAATAACCAGTTTAAGCTATGACTTAATCTGAGTGTGAACCAGGTCCTTGAGTTCAGCTGCACTTATTTTTTTTATTAATCCCAAATACAATCTTATGTTTGACAGAGTTAGGTGATGTAATAAAATAAACTACATGTATCCCAAGAAAAATATAATTATTAATATAATTTTAAAGTTCAAGGGATGAAAAGTCTTCTGTTCAAATATTTTTCAAAGACTGAGCCATCCTCACAGGCCAAAAAATGTCTGACTCTACCCCCAAATTCTGCAGACAAAGCTGGGTGATGGCAGAATAAATGCCTTATCTGGAATCATTTCAAGGAAGTAGCATATAATTATTCTTCAAGTCAAAATATTCTGGAACAAATACCATATGTGGCCTTAAAGTTAGCAAGGCCCACCAACAGTTCTTAATGAGGTAACATAATCTATTGTCTTCTCAAGTAAATTGTTTTATACTACCAAATACTTTCTTAATATTTTCTTTTCTGGTACTAATGTCCAATACAACCATAACTGCATGGTGGGTATTTTCCAGAACCCAGTTTCATTTCACTACTACAAAATTGAAAGTTTGCATGAAGGTCTTTTACATTTAAAATTAAGTTTGATATGTTTGGCTGAGAACTCTTTGTATAATTCTGGAAAAGTCCTGCCACAAAGCCTTATAGCTGTAATTCACCAGAGAAGCACACTTGAAATGCTGCTGCTATTCAGATTTCAGAAAATGGACATCATATCACCATAATCCCAACTATAAGAAATTACATCTTTAAATTACAGTAAAACTACAATATCATACAACATTAAAATATCAGATAACAACTCAATAGTCAAAAATGATATACATAAGCAGACACAATTCAAGAAGCATTTTGGTCAAAAGGACAGCTGTTTAGTCTGGAAACAATGATGTAGGCACACAAAAAAGCTCTTCTGTTTTACAAGCTGTATCTGTCAGCATTCACCAATGCTAGAAAATTGCTCTACTACGGTTGTTTGCTCATTTGTATTGAAATTGATGTAATTTTTCCTGCCTTATGTTGCAAAGCACAATAACACCTAAAATTTAATCAAAGAGTGAGATTTTCCCCATTTCAAATTGGTTATCTCACAACATGTGAAATTTTCTTCTTTCATTGAAATAAAATTATGTTATTTTAGTTACATTAAAAACAAATTTGATTTTTAGCTACAGGGGTATTATGTATGGTTCTTTAAAGTAACAGTATTACAATATTTTGCTGCGCAACAAAATCTGTTGTAGAAGGATTTGGTTTTCTTTAACATAAGTTAATATAAACAGAGAAATGCATGAGTATATTTTGGACAGAAACCAACCACATCACATTATGGTTTAATGATCCCAGCCCCTGATCAACTTCTCACGAACTGTAAACTTTCATAGAGGAAAAGTCGCCACCCAAACCAAAAAGATCTTTAAATTCCTGTGGCTTGATTCACATTTTGGAGAAATTGTATCAATCACTTCAGCGGTAGGAGGGCTGACCATGCTGTATTTGCCCAAGAAAAATATCAACATGAACAGAGAGAACAACATATATAATGTGCTCTCTACCAGAGTATGTGGTTTGTCATTGGGAATTCTTTACTGCTAGCTTGCTTTTTAGGATTTCTATACTGAATGCAGTTCTCTATAAATTCACCTGAGCAGACATCCCATATTTGAAGCCATCCAGATCAGTGGTGGGATTCAAAAAAATTACTACTGGTTCCGTGGGCGTGGCTTGGTGGGCATTGTGTGGCTTGGTGGGTGTGGCTTGGTGGGCATGGCAGGGGAAAGATACTGCAAAATCTCCATTCCCTCCCCACCCCACTAACCTGATTTCCAGCTCCATTCTCCTGTGCAGGGCAACAAAAGAAGATCCAGCCGATCAGCTGGGACTCACGAGGCAGAGAAGAGATGGGGACGGGGCCAGTCAGAGGTGGGATTGGCCGGTTCTCCGAACTACTCAAAATTTTTGCTACTGGTTTTCCAGAACTGGTCAGAACCTGCTGAATACTACCTCTGATCCAGATGTGTTGGACTTTACTTCACACCAGCTGTATAGTCCAGCACATTAGGAAGATGTGTTTTCACAACTTTTGTATAATATGATTCCTATATCCTAATAATACTGTAGACTTAGTGCTAGGAGGTAGCTGGGTAGTGAAAAAATGGGCCTTCTTGATTTGAGAGACGCTAGCCTCCAAGATGTCACCCCCAATCTGCATATAAGGGCAACTGGGACTGGAGTTTATGTTGCTAAGTAATGCGGTTGTATAATATGATGTCACGTGACTGCATTGCTTAATAATAGCAATCCTGATCATCTTGGTCACCATCGTAACCCCAGGTCTGTTAAGTGGGTACAGGTAAGAGTCCTGGGCAATGAGCATGGGGGTTGTCAGAGTGTTGTGGAGTGCCACCAGGGCTTCTGGTAGGTGGTGGGGGTCATTGGCAGGACAGTGGAAGATGCAGATGGACACTATGGAGTTTGGGTGGACTGGCAGGTGGGGGAGTGCTGTGGGCACATGTAGGGCTCCTCAGGAGAAATAGTGGTAGCAGTAACTTATGGGAGTAACTTGCAATCTTCCCCACCACCTTCCCAATTGACTTTGCTTGTTGGAAGCCAAGGTAGCAAATTATGATTACATGGCTGTAGGACACTGTAGTTGTCAAAAGTGGAAGCTCTTGCAAAGCACCAATTGTAATCACATGACTGTGAGAATACTGCAACATGTAGCACTTCAAAGAATGGTCATAAGTGCCATTTTAATGGTAGCTAAATTAGTGATATAACTTAAGGACTACCTGAATATTCTAAATGCACACAGGGCCTTGGTAGGTCTTTGTAGAACATGTTCTCATGACCAAAGAGTTCATAATATACAAACCCCATACTCACTGAAAACCTCAAAGATGATTAAAATGTGTGAGAACAATAATTAGTTAAAATTATAAAGCCCGAACAAACCATATATATATATATATATATATTTGTTTCGTAGATTTTTCACGGGTAAGGTATGTAGGTCTTGGTGTATTGGGTCTTGTCCCGTGTAGGTTGAGAATACCTTGGCAACGTTCGACGAAATCTCATCCGTCATCTTCAGCTGGTGTCTTCAGCTTCTCCCAGGAGAACGAAGCTGAAGACACCAGCCTGAAGATGACGGATGAGATTTCGTCGAAACGTTGCCAAGGTATTCTCAACCTTACACGGACAAGACCCAATACACCAAGACCTACATATATATATATATATATATATATATATATATATATATATGTAGGTCTTGGTGTATTCGGGTCTTGTCCCGTGTAAGATTGAGAATATTCTCAATCTTACACGGGACAAGACCCGAATACACCAAGACCTACATACTTTACCCGTGAAATCTACGAAAACAAATATATATATATATATATATATATATATATATATATTTGTTTTCGTAGATTTTCACGGGTAAAGGTATGTAGGTCTTGGTGTATTCGGGTCTTGTCCCGTGTAAGATTGAGAATACCTTGGCAACGTTTCGACGAAATCTCATCCGTCATCTTCAGGCTGGTGTCTTCAGGAGAACGAAGCTGAAGACACCAGCCTGAAGATGACGGATGAGATTTCGTCGAAACGTTGCCAAGGTATTCTCAATCTTACACGGGACAAGACCCGAATACACCAAGACCTACATATATATATATGTATATATACCTACCTAATCCGAAGGGAGACTCCCCCCAAAAACCAAGACACAGAACAGGACAATGGCATCGCCCTCCTCCCTTACATCAAAGGCACCACAGATAAAATCAGCAAAATTCTCCACAAGCACAATATCAGGACAGCCTTTGGCACTAACCAAAAAATAGCCAACATCTTAAGAAACCCCAAAGACAAGATCCAGCTAGAAAACCAAGGAGTTTACAAAATACCATGCAAAATTTGCCCAGCCACATACATTGGACAAACCAACAGGAGAATAAATGCACGCATCGCAGAACACAAGAACGCAGTCAGAAAAGAAGAAAAAACTTCCTCCCTTTTCCAGCACCTTAAAGCCACAGGACATGAAATTGATTTTGGGGATCCAAACTTATCTCCAATACTGAACACTTCAACAAAAGAATAATTAGGGAAGCCATCGAAATAGAGAAACACCCCCATAACATGAATAAACGGGATGATACTTCCCGCCTACCAGACTTCTGGAAACTAGCCCTGGTCAACAAACGAGTCCCAGCCACGAAAACCAACACCGGACCCAAAATAACACAGGATGCCACCACCAATCTCCTTCACCAGACTCAAACCCAAGCCCACGCCACAGATGAAAGGCAACCACCATCCAGAAACCAGACCATGGCTGCAACACCAGCTGCTACACCCCCCTCCAACCCCCGAACTAAGCAAACTGACACACGCTATAAACACATAGCCAGACCTCAAACTCGGAGCCAAACCAAGGCCCAGAATGCCACATCACAGCCTTCCACCCAGGATACTACATCACAGAACTCAGGAGATCACAACACAAAACATCAGGAGGTTGCAGCACAGACAACGACCCAGGAGATTACAGCACCACACCCAGGACATCACAACAATAGAACTCAGAAGGTCATCAAACAGCCCATTACCCAGGTCGTTACAACACAAAGGCTGAGAGACACACAGCCAGCACCTCAGCCACACAGGGTCTCAGGAAAAAGCCATCCAATCTGCATACATCAACTCCACAAACCAATCAAAAAGTAACAACACATCCAACTCTAGAGTTTAAAGGGAAAAACAGCCACGATCACACACTTCTCCCAGGAGAACGAAGCTGAAGACACCAGCCTGAAGATGACGGATGAGATTTCGTCGAAACGTTGCCAAGGTATTCTCAATCTTACACGGGACAAGACCCGAATACACCAAGACCTACATATATATATATATATATATATATATATATATATATATATACACTGTATATGGTAAAGACTAAAGCCTGCCAGCCACATGACCATGGACACGTCTTCAGACAGCGCTGGCTCTTCGGCTTTGTAACGGCCCCCTACAGCCAGAAATGACTAGCATGTATGTGTGAGGGAAACCTTTCCCTATACCAGTGATGGCTAACCTTTTTGTTGTCACATGCCAAAAGTGTGCATGTGTGTGCGTGTGCATGCACGTGTGCCTACACTCATTATGCAAAGCATGCACGAACCCCCATGCAACCCCCACCCCTGTGCATGCGTGCATGACCCCACCATGTTCCTCCGCCCTTTGCGCATGCGCACACATCTCCTGTATGCATCCCACCCCCCACGCATGCGCGGTAAATACCCCAAAATCAGCTGGCTGGTGGGAGGCGTACATGCATGCGCAGTAGAACTGATCTGGGACAAAGGCTCACATGCCGGCAGAGATGGCTCTGTGTGCAACTTCTGGCACCCATGCCATAGGTTCGCCATCACGTACCTATACTGTATATGTGTGCCTTCAAGTCAGTATTGACTCCTGGTGACTCCTTGGATAAGTCTCTGCAGTTTTCTTGGCAAGATTTCAGAAGTGATTTGCCCTTGCCTGCTTTGTAGGGCTGAGAGAATGTGACTGGCCCAAGGTGACCCATCTAGCCTTGTGTCTAGAGCCCGGTTCCTAGAATAGTGCCTTAACCACTACACCAAACTGTCTCTGAAAGATTGTTTATATTTATGTTCTATGACATTAAACATGATCTATCTAAAATCTATGTTCTATATGCCATATAATGTAATAATGCACAATACACAAATTATCAAGTACGACATTTTAATTGCAACAACTGGAATAAACACAATGCCAAAATTTTCTCAGTTTGCAGATTATTCTTCAAATTTGCTCTCCATTACTTTTTAGAAATAATATGTTAAATGTATTACATTTTTCCCAGGTATTCCCAAATGGCAAACATTTATTCTCATGAAGTTACTTCAAACATCATTAATTGTAATGCAATATACTTTATATTTTTTCTTCACAGTAACAAACAACAAGCTTTACAAATGATTGCCATCAATCTCACCATCTAAGAACCTGCCTTATTCATTCATTATATCATTTCTACTTTGAAACATGTTGTTAATTTTAAGTTTTCTGGATAAACATGTGCGCTGCTCTGTAGACTTCCTTGCTTCTACCCATTTGCCCTACCATAAAAAAATGTTTTGCTTTAAAACTTCTAACAAACATGAAAGCTTGCACAAGAAGATTTGGGATTTTTCTTCTCCCATAACTAAGGGGTTTGGCTATAACCATTGTCTATATACAATATAGTATCAAGAAATGTTCTTCAAGCTGAAATTGACTTTAGTGAGCCTTCTTATGGAATAATGCTTAGGGATAGGGAATTTCAGGACTTTAGACTCAGCTGGGAAGTTGAAAAACATTCTGGAAGAAAACAATGGCAGATAATTCCAATGTTGACATGAACATTGTGTCAATGTATTCATTGTAAGGTTTGGTTTGTTTTTTTTAAATATAGTGATGTAATTAATTAATACATTGAAGTGACTTTGTGCAGAGTTTGTATATTTGTGAAAAAGATCGGTATGTGATCCTTCTTCCTATATGAAGATTTTTGCTTCAGCTGTTTGTGCGAATTCTCAGTTTCCAACATAGAGATGTGGAGCAGCCATTTTTGTTATCCAATGGATTTGTAAAAGTTTAGGGAGATATAGGGTATTTATAATTTAAATACTGTTAAATTAATTGTTAAAGACTGTTAACACCTAGTGGAATGTAGAAGGATCATGTATGCATATCCTACTCTAAAGAAATTGTTTGGACTGAGTTTATAGTTAAATCTGAAGCAGAATCAGACAAAGGATGAATAAACTGTGAGTTGGCAGAGGCCAAATCATTTATACTTTTGAAGGAGAAGTGATGTCTGATTAAGAGCTGTGTTAGCGGCTTGTGGAAGAGGTATACCTATGCTGTATTTTATACATATGTAAAGAAAATTGCAAAGACCTCGTGTCAAATAATATTTTGTAACATTTAGAAGCATCATGCCAGAAGTTTCTCATTGCATGTGGGAATGGTTGGGGCAACCCCAAGCACTACCTTCCCAAGGTTGACCCTTTTAAAAACACTAAGCGGTAGAAGCCCTGTTGATTGCCTTTTCTTACTGCAAAGCTTCTGCCATTTTCTCCTTTTTCTTGAATTCTGCCCCGCAACGACGAGATTGCTCGAACCTTTTGAAAATCTGTGGTGTCCCTCAACCCTTTTAAGCGAAGCCTTTGAGGTGGCTTGGGTCAGTTTTGTTCTGAATTTCCCGCAGCTCTCTCTCTCTCTCTCTCTCTCTCTCTCCTTCCTGAAAGTTTTGAGTTTAGTCTAAACTTTTCACTTTCTTGAAGGCACTTTGCACAGCTATTAAATTGTATCACTACAGCCTCGGCTGGCACACAGTTAGAGTGTGTGCGTGTGTGTCTTTTACTGCGTTGCTGCCTGATGTCCTGAGCGAGTAAATTTCAAAGCTGTCACAAGCGAAGAACGCGGCCCTTCCAGATTCTGCCTTCCCTCCCGCGTCTCGGGTTCCAGCTCTGCTTGTTGCCATGGCTTTCTGGCTGGTCACGAGAACAGCCACGCAGCGCTCCCGGATTTGTTCCCACCTCCCCAGTCCCCTATAGCTTTCGTTTTCTTCCAGCGTATAGAGCGAGAGAAAGAGGGACGGGGCGGGGTGGCAAGCCTGCCTTGTTCACACGGAAACTGTTCCAGGGCTGCCATTCAAAAGCCGCCCGCTTTCCAAGAAGGGGAGGGGGGATTAATGTGGCGTGAGGCAGGCGTGTCTGGCACGTCGGCTGAACTGGGGAGGGGGTTTTCGGGGGGCGAAGGGGCTGCAACGTGCTAAGCAGTCACTGGCTGGGCTGGTTGCTAGGGGCTGCAGGCAATGGGCATCAGGGATTGCGCTCCAGCGATGGGCCCGCTGCCGCCAACAGGCAGGCCAAGTTGCTAAGCAGTTTTCACCGGAGCTGAGGGGGGAAAAAAGCCGCTTTGAGTGCTGTGTCAGCGCTTTTTCTTCCCTCCGTGTTCCCTTCCCAGATGTGTCTTGTAGGGTAGGGGGTGGGGATGGGGGAAACGGGGAAGGAGGCTCCATTCTCCTTTCAATCCGGAACCTACATTCTTAGGCAGACCGCCAAGGCCTACTACATACTGAGAAGTATAAATATTACCCGTTGTTCGGGTTGGAGGATTAACTAGTACAAAAACAAACAAAAAAAACAACCCACAGGTGCTCTTGACTTGACCTGCAGAACCGTCTGGAGTTTGAATAAGGAGTTTCCCCATTGTGCATTATGGGCTTTGGTATGGAGTAAGGTGGTCTTGTTTCAAAACGGGGTGCTTGAATGACTTGTGCAAATATTGGAAATGAGGCCACCCTAATGTCTTTATTCTGTGCAGACTTAAATTGCTTTTAAACATCTTGTTCCCTGCTATTTAAGGAATAAAGCAGTTTCCGCTTTAAATGGGCACCCTCTATTCCATCGAGTTGGTGAAACCCAGCAATGGGACAGGTAAGGTTTGATGGATAAATAGGGATAAATTTCACAGAAAGAAATGTTGGGCTGCTGCACAATGTCAGCTTAAAGTGAATTCCACCCATCCTTTATATTGACTTAATGTCTATGGAGATTCTCAGTCATCCAGGCCATGGTTGTCTCAAACGTGCTTTCTCAAGAGGAAACTGGACTTCCTGGTTTTTCTTTGAAGACATTCTCAGCCAAGAAGCTTCTGAAGAAGAAAAACCAGAAGGTCCAGTTGCCTCCTGAAAAAGCACCTTGGGATATATTGACTTAATATTTGCTGCCCCATCTAGTGACCCACAGGCATAAGGCTGAAAAAATGATACTGCTCATATTTGTAATGTACAGCAATGTGCCCATCCTAGCCTAAATCAGCCAATAGGCAAGAGGAGGATATTAGGCCCTAATTGTAATCTAATTGCACCACTGACAGAATATGAGTGATGTGTATCAGATTATATCCATGGCAAAATTTTGGCAGGATAAGGGGGAATAACCCCGGCACAGTGAAGGATGACTTGAGAATGTCTCAGCTGCAAACAAGGGTTCAGATGTAGGCAATGTCACAAGAATATAGACAGCTGCCATTGTCTATAGCTGCAGTTAGATGTCAGTAAGGAAAGCCTTGTTGGTAGGTTGAACTGAGAAAGTATTAACTCCACCTTTATTGCAGCTGAAAAATAGAAACAAGGAGGATAGAGAACCTTGAATTTGGATGTTTTAGCTTAAATTGTGAAAGCTACCTGATGATTATGTCTTGTTAGTATAACCTAGAATATCTGACTATGAAACAGTATTATTGTAATCGATGATGTATGCATACAAGCATGCTTCCATCTTTATTGGCTCTTTTTATCTAATAAAGTTCCTCTTGAATCTAATGTAAACTTTGGAGCTTGTGTAGAAATGATTATGTTGGTTTTGAGTAGAAATACAGAAATTGCCTTGCCATTGTTTTCTTCCTGGATTTTTTTAAAACTTCCAAGTGTAGTCTGTATTCCTGAGATTTCTCCTGTCCAAATAAGGAGCCCATCCCAGGTCATCTGCCATCTAAGTATGGCAACTCAAAGTGTATTTGGTTTCATTTGTAATAAAAATTGCCTACTTAGTTTCTCTTCTCCCCCCCCCCCATTCTGTACAGTGGTGGGATTCAGTTTTTTTACTACCAGTTCTGTGGGCATAGTTTGGTGGGCGTGGCAGGGGAAGAATACTGTAAAATCTCCAGTCAGAGGTAGTATTTGCCGGTTCTCCGAATTACTCAAAATTTCCACTACCGGTTCTCCAGAACTGGACAGAACCTGCTGAATACCACCTCTGATTCTGTATGAAGGAAAGAATTTTGACTTTAACTGGAGGAAACATGAAAAATTGGAAGCTTTCAAGCATTGCCTTTTTGCTTCTTTCCTAGCACAGTCTTATATAAGTCATTGACTTCCATTCATTTAGTGATCCTTCTAAGTTATGACCATGCAAAAAAAAGTTCAGTCTTTGCACTTAACATTAATTGCAGTGTCTCTATAGTCACATGATCTACATTCGGACGTTTGACAACTGGCATGTAAAGTTGCAGGGTCCTGGGGTCGCTACTGGGGCCATTTGTGACCTTCCCAGCTGCTCTTCAACATGCAAAATCAATCAAGAAAGCCAACTTTGCTTAATGATTGTGTGATTCACTTTATGACTTCAGCAAAAATGGCTGTAAAATCAGATCACTTAACCATCTCGCTTATTGACAAAAATTCCAGTCCCAATCATAGTAGTAAGGTGAGGGCTATCTGTCCTTCATTTTCAGATGTTCTTACTTGCTCTAATATCACTCACATTCTCTCTTCTGTTTTTCTTGTTCCTGAAATTCATAAGTTGAAAACAATTTTAGGAAAAGTCTAGACGCGAAAAACCAAATGTACAGGTACAGATTAGGTGAAATCTGGCTCAATAGCAGTAACTCTGAGAGAGATCTTGGAGTCCTAGTGGACAATCATTTAAATATGAGCTAGCAGTGTGCCGCAGCCGCCAAAAAAGCCAATGCAATTCTAGGCTGCATTAACAGAAGGATAGAATCAAGATCATGTGGGGTACTAGTGCTTTATAAATGATTAGTAACAACAGACCTAGAATACTGCATGTAGTTTTGGTCACCATATTATAAAAAAGATGTTGAGTGCAGAAAAGAGCAACATAATTAGAGGGGCGGAGGCTAAAGCATACAAAGAATGGTTGCAGGAATTGGGTATGTCTAGTCTAGAGAAAAAAAGGCCAGAGTGACATGATTAGCAGTGTTCCAATATTTGAGGGGCTGCAAGAGAGGTGGTATTCAGCAGGTTCTGACCAGTTCTGGAGAACCGGTAGCGGAAATTTTGAATAGTTTGGAGAACCGGTAAATACCACCTCTGACTGGCCCCGTCCCCATCTATTCTCTGCCTCCCAAGTCCCAACTGTTCGGCTGGGTCTTCTTTTGTTGCCCTGCACAAGAAAATGGAGCTGGAAAGCAGGTTATTGGATGGGAATGGAGATTGTACAGTATCCTTCCCCTGGAGTGGGGTGGTAATGGATATTTTGCAGTATCCTTCCCCTGCCACGCCCACCAAGCCACGGCCAACAAACCAAGCCACTCCCACAGAACCAGTAGTAAAAATTTTTGAATCCCACCACTGGGCTGCGACAAAGAAGGGGTGGTGGTGTCAACCTATTTTCTAAAGCACCAGAAGGCAAGGCAAGAAACTATGGAAACTAATCAAGGAGAGAAGAAACCTAGAATTAAGGAGAAATTTCCTAACAGTGAGAACAATTAACCAATGGAACAGCTTGCCTTCAGAAGTTGTGGGTGTTTCATCACTGGAGGCTTTTAAGAAGCCACTTGTCTGGAATGGTAGAGGGTCTCTTGCTTGAGTAGGGGGTTGGACTAGAAGATCTCCAAGATCCCTTCCAATTCTGGTATTCTGTTATTCTAATGATAATATGTCTGTGAATGTTATGCGGATACATTATCATATACTCGAACATTTGAGTTACAATGAAATTACCTTGTTGCCTATAGCATGTTCTTAATGTTTTGTCATCTTTAAGAGCAACATCATTACTTTAGCTATTTTCTAGTCAAAACCAGGCATCTGTGGCGGTCAGTTCCACACAAGAGCAAAATAAATATCTGCTTAATAAACAATGTCCTATTCTCTTGCCCTTAATTATGGTATCTGATTTTCTCAAACCAGTATGATGTGCTTGTCTTTGATGCATCATCCAGTCCAGCTTAGGCCCCGTTTCCCGTTTTTGGTTTGTTCTCTGCTTATTTTAGCAGAAGAAAAGATTAATGAAAGTCAAATTGTCAGTTTAGGCTTTATTTATGTATTTCATTTTCTCTAAAGATTGGCCAATCAAATAAATTGCTTCCTTCTCCTCTGTTCACAAATGCATTTTAACATTCAGTGTATCACTTAGAAAAGAACTGTTTCTAAATCAAATATTTGAATCAATCAACCTGTATATTTCATTTGACAAACATGACAAAAATATTTATTAAGAGTGAAAGATTTGTTTTTCCTATCTTGGGTTTTTATAACATCAAGTATTCAATTTCTCTCACACTTCAAAGAATTTGACACAGCATGGCCAATTTTCATTTCCTTGTTTTGAAAAATTCATCCCTGTGTGGTTGTGTACATAAGTCGAAAAGTAGTCAGTGGATTGTTTTAGAAAGCCTCCTTTTGAAGCTTTTCATGTTGATGTTTTAACTCTATAATACCTCAACACTAAACACAATTATTAGTGTGTAAGCCACATTGACTTGTGGGATCTCAGTTATGAGAAAGCATGAATAGAATCACTGTTAAAAGTATGTAGCTCCAACTGATCATAATTTACCATAGAATTAATATAGTAATTGTAACTTTATGTGGAGACCAATGATTTTGGATGAAGAACTATTTTGTTTAGATATGCCATCTAAAATCTTATAAAAAGGCTAGTAAGCAATAGAAAATAGAAAAGGAAATGCCCAAAGTTGTATAGTCTGCTTTTAAAAAGAATATATTATTACTCCTATCTACAGTAAATAAAGTAGCTGCAGTTCTACACTGTATATTAGTATTGGTAATGAAATGTTGAGTCTTGCTTTTTTTTTTAAAGAAATGACTGATTAGAAGTAATTTAGTCTGGTCTCTGAAATTGGAGGAAGGAAAGAGAAGCTGTTTAAGATAGTTTCTTGTGAATTTTTTTAAAAAAAGATTTTTATTTTTTAAGATAAACAAGTACAGACAAAACATAAAAAACATAAACCATCTTCCATTTTATATATGTACAGTGTGTCAGTTGGTTACAAATCTTTTGTGCTATCCTTTCATAGTCATCACTCACAGTTTATATAGATTCTCACATTGACAATCTAACATGCTTATATATTTATCAGTTATTAATCATTTGTGACTAAACTATTCCATCATTTATGCAAGATATTCTCAATTTTGTTTTAAAGTTTATATTACACTTTCATCCAATGGTTATATATATTTATATTGTATTTTATCTCAATCTATTATACTTCTATTATAAGGTTTCTTAATGTATTACGTTACCATGTCTTTTTATCCAACCATTGATAAAACAAATCCCATATCATATAAAATTGTTTATCTTCTTGATCTCTAATTTCAAATGTCAATTTACTCATTTCAGCACAGTCCATAATTTTCTTAATAACTTCCTCCTGCATAGGTATTTTTTCATTTTTTCAATTCTTAGCAAATACAATCCTAGCCGCTGTCAACACATTTACAATCAAATATTTCAATTCTTTATTGTACATTTCTGGTATAATTCCCAATAAAAATATCTCTGGTTTAAAGTCTGTATGTTGTTTTATCATTTTTTACAACCACGTGTGGATTTTAGTCCAATATCTTTTTGCATCCAAATACATCCACCACATATGGTAATACGAGCCAGGTATCTGATGACATTTCCAACATTTATCTGATTTATTCTTAAACATTCTTGCAATTCTCGTCGGGGGTAAGTGCCACCTGTAAAACATATAGATTTTCTTTATAAGCAGTTGACATTGTCATTTTATAATTTTGAGACCATAATTTTTGCCATTTCTCTAAATCAATCCCATATCCAAATTTTTTCCCCCAAGCAATCATCGTTTCCTAAATTCTAATAAATGTCCATAAAGTTTTTTAATTACATTTTCATCAGTACCTATCAAAATTTTATCTAAGTCAGTCAACTTATCAACACCTTCTAATTTAATATCTTCATCAAATCTAGATTGTATTCGCAAATATGAAAACCAATTCATTTTTATACCTTGTTCCTCCAGCGCTTGCATAGATTTAAGTTCACCTTTTTCATTTAGTATCTCACCATATCTAATTGTTTGTTCCTTTTTAATTATTATTGGATAGGAAAAAGCTTCAATAGTAGATATCCATAATGGAATTTTTAAAGTAATACTGCTTTTTTATCTTCTCCCAATTTAAAAACAAAGCCTCTCGAATATAATGTCTTCTGAAGTACCCTTGTGTTTTGGTTCCCTTATACCAAAGAAAAGCATGCTATCCCAACAGCAGATCATGTCCTTCTAGAGTCAATAGTCTACTGTTCCTTAATGTTATCCATTTACCCACATCAAATTTGCCACCTGATAATATAGTTCCCAGTTGGGCAAAGCAAACCCTCCTCTTATTCTTGCATCTTGTAACAGTTAAGTTTTATTCTCACTTTCTTGCCCTGACAAATATATTTCAACACAGTTTTATTTAGATCTTCAAAAAACTCTTTCCCTAATCTAATTGGAATTGTCTGGAATAAATATAAAATTCTAGGCAATACGTTCATTTTAATTGTTGATATTCTCCCAATCGATAATTGTAAATTTTCCCATTTTTCCAAGTCTGTCGCAATCTGCTGTTTGAGTTTAAGATAATTATTCTCTTTTAGTGTACTACATCTTGATGTAACATATATCCCTAAGTATTTAACCTTATTCATGACCTGAATTTCTAAGACTTCTTCCAACTCTTTCTTTCATCTTGCTAACATATTCTTTGTTAATATCTTTGTTTTATCCTTATAGTTTCTTGTAGTCATCTTCCAATGTTTTAAAAGGCTTTTTCTGTTTTATATTTCTTTTCCTTGTATATTCTATTATCAAACCTCTTGTGTAGGCCTTCAACGTGTCCCAGAGATTCTGTAACGATGTATCCTCTTTTTTGTTTTCTTTAAAAAAGAAAACCAATTCTCTCTCCATTTTCTGTTTGAAGTCTTTTTCCTTTAATATCGTATTGTTTAAAGTCCATCTAGATCTCCTCTTTTGTCCTTTTCAAGTAACTGTCATTGGGTTGTGGTCTGCCCAAGTACTTGCTTCTATTTCAATTTCTTGTATATTAGAAAATAAATCTGCTGATATCCATATCATATCTATTCTGGACCATGATGCATGCCTATTTGAATAGAAAGTATATTGCTTATTTTCCACATTTCTCTCCATGCATCTTTTAAATTTATTTCCTCTATCATTGGAAAAAAGGATTTTGGTAGTGTCTTTCTTGTTTTCTTTATTGATTTCTGTGTTTTATAATCCAACTACTCATTAATTATTCCATTGAAATCTCCCATCATGCAAAAATTAACATAGTCCAGTTCAATTATTTTCATATGCAATTTCCTGTAAACTTCTTCTTGATTATCATTTGGAGCATAAATTGCTATTAGAAGTGTCTTTACATTATTATCCATTATTTCCACCATCAAAATCCTTCCATCATCATCTGTATAAATTAATTCTGCTGGAATTGTATCTCTAATATATAAGACCACACCTCTTTTTTTACATTGTGCCAAGGACGTGAATAATTTCCCTAACTTTTTTGGTTTCAATATGTATTCATGTTGTTTTTTAATATGTACTTCTTGCAGACAAATTATATCAGACTTTAATTTCTCTAATTTATGGAATACTTTCCTTCTTTTAGTAGCTAAATTAAGTCCATTTATGTTCATCGTAATTAATTTTCTCGCATCCATTTTAGACTTTATAAGATGGTTTTATTGCTCTAGTAAATCTTACTTCTTGTTGCTCTCTGGGTACACTGCCTACTGCACTTTCTTCTTTTTCTTTTTCAATTGCTGCTATACACTCCTCTTGAAATTCAATCAAAGACTCTTATTGTATCTTCCTCCTTTCCTCTGAGATATTCTAAGTAAAATAACTCTGCTTTTTCAACTGTGTCAATTCTGTGTCTTTGTTCCTGCCAAGTGAACAAGAGACCTTCTGGTATCAGCCATCTGTAATTTACTCCTCTTTTAAATAACTCTTTGGTAAAAAAAAAAAAAAGGTATTCTCTTCTCATCTCTCTTACTCTTCTTGGTACTTGTTTCAGTACCACAATTTTTTTTATCTTTATACTTTAATGCCTTTTCTCTTGCCACCTGTAGTATCTGTGTTTTAATAATTTTCTTAGTAAATCTAATATGAACTTCTCTTGGTAACTTGTTTCTCATTGCATATCTTGTATAGACAGGGAACACTTCATTCATTCCATCCATCATTTTCTCTTCAGTTATCTCTAGTGCCTCTGCCAGTATTTCTGTCATTTTTTTCAGCAAGGTTTTCGCCCTTTTCTTCCCCCACATTTTGGAATCTCAGGTAAAATTCTGACCTGTCAATCTCCCACCCCAGTGGTTCACTCCTGCCTTTTTCAACTTCACTCAATCTGGTATTGATCTCTCCAATTTTCTTGTCTCTTTGTTCATCTTGTTCTTCAATTTTCTTAAGTCTTTCCTCATATTTCATCATCATCTGTTGAATATTCTCAACTTTCTCATCTGTCTTTTCAGTTCTTTTCTCAATATTCTCTGTTCTCTTTTCAATATTATCTGTTTTTGCATGTATTATTTGAATTCCTTGCATAATCATCTGTAGTGTCACTTCCATCTCCTTCTCCTGTTGCAATATCTTCTGTATTGATCGTTGTCCTCCAGATGGTGAGGAGGAAACAGTTGATATTGAAGAAGCTGGAGCTGTTGTCTTTCTACTCATTTTGCAGTTAACAATTAAAAAAGAAAAAAAAAAGAAAATAAACAGGAGCAGACAACTGCTGCCCCAATAAAAAATATAAAAGAAAAATAAAAGGAGGAGGGGAAAAAATCTTCAGGCACTTGTATACCTTAATCTAATTAATTCCAGTTATGTGCAAAAAGAAAAGGGAAAAAATGTAAAAAGAAGAGAGGGTGAAAAAATATGGAAAATTTTTAAAGAAAAGTAAAGGGGAAGAAAAAAATTAAAAAAACAGTCTATGTATTTCCCTTAATATAAAAAAGAAGCAGAGAGAAAGGGGGAGGCAAAAATATAATCTAGTTCCTGGATTAAAAGGCTAAAATCCAAACATAAAAATCCAACTAGAGGGGAAGTGAAAAAAATAGTAAGTAATTCTTCTGACAAAAAGCGAGTCACTGCCACTAAATATCCAAGCCTCTTTAGTAAATCAAATCAAACTTTCCAGTTCCAGTATTTTCAAAGTCACTTCAATCTTCTTTCTTTCAACTTCAACTCCAGACTCTGGCTATCAATAGTTTCACAGATGAGCACTTGTATAAACAATCTGCCATGCTCATCCCACTATCTTTTTCAGCAAACTCAGAGTCCTTGAATATAACTCCAATACACAAACAAGTAAAAAAGAAAAGAAAACGAAGTATCCAAGCCTCTAGATGGCAGTGCTACTTGTTTTCCTTCACTTTCACTTCCCCTCATAAATCCAAAGCCAGGAATAGATTAAAAAAAAGTAAAGTCTTTTAAAAAACTCAAATAAAATAGAAGAGTCTTAATCAAAACAGACTTTCAGGAAAGTTATTAAACAAAATTAAAAATTAAAAAAGCCCAGTCCAGTTAAAAATTGAGAAGCTTTGCCAAATTCCAAGTTCCAATAAAAAGGGGGGAAAAAAAACCTTCAGTTTAAACTAGCTTAATCTCACTGCTTAGCCACTTTTAACTTCACTTTTAATTACACTTTCAGTCTTTTAGGGTGTTCTCTCCAAAAAATAATAAGTAGAAATTCATCTCACCAAACTGACACACTTTCTTCCAATCTTCTGTTCCGGAGCAGTCCCAGCTTCAGCAGCTTAAATGGCTGCCTCTCCGCTGCAGGCAAGAAGGGCTTCTCCTGGATCTACCAGGGACTTTGCAGTGTCCCTGGGATCAGCAGGACGTGCCCTTATCGATCACCATCTCTGCAGGACGGTTTAGGTCCAGTGGGACTGACCAACAGCAGAGATATCGACGGCAATCTTGGATCATCAAGATCGCACATCGTACCGCCGCGACTCCAGCTCCGCCCTCCCATTCTTGTGAATTTTTGAAAAATACTATTTATTGCCTTTATAGTGAAAAGATACATGTGTTACCTCCAGAGAGAGTACAGGTAGTCCTTACAACCACAATTGAGCCCAAAATTTCTGTTGCTAAATGAGACATTTGTTAAGTGAGTTTTGCCCCATTCTTTACGACCTTTCTTGCCACAATTGTTAAATGAATCATTGCAGTTTTTACGTTATTAACATGGTTGTTAAGTAACTCTGGCTTCACCATTGCCTTTGCTTGTCAGAAGGACCCAAACGGTTCACATGGTCTCAGGACGTGGCCTCATAAATACGAGTCAATTGCCAAGCATCTGAATTTTGATCACGTGACACTGCAACAGTCATAAGTGTGCAAAACAGTCATGTCACTTTTTTCAATGCTGTAACTTTGAACGGTCATTAAATGAACTGTTGTAAGTTGAGGGCTACCGGTATTACCATGTCATGAGCCCAGAGAGAGGTTAATTGTGATAGGATTTCAGTCTTCATACTGGAATTTGAACGTTCACCAATGATAGCTCCAGACGCATTTTGCTATTGGGAAATAAGGAAGGGACTGTATTTTCTTAGTGTGCACAATATGGAGTCCAATGGACTCTGAACCACATTCTCCAGATCTCTTGGATTATAGTTCCCAGCCAGCATGAACTTTGTATCGTTGGAAAAATTATTTAATAGCACCTGAAGTTTGTATCTTCCAATAGCCTTTTGACCTATCTTTGCTGGAATTTTTTTTGCACTTCTTGGAATTAGTGTTTCTTTTTTAAAATAGTAATTTGTCTGTCATTAATGGGATTGGCAACACTGCGCACTTCACTGTAGAGAAGAAAGGGTAAAATTAAAATTTAAATGGAATGAATGAATGAATAAATAAATAAGGACCATTTTCATGGAATGTACTGTCAGAAAGTTGCCATGTGATCTTTAAATCCCAGCTTTGAAAGGCCTGCATGTGAACTATGTTGTAGGAATGGCATTGAGATCATTATGTTGGGCTACAAGTCCAGTAAATTCAGTGAGATTTATTCCTAAGTATGAGTTTATTGCTGTTTGCTGAGACAGCTTATCCTAATGTTCAAAGCAATCAAATACTTCCTTAGTAATATGTAAAACAAAATGCAATAATGAAAAATTATTAAATAAAATTACATGTGAAAAATTCAGTTTCAGCTTTTGGAAGGATTGAATACAATTCCTATTCCATTCAAATGTTTCCTTTTGAGGGATTAATTTATAGTTAACATTTTTACATTTCTACATCCACTTACTATATGCTCAATTTTTCCTAGATTCTAATCATATTTATTGAGCCATACCTGCTATTTTTCATTGCTCTATAATCAGTTGTTTTATTGGTTACAACAGAAACAACTTTCAGTAGTTTAGAAATAGCAGGATGAAATTTTCAAGCACATGTAAATCAGAAACCTTGATTACATTTGCAGAGTTGTGTTCTGTGGTTGCTGTACAAACATAATATACTCCTTTGCCCTTGGAAGTGGCCAGCTGGGAACACTTGAAATCTGTCATAACTCACCTGAATATCAAACTGGGGATTTTGAGCCAAATATTCTGCTTAGTTCAAATCAATATGTACATTTCAGTCTTCCACTTACTGCTTTGCTGTCCAAAGTTGTTATCTTAAAGCCTCTTCAGTTCTATATTTGTTTTGTTTCAGCAGCATACACATTCTGTTTTTTTCTTAATTAGCTTTTTATTTCTTTATTACACTGATTCTTTTCCACATCACTCATTCTTAAAAATATTAACAAGAGGTTTGTTAGACCAAATAAAATATCTACAGCGGCACTTCTAGGCCTGAGATCTCCTGAGGCAAGAGGTCTCTCAGGTACCTCCTAACCCCCGTTGGTTCTGCTGCCACCTGTTTCCATCTTGCTGTTTCCACTGCCGGTTAATCAGCAAAGTCAGTCTGAGAAGCCCAAAAGAAAAACATGGGCATTCTGGCATTCTGGCTCAGCAACTGACATGCTACCACTGATACTGAAGGTCATCTATAGCCTTCAGTGCTATTTGCTGCTGATAGCCTTAAGCTGCATGGAGAATAAAAGCATGGATTCAAATAGACCCTACTAGTTATCTTGGTAGAGTAATCTAAGCAATGCCAGGTTGGTTGGTTTGTCACCTTTTAAATTTCCCAATCATGAGTAATCCTGCTAGCTACTGTGTTCCGGCAGCTACTTGAGATAAATGCTTGCACAATAGTTCTACTCTTGTATGAAGCTACTTCCCTCAAATTGTACCCCTGAATTAATCTTGTTTTATACCCCTACATTTGTCTCCAACCAGCAAAATTGTGTTTGACACGACCCCTTTCCACAACTATATATATATATTTATTTTATTTTGTTCATATTTATATCCCGCCCTTTTCCGGAGACTCAGGGCAGCTTACAATTTTTGGGATACAACCCAATGCGCTCAGCAATAGCCTTCCTTCCATTGTATATGCCTGCTTATTACTAAGCGGCATTTTTACAAAGTCAGCTTATTGCCCCCAACAATCTTGGGTCCTCAGTTTACCTACCCCGAGAGGATAGAAGGCTGAGTCAACCTTGAGCCTGGTGGGATTCAAGCCTGCAATAATTACAGGCAGCTGGAACTAAGTGCTAGGCTATTAACAGCCTGCACCACCAAGGCCCTTATATATATATATGACCTTACCAGCATTAGAAATTGGTTGATTTATTATTATTTGATGCCAACATGAATAAAACTAATATTCCAGGTTCCTCCTGTTTTATTGATCTTCTAATTCTGGGTGCATTTTGGTTCATCAGCAAATGCCAGATTAAGCTGCTTCTGTTTTCAGCAATCCTAGTTGGTTCCCAAAGCATCAGAAATACTCTGTAGGGCTTCTGCAGCACCTTTGACCACCTACTCAAGAGTACCACTCCTGCTAATGCTTCTCATTTTTCCATGATTAATCTTTTTCTGTAAAGCATGGCAGATAAATTAATATTTAATAATTAAGTTTATGTTTTGGGGAGAAAAGAGATTAACAATTTTAATTGGGTGTAAGGGATTATTTGTATTTTCTCTTTGATTGGCAGATTTAAGTCAAAGGCTTGGTGATGTTGTTTGATAGCAAAATTCTGAAATTTCTGATACTTTTTCTTGAATGTGGATGTTTTCTGTGTGGTAGGGGCAATTGGAATATGTAACTCTGTGTTTTTTATTTTTAATTGGAATGTTTTTCCACAATATAGTTACTTGGGAATATGCACAGCTGAGTTTAATGTGACTTTTATTATAACTGCTAAAATTGTCTTGTGGGTCTCTAAGGATAATTTTCTGTCAGCATCCAGCAGTCTAATCTGTGGTTGGTGCTGCTGCCTATATAAGAACATGTGGATACCATTGGGCCTTTGCAAGTACTGCTGAGGGTATGAAAGGCATTTAGGGATGCTAAGAAACATCTCAATGCCATATCCCCCCCCCAAAGTCATATGAGCTGAGACAACCCTTGCTTAATAGCAATAGCATTTAGACTTATATACCATTAAAATAGCTATGAGATACAGAAATGAGCATTCCAAAGAAAACATTTCTCCCTTGCCAGTCAGTAATGAATGACACCAATGAACATTTAGCTAGGAGGGGATAAAATGCAGTTGTTAGGAGAGGCTGTTAATAGAGGGAAGCAAAACCATAAAATATATTTACCATTCAATATCTGCAATATGACTGATGAAAAATTACAATGCATGTCCAGTCATAAAAAGAGGATAACAAAAATTATGGTACGGTTGGCAGAATAGAATGATATTAACATGAAATTTCAGAACAGCAATTTAATGATGGCAACCAGGAGGGATCAAAGTCAGACTACAGCAGATCAATTGTGAGAGATTTGGGGAGAGGAGTTTTTGCAGGGTTTTTGATAGGAAAGTACAACTCGTACACAAATCAATATTTAATTTTTATTTACATTTAATCAGCTTAAGTCCCCAGTGCCTCCAAATTTTTCCTGTCTTCTGACTTCCCTATTGTCTTTCTTGCTTTTTCACAATAAAAATCCAGTCCCGACTAGTGAATAAATTACAGGATAGGCAACACCTATAAGACTTATTTTCCATTGTTTTGGGGGCACTGATGTTTTTTTGAACAGCAAGCACTTTACCTTAATCATCTTTCTACTGTGGATAATTTTTTTTAAATTTCATCTCAACTGCAGCCCTGTCACTATTTCTACGGTACTTTCCTGAATTTCAGAATCCAAGCAGATTCCACCCCCTCATGTAAAATAGGCCTACTGTGTGAATTAAATTAGGCACCAGAATTTTGAGTTCACAAATACTTTCTTCCTTTACTGGGTGCAGCTCTTCTACATTTCTTTTCCTCAAACACCACAAACTCCCAAAATAAAGGTGGAGCAATTTCTGATAGTTGTAAACAGCATATATTTTTGGCAAATGTTGGACTATATTTCTTCATGCTGTAATTGGCAACTTACACGGCTGAATTCTCTTCCATTCGGTATAAACCAATTAATGCACATATAGAAATTATTCTATTGTGAGGAGAATATTTGATATGATAGTTTTCTGAGGTTGGTGTTGGGCAAGTTATCACCTGAGCCTTCCCTTGAATTAAGTGGAAGGATGCAGAGAGGTTTTCTACCTCAATTGCAGCACATAATAATTTTTATTGATGTCCTTCTGCAGTGTGGGCTAGGATAGGCTTAGACTATCGTGAAAAGGGGTTAACTACGTATTTCAGTATATGGTGCGCACTTCAAAAATGATTTAGAGGAAGTGCTTTACATCACATCTAATTGCAGACCTTCTCTGCTGTTTCTTAAAGCAGCCTGACCTTTTTCAAGTGTCCACATGAACATTTTCAGCTCCTAAGAAATGCTCTTTTTGATGTCATTGGTGTTTGATAAAAAAAAAAAGAATTGTACAGTTGGGTTAGATGGCAAAATATCAATTCCTCCAAAACAATAGAAAATAAGGAAACTTAGTAGAAGATGCAACATTCCTGCTACATATTTTCTAAATTATCTAATTGCCACTGTTTTAAAGAATCCACTTATAGTTAATGCAAGTCTTTAAAAAAACTGCAGGTTTCATTTTTTCAGGCTCGTTTAGAGGCCTGTACAAATTTGAACTATTTTAATAAGTGAAGAAGTGCTGTGCTTGTACAAGATCTGAAAGCCTTCTTATGAATCATTTCAAAGCATGGACAGACCCTATTTATTATGTTCAGTCTTGTTATTGCTATCACTAGCATGACAAATTTCAACAACAATTCATTCTGACACATGGGCTTTTATTGCCTCATGGTTATAAGTTTTTGCTCTTAGGCACTCATTGACCCTATGATCAATTTTGATTGGGTGCTAGATTGATAGAGTAGTAACTCAGTAATACAGTAATTCTGAAGAGGACACAAAGTCATCTTTAGAAGTCATGAATGGTGACCTTAAAAGTTTCTAGCTTGTCTTCTGTGGAAGCCCAAGGGAACAGCATTCATATAGAAAGAAGGTTGGGATGTATTTTTTTACTGTATGCTAGATCAGTCTTGCTCATGTACTGCTTACCCAAAAGACTTCAAGCCTGACAATTTCTTATTAAATTGATTTCAATTCTGTATCACTGAAGCAAGTTCTTAATTACTTGCACTTTCATCTGTGCCCACTGATGGAGTAGAGGTGCAAAGAGGGGACTTCATTTGCATATATTGATTAGAGTGCACCAAAGCTGTATTGTGACTGTCCATCATGTTGAGGAAGTGTTAATTCAGAGTCTGTCAGGAAATGGGGGGCAACCCTTTCTGTATGAAAGGGCTCTCTCTAGCTCAAAAGGGCATTTTTAAATTAAAAAAAATGAACAAATGCCATATACATATTTATTTTGCAATTTTGTCTCCTCTGTCTAATGCCAAAATTGCAAAATAGGTTTTTCTTTTAATACATTCTGAATGAAGATGTGATTTCTTTTTCTTCTGAATGTTTAATTTATCCCACAATTAGGGATACTGGTACAATTTATTCAGCATGAATTACAAAGCAAATTAAGTTGAACTGTACTTCTTGAATTAACACTTCCTCAACATGATGGGTTGGAAGGTAATGATTTTCTGGTAAAGTTTGACATCATCATCATCATCATCATCATCATCATAAATCATCGTAAAAGGGCCTTGGTGATGCAGTCTGTTAATAGCCTAGTACTTAGTTCCAGCTGCCTGTAATTATTGCAGGCTCGAATCCCACCAGGCGCAAGGTTGACTCAGCCTTCCATCCTCTCGGGGTAGGTAAACTGAGGACCCAAGATTGTTGGGGGCAATAAGCTGACTTTGTAAAAATGCCGCTTAGTAATAAGCAGGCATATACAATGGAAGGAAGGCTATTGCTGAGCACATTGGGTTGTATCCCAAATATTGTAAGCCGCCCTGAGTCTCTGGAGAAGGGCGGGATATAAATATGAATAAAATAAATAAATAAAAATAAAATAAATAAAAGGAAAACTGAAAGCTGATCAGGATTGAACTCCTGGCAGTAGACAGAGTCAGCCTGCAACATTGCATTCCAACCACTGCCTTCATCCCTTGAACTCTCTGAAATACTACTGTTAGTATTAACATATACTATTAGATAAACGTATTAGGATCTATCCCAATCAGAAACCCTGGATGACCAAGGAAGTCCAGTGCCTCTTGCGTGATAGGACCAAGGCCTTTAGGTTCGGTGATGGGGCAAGATACAGTGTTGCCAGAGCTAATCTGAAGAAAGGTATTCGGAAGGCCAAGACTGATTATAAGAGGAAGATTGAGGATAATTTTTATAGCAAAAACATGAGGCAGGTGTGGCGAGGGATTCAACAAATTACAAACCATCCACAGACCAATATCATCCCTGCTGAGGGGGATGCTTCATTGGCAGAGGAACTGAATCATTTCTTTGCTCACTTTGAAGTGGAGACATCAAAGACAGATAAAATACAACCACCAGCCAATTGTAGCCCCCACCTCATTGTGGAGGAACAGGAGGTGAGGAGCATTCTGAGGGCTGTGGACCCTAGAAAGGCTGCCGGTCCTGATGGTATCTCTGGCTGAGTGCTTAAAGACTGGGCTGATCAGTTGGCTGGAGTCTAAACTTCTGGACCTTGGACTTTCTTATTCAATCTGCCTTTAGATTATGGATTTCCTGTCTGGCTACTCACAGAGGGTCAGATTAGATAATCAAACCTCTTCAGCCCTTATTCTTAACACTGGTACATCACAGGGTTGCGTGTTATACTCTTTATGTGCATGACTGCATTCCCACTCACGCTAGTAATACTATTACTAAATTTGCAGACGGTACAACAATGGTGGGACTCATCTCCAGGGGGGATGAGTCGGCCTACCAAGATGAGGTGGACCGGTTGCTTTTATGGTGTGGAGACAATAACTTGGTCTCAACACCAA
Organism: Naja naja; assembly: GCA_009733165.1. Classification (NCBI taxonomy): domain Eukaryota; kingdom Metazoa; phylum Chordata; class Lepidosauria; order Squamata; family Elapidae; genus Naja; species Naja naja. The sequence goes on from CM019150.1 coordinate 63,746,917, forward strand.
TGAGACCAAGGAGCTTATAGTGGACTATAGAAGGAACAGATTAGACGTCCAGCCCTTGCTTATCAATGGAGACAGAGTGGAGCAAGTGGCCAGTTTTAAGTTTCTGGGTGTTTCCATGAAAGAGGACCTGACCTGGGGTGCTCACGTTGCAGCACTGGTCAAAAGGGCCCAGCAGAGATTATACTACCTAAGACTTCTCAGAAAACAACAACTGAATGAAAAACTGCTGGTGACCTTCTACCGCTGCACCATAGAGAGTATTTTAACTTACTGCACTTCTATGGTTTGCCAATTGCACAGTGGCAGATAGGAAAGCACTCCAGAGAGTTAATGTCATTGCCCAGAAGATCATTGGTTGCCCTCTCCCCTCTTTGGAAGAGCTTTATAGCTCCCGCTGCCTTAAGAAAGTTCAAAACATTCTCAAAGATCAATCTCATCCTGGGCACCCTTTTTTTTGAACTATTACCATCTGGCAGATGGTACAGAGTATTAAAAACAAGGACAAACAGGCTGAAAAACAGCTTCTATCCCAGGGCAGTAGCTCTTTTGAATTCTATAGTGCAGTGTTGGTGCGGTGTTATGGATTTTCGGTTCAATGTATGGAGTGTGAAAGATATGTGTTTGTGTTTATTTTCATGGTCATGATGTGCACTGAAGATGGTGTTTGATTTCGTTGTACGAGGTGCAATGACAATAAACTAAACTAAACTAAACTAAACTAAACTAAACTAAACTAAACTAAACTAAACTATTATATCTTCCCTAATTCTTATCCAGGCAAAATATACCATATTTTATTTAGCATTCCCCATAGGACTTGGTTAGGGTTGTCCTTTTATCCTTTTGGTACCCCTTTTTAAAAACTTGGTCTAGTTAGTTGATGCCTTTTTAAAACTGCAGTGCTGAGAACTGGACACAATATTTCAAGTGGGCCCTGAGCAAGGTAGAGTAGAATTGGACAGTCAGTTCTTGTAATACTGACTTTGTTCTATTGTTAATAAATCCTGAAAACAGTGTTTGCCTTTTTAGCATTTGTATCATATTATTGGCTCATATTCAACATGTGATAAGCTAGAACACTTGGGTTCTTTTCACAGGTATCACTATCCAACTCTCTTTGGTTCTGCAATCATGCTGTTCATTTCTTCTCCCTAGATGTAGGACTTTTTCCTTATTAAAATTTTTTGTGCCTCATCTTCTATAATAGTCATCTTCTATATAGTCATTCCTAATTTCATGTCATCTACAAATTTGATAATCCTTATAATCCATACATCTACATCCTTATTAAAAATGTTAAACATGATTAAAAGCTAGGACTCAGCAGTGTGGCAATTCTATTCAATACTACTTTCCAAGGTGATATGGCACCATTTATAAGTACTATCTGGGTACAGTCACTCAACCAATCCTTCTTACAGTTGTATCACCTAATCTGTATTTACCATTTTATTAATTAGGATATGATGACAGACTTTTTTGAATGCTTTGCTGAGATTATCACAATATACTATGTCCATCAAATTTCCTCACTCTATTAAGCATCTAATTTTCAAAAAAGATGTACTGCATATATATATAATGCTATATAGTGCTAATAGTAATGGGTACTATAGTACTAATAGATAGAACTATCAGAGTTTCCAAAAAGATAAGCACTAATAGATTTCCCAGGCGAGAAACGTCATTTCAAGTAATTTTAATACTGATCAAAGAAGGCCTTTCCAATGTCAGTTTTGGGGAAAAATAGTGAAGAAAGTGTTGGTCCCTTTATGCTGTTGCATTTTATATTGTCAGAAAGAAATGATGTTTGGATGAGTGCCTGAATGGCTATAGCTGAGAAAGGAGTCACTCTGTGCAGAGCTTTTTAGAAGAGTCCCATCCATGCATCTGGAACATGTTAGTATTTGTGGAGATGGCTAGAACTGATCTTTGTGGGAAAGCTAAGTATATATTTTGTTCTTTTATTGGGAAGTAAATCATACATTTAATTTGTTATGAAGCACTATTTAACTGAGCAGTATTACCAATAGCAAAAAACAGTTAAGAAATGTAAGATTTGATTTGTACTGTACTACATGGAAAGTAATGATAGGGTTACAGTTCTTATCTGCTAAACAACTGGTTCTTAAGTGTTGATTATATAGTTCTGAAAAGAATAAAACTTGGCTATCAGTATACCTTCTTGCTGATTCAAGATAAGCATTGCTGTGCAAAATGTAGAAATGGCTAAGAAAGAAATTATTTCATAAGGTACAATAAAAAGGTAAAACTAGTTTCTTTTTAAAAATGACTTTTCATTAAAGAAGCTTCTTTCAAAGTAAAAACAATTCAAATTTAAAGGAAAAAATAAAGGAAAAGTGATAAGTAAATAGAAAAGAAATGAAAGAAAATAGACAAAGAAAAAAGACAACAGAAGTGGTTTCTGATTTTCATATAGGTAGTTATAAATATATTTATATTTTATCCTTTCTAAGGTTACAGCATAATTGCCTTAATTCAGTAATCTATCCTTTCTAATGATCAAGCTGAACATTATTTTTTCTTTGTTCAGCAAAGAGTCCATAAGTGGTACCAGTCGCTAATACATGCAGTGATTCATGTATCTCTAAGCAAACAATTTTGTCACTTCTGCTAGTTCCATAATTTTAGAAATCATTACTCCATTGCGGTGTTTCAAAGTCTCTCCATTTTTTTGATATAATACTCTTGCAGCAATAAGATATAAGAATGGTCTTCCATGGCTCTTTTCTAATCATCCATTAATCCCAGCAAAGAAAGTTCTGGTTTCATAGCAAAAACAAGTTTCCATCAACATCATTAATTGCAACCATTATTGTAAGTTTTTTCCCCACTTCCTCTTAACCCATTCACTCTTCCTTCATGTGTCTGTCCACAATTGAATCATGTTTATTCTTTCAGGCTGATCAAACCACCGCAAAGTACTTATTGTACTGTTCACTCATCAGCATTGGCCACTCCTTTCAGTCCACTTTCATTCGGCATTCATTCTTGGTCCTGTCTCTTCTTGGTTTAATATTCAAAATAAGTAATCCATACCCAGTCCATTCAACTTATCTTTATACAGGTAGTCCTCGACTTACAAAAACTTCGTTTAGTGGCCGTTCAAAGTTACGACGTCACTGGAAAAAGTTGACTTATGATCATTTTTCACACTTATGACCATTACATTCCCATGATCACTTGATCAAAATTCAGACACTTGGCAACTGACTCATGACCATGGTATCCTATTGCGGCGTCTCGGGGGGCTGGGAGTGGGAGGCACTGTGTTGCAGTGGTTCGCCTCCTTCCTCTCGGGACGCTCGCAATCGGTGTTGGCAGGGGGGCAGAGGTCGACGCCAAGGGCTCTCACTTGTGGGGTCCCCCAGGGGTTGGTCCTCTCGCCCCCCCTGTTCAACATCTATATGAAACCGCTGGGTGAGATCATCCGTGGCTTCAGGGTGAAGTATCATCAGTACACTGATGATACGCAGTTATACATCTCCACCTCAGGCCACATCAGTGATGCCCTCTCCATGATGTCCCATTGTCTGGATGCAGTACGGATCTGGATGGACAGAAACATGCTTCGGCTCAATCCGGCTAAGACAGAGTGGTTGTGCATACAGACATCTCGGCCCAGTCAGGAGATTCCATCTTTGGTCATGGGGAGAGAGGTGTTGCCCCCCCTGGATAGGGCACGGAATCTGGGGGTCCTCCTGGACTCACGGCTCAGGTTAGAGGAGCAGGTGGGAACCGTGGCCAGGGGGGCTTTTGCCCAGGTCCGGCTGGTTCGCCAGTTATGCCCATACCTGGACCGAGATGGTCACTCAGGCACTTGTCACCTCCCGGCTCGACTACTGCAACGCTCTCTATTTAGGACTGCCCTTGCATACCATCCGGAGGCTTCAGCTGGTGCAAAATGCGGCCACGCGGGTTGTGATTGGAGCTTCCAGGTACTCCCATGTTACACCCCTCCTGCGTGGCCTGCATTGGCTACTGGTTGCCCTCCGAATGAGATTCAAGGTTTGGGTATTGATATTCAAAGTCCTACGAGACATGGGTCCGGGCTATCTACAGGAATGTCTACTGCCGGCATCGAATACCAACCGCCCTGTACGAGCTCACAGGCAGCGGCTCCTCGGCATGCCATCTGCGACCCAGTGTCGTTTGGCGGTAACGCGGGGGAGGGCCTACTCCGTGGCAGCTCCCACTCTGTGGAACCAACTACCTCTGGGGCTCCGCCTGGCCCCTGACCTCCGCACTTTCTGCCACGACTTGAAAACCTGGTTGTTTGAACAGGCTGCGCTGTGCTGATTCCTCGGGGGGGGGGGAGGTTCATTTTTATACTTAATTATAAATGGGTTTTTAGTTTAATTTGGCTTGGTTAGTTTAATTCTATTTTAGATAATTAATTTATTGTGTCGGTTTTAATTATGAGCCACCCCGAGTCCTTTTTGGAGAGGGGGCCGCATACAAGTCAAATAAATAAATAAATAAATAAATAAATAAATAAATAAATAAATAAATATTTATGATGGTTTTGCAACCTTCTGACAAGCGAAGTCAATGGGGAAGCCAGATTCACTTAAAACCGTGTTACTAACTTAACAGCTGTAATGATTCACTAAATAACTGTGGCAAGGTTGTAAAATGGGGAAAATACACTTAACAAATGTTTCATTTAATAACAGAAATTTTGCTCAATTGTGATTGTAAGTCGAGGACTACCTGTATTTCTCCTGATATACAGTACCCAATTCTATGTGCTGAGAGTATGCTCTTACACACAACCATTTTTACTTATTTCAACAACAATTTGTACTACCCATGTCTAATTAGATCACATACTATCCCCTGTCTTTCTACCAGTATTCATGCATATTAAACATTTTTTCATCCTTACTAAGATTTCTGTCAAAATATACAGCTTAACCTACTTGCTTTGAGTTTTTCACCATTTGGTATAGCTGCAAATAATTTTCTTGTCACAAGCAGCTATCTTTTATTACATTAATGTTTAAATCCATTTTCCTTATGGTGTCACACAATCTGTTTAGCATTTGCTGAAAGACATTGGTTTCTCAGCCAATAACACAGCATGATCTGTGTATAAAGGTTCGTGTACAATAATGTCTCCAACCAATACACCTTTAACAATACTACAAGCATTAATTATGCATTTATTCATAAATACATAAAACAAGCAATACGTATTATTCTCTTTCTACCAGCAGTGCTGTGCTATTTACTAAGCATTCTGTTTATTTTCATGCCTGCTTTATTTCTGAAACATATACCTCATTCAGCAACCAAGCCTTAATTTCATCTTCAAGCAAAACATCATTATTATTATTATTATTATTATTATTATTATTATTATTATTATTTCGACTTATATGCCGCCCCCTCTCCGAAAGGACTCGGGGTGGCTCACAGCTAAAATACAACAATAACAATAAATTACCTAAAAACATATTAAACAATTATAAGCCGAATTAGAATTAAAACCCCCAAAATTAAAATGAACAAACCCCAAAGAGTCAGCACAGCCCAGATTGTAAAAACAGCCAGGTTTTTAACTTGTGGCGGAAGGTGCGAAGATCGGGAGCCAGCCGGAGCTCTGGCAGAAGAAGATTCCATAAAGTGGGGGCCGCCACAGAGTAGGCCCTCCCCCAGGTCACCGCCAGGCGACATTGAGTCTCGGACGGCACCCCGAGGAGACCCCGTCTGTGCGCCCTACAGGGCGGTTGGTATTTGATGCTGGGAGGAGTCATTCTTGTAAATATCCTGGACCCATGCCATGTAGGACTTTGAATGTTAACACCAAAATCTTGAATCTCACCCGGAGGGCAACCGGAAGCCAATGCAGGCCGCGCAGGAGGGGTGTAATATGGGAGTATCGGGAAGCTCCCATCACTACCCGTGTGGCCGCATTCTGCACCAGCTGAAGCCTCCGAGTGGTATGCAAGGGCAGTCCTAAATAGAGAGCGTTACAGTAGTCGAGTCGGGAGACAACGAGCGCCTGAGTGATCGTGTGCAGGGCATCAATTCACAGAGCCTATTCGCTTTCTCATATGCTTTCTTTAAATCAGCAAATGTTCAATAAGCTTTCTCATATTTCTGCATTACTTAGGGAGCTACTGAAAAAGCTACAATAAAATGTGCTCATTACCTGCTTAGCATAAAGCTGTATTGTGCTTCCTAAATTTTGCTTTTGATTGCTTCTTGTACCCTTTCAATCAGAATTCTGTCAGACATCTTTCCAAGCATCAAAGTAATCCCTCTGTAGTTTTTGCATAGACTCTTGCCAGCTTTTTTTTTTACATAGGAGAATAATAACATTCTTCCAATTGTCAGCCACAGATATAGTCTTCACATATGTTAAATAAGAAGCCTGGCCATTCCAAAACAAACCATCTATACATTTTTGCATTTTTCCAGTTATACCATCTAGGTCTACAATTTTGTAACATACCAACACACTTATTTCCTTTTCATCATTTTTTCTTTGGAATACTAACATTAATAGCAACGTGATTGAATCCATATTGCACTGATTGTGCTGGTTAGTTTTGTCTTTATGTATTGTCTTCATTATTTTTTCTTATGGTGATTTTTACCTGTTTTTTATTTCTTATCTGCCCACAGTTGCATGTTTCAGATGGGCGGCCACGTAAATTGAGTAAATGAATTTGTTTCTGTTCCACTTATTACTTTTTGTTTTCTAAAATATTCCTTCTAGCGCTCTCTCACTTCATCTCACTTTCATTCCAAATCCATCTACTATATCATTTTTCCCATTCATTCTTCTGGGAGGCTCCTTGCTAATCCTTCTTTGTCTATTCCCAAAACATTTGTTTTATTTGCATCAAAACTATTCTTCATTTTTTCTGCATTTTTAAAATCATAGAATCAAAAAATCATAGCAAGTAAGGATTGGAGATCTTCTATCCACCCTCCCTTCCAAACCCATCAAGTTAAATGTCAGTCTTTGCTTGCAAGCAATTGATGGGATGTGAGCAACAACATGTTTATTTGCAAATGGATTAGAGGTCCTAACTTTCATAGAATAGGGTGCAAATACTTGGAATAAAACTGTCACTGGGCTTTGTTTGTGTTTATAGCATACCGGCCAAAATGTGCCCAAACTGACCAATAATATCATTACTCACAGAGACTTCTTTATGTGCTATAGGCTGGTAACCTAGACTACATCTTTATTTTATTTAAAAGCATGACTAAAGCTTTGGTATAAATTAAAGTCCTTCTTGAAGCTATTCAAGGACATTGTTCCCTGTAAATTTAATGTGTGCAGTTTGAAGGGAAGCAAGTGGGGGGACACTCTTTCAAAGGGGGAACAAGTGATTGGTCTCTCTGCTTATCTTGACCTATTGCTGCAGAACAGTAACATATTTCTCTATTTTTCACAGTACAGGAATTGTGTTGGATGTAGCCAAATATGTTAGAGTGGAATACAAGAGGCAACCACCAATAAACATACTAAGTCTACTAAATTTAAAATAACCCTAAATCTGACCATGTGTTTTATGAAAAAGTTCCAAATTGCATTTGTGGTATGGATTCCCCAAGTGGGTAACAATGCCCACATTGTTGGATTTATAGCCTTTGCTCACTCTGAGGAATGGCAAACAGGATTGAGCAAAGTGCCAACCCAGGGGAAAAAAAAGAGAGAATATTGAAATATATACATGTAGTTCTCGATTTCTGTGCTCACAGAATGGCTAATCAAAGTCAGCCACACCACAAGGCAATTGGCTCACACCCAAGACAAGAGGATGACACGAAAGAGGAATCCCAGCCTTAAAAAGGAAGCGGTAAGTGAATCACTTTCTGATTATTCAGGAAAATATTTAAGACAGAGCCTGGTGTGAACTGACATCTTCAAAGTCAGAATTGGAGAGGCAGATTTATCTTATTCTATCCTTATTTATTCCATCTCGTCCTTTTCTCCCATTTGCGTCTCCCCAGTTTTCAAGAAGTACTCAAGTATTTTGACAGGGTTTCATAAGCAGGGAGAAAGGGTTCATGCTTAACCTGAAGAGATGATGTAGTTTAGGCCCAAACTCCTTTTATTTCTCCCACTGGCTGGGCTCAAGCCCTGTCCTGACCCAGTTTAGTGTGAACAAGTGTACTAGAGATTGGACAAGTAAACAGTACTTAGAGCCTCTCTGTGTTGTAGGTGCTGTGAATAAATGCTTATTTCAGTCAGTTCAGGAAAACTTGATGGCCTCTGGAATTATTAGCAAATTACCACACCACACTGGCTTTTCCAGCTGAGATTTTTTTCACAGCACAGTTTAAAACCAATCTGTAATTTGGCCTCACTATCTGCAGATTTAAAGTGCCTTCAGCAGGGCCCTGTTGACTTGTTTGTGAGTCTGGATCTCGTAAAGAGTTCTTTCAGATCTGAATTGACAGAGCATAAGTCAACCTGTGTTCCCTCTTCTTCTATTAGACTGACATTTGTTTTCCTCTTTCCTCTTTCCTTCACAGAATGGTAGGAAACTAATTTCCAAATGATCCTCCATGCAGCCGGTGCATTTATCTAGATGTAATATAATTTGGCCCTTTGCAAACATTTCTTCAGGATGCTTTGGAGATTTGCAAGGGAAGATTGACTTTTGAAACTATTAGTAAATTCATTGAGAAGTCTCAAAGGTTTTCTAATCATTACGGTGGGGTTTCTGTAAGCCCTAAGATGAAGCATTCTGATGGGTATATGAAATGGGTTGCCCCAAGGTAACCTGAGAGAGTTGGATGACAATAAACATTTTTGTAATATACAAGCTAAATGGCATTTGAGGGTTTTAACCCCAGTGGACTGAAGAAAACACTAGCTCAGAAGCAGATCATATGGCTGATCTCTCCAATGAGTTGTCACAAACAAGATACTCTCCCAAAACAGGAGAAAAAGAGGGCAATTGGGGAGAGTTGGAGGTTCTGTGGCAATGCTGGTTTGTAGACTTAGATTACCCATAATGTGGTTGTGGCTGCACATACCCAGAGAACATCTACCTGATGTTATGTAAAGGATTCAAATGTGAAATTTCTGACCCAGCAAAACTAATTCCTCAGATTGTGCATTATACTAAAGAACTGGAAAGTGAATGTGGCACCAGTTTTAAACAACCTAACAGTAGATTCAAGTAATTATAAGCCACTTGACTTAATGTTTGTAACAGACAAACTGCACGACATGATCATCAAAGAAAATTACCCAGAAATACAAAGGAAGGAAAATCTGCATGGGTTCTGCAAACAAATTCTGTTTCACCAATCTTCTGGAATTTTAAAGGATATGAAGAGAGGGAATGGATGAAGGTGACACTGTGTTTTTGAATATTCAAAAAGCCTTTGACAAAATTATTCATGGTGGCCCTTGAGTAAACTTAATAGTCAGGAGATAAGAGCATTAGGATTCTGTTGGGATTGGTGCTTGTTTTAGTTCATAATCTTGAAGTAAGGGATAAACAGCAAGATGGCCATGTTTATAAATAATAGCAAATTATTCAAGATGGTAAGACAAAAAAATGACTGTAAAGAGATCCAAAACAAACTTTATGAATGGTCAAGAAAACAGCAGATTAAATTTCAGTGTATAACAGCACAGATTGGGAAAAAAATCTTCTTATATGAACTAATGGGATTTAAGCTGTTTGTATGTACCCAGGAAAAACTTCGGGCCAATCACTCACTTTCAGTCCAATGCACTTCTCAGGGTGGTTGTGAGGAAAATAGGAGGAAATAGAACTCATTGTCTTGAGTTACTTGTAACAATAATGTCAGGATATAAATAAATAAACAAAAAATATTTTAGTGTCAAAATAGATTCCTCAGTTAAAATGTGAAGCAGGTATGTGGCTGCAATGAAAAAAAACTCAAATTCCATCCTAGGTTCATTAGGAAAACAAATATAAATAAAAATACCAACACTATAATGTCTTATTATGGATCTATGATATACCTGCATCTGGAATATTGGGCAGTTGTTTCTTGAATTGGGAAAGGACATATCAGAGCTAGAAAAAAATGAAACAAGCTACCAAAACAATTAGGGTGGTCAATTACATTGTGAGAAAAGTCTGTAGTATTTGGGATCATTTTGTTTGCAGAAAAGGTGAGTGAAGGTAGACACATTCAAGATGTATAGTCATACCTGACATGGAAAAAGTACAGAGGAAGAAGTATTTGATCCCTCTCAAAACATTGAGACCAGGAATCATCTAATGAAGTTGACTGAAAGATAAAAGAAAGTATTTGCCACACTGACCTTACTACTGGTGGCTTTCATTGCTATAAGAGGTGGTCTTAAAACAGAACTGGATAAATTCATGGAGAACAAATTTATCAAGGACTGCTGGCCTTGAAGATGCAGTTTTCTCTTACAATTGAGGTCAGCATTTGACAGATACCAGTTCTAAAAAAACAGTGGCATGAGTAAGGCCACCTCTTATTTGTGAGCACCTTAGACCAGAGCCTTCTGACTGTTTTAAGAAACAAAATGCCAGATTATTATGGACCTTGGCTTGATCTATTTTTTCTATTTTGTACATCAGAAAATTCACTATTTGGAAGTATGCTTGAATCAGAATAGATAAAATTTTGTCAGCTTTCTTTAATCAGAGTCAAGCACTTCCTCATTCTTACCTGTAATTTTGCTGATAGTTTTGATTACTTCCAATTTTTTATACCTAATATTTATTTCCATTGATTAAAAAACAGAAAAAATGAAAAGAATACAGTACATACATGTAAATATATAGCACAACGTATCTAAAACTTATATTGTTAATATTTTTTCTATTGCATAAACTTGACACTAAAGTGAAAATTGAAATGATAATTCAAAATATGGAATTATCAAATCATAGATATATCAAAATAAAAAAATAAACAGAAGTGTTATTGTAGCCCCTTTTTAGGAGATATTGCAACTAAAAAAAAGGAAAAAGTATTCAATCTTCCTTTGTTCTCTTTTTCCTCCTCTTATGTAAACATTTTATACCATGCTTTAAACTTCTGGGATTATTGCTTATTTTGATTTAAATCTTTTTGATGATTTTTAAACATTTTTCTTCTGAAACCACACTCTGAGTATCTTAACTTTCCTTACTGTGTGTGATAGTTTCCAATTTCAGTCTAATATAATGCAAACGTTGAGTGCAAACAGCATGACTTTAGGAAGTGCAGACCCCTCTATACATTGAATAAAAAACCCAAGCATTTTAGTTCAAATGTGTGTGTACTTTACTCTTTGGGAGAAATCTTATTACGTATCAAAACATTTAAGAATGCAATTCACACTCATTAAAATCAACATTCATAACATTTGGCATTTAATCTTAGCATTGAGTTGAACCTAAATCAGAGATTACTTAAACAATAATCTGATGGGTGCAACTTATAACAAAACCTGAAGCTTGTCAAAACTGAGAAAATAAATCTGTTTTGTGATTTATAGATAAGACAGACAGATAGACAGACAGAATGTTCTAGGAAGCACATTGCAAAGGGAATAGAACTGTAGGAATAGGACATCTTTAGAATTTTATCAGTAGCAGCAAAATTGCAGTAGACTATATCCAGTAAAGACTCTCTTAACTGAAGAGAGTTCCTGTAATTAGCTTTGAAGTATGCGTTAATGTGGTCAGGATAGAGGTGGAATGTAACTCCATTAGTTGCTTGATGGAGTTATATAAATATTAGTTTTTATTATGAAAGCTAGTGGAATTTGGTCAGAACACAAGGGATAATAAACCCCATTGAATTAAATTGAATTTATTCAATGTATATACTGCCCATCTCACTACCAAGTCACTCTGGGCAGCCTTCTTATTATAAGATGGATCAAAGTATCCCTCTTTAAGAAATATTATAGTTTTAACATTGTCATATTGTGTTAGGTTATCATAATGTTCCCTCCAAGTGCAAAATGCTTGAAGACTGGATGCGACAGATGGATTTGAAATTTTGAAGCTAGAAAAAACTTGATGTTGGTATTCTAACTAAGTAACAAAGCAGTTTAGTAATCAGGATTTTAAATTGGTAAGACTTTTGGAGATTCCACAATAAGATAACTACTGAAGTATCATGATTTATAAGAATTTATCTTTAAGAAATCAATATTACATTTTAAAAAGAAAGCCAACATACTTTTACCATCACATCATACCAACTAGGCTGTATTTCTGAATTTATTAGAAACAGCGGTCAGTACATCCTTCTAAAACATTACATTTAAATGTGCTTTATTGCAATCTTTATTGCATTTTTATTTTAAAGCAAAATAGGCCAGAATGCTTAGTGTCTGGAATTCCAAAGCTCAATCATCTATTTAAAAAAAAAAAAACAAAGAAACATCATAGTACGCTTGGTGACACATATGATGTTGCACTATTCATCTAGAAACTTCAATATGATTAACATACAACTGTTTTCTCCATGAAGCAGTTTCTTTTCAAAAGTTAAACAACATGAATTGGGCTACATCATAAAATGACATAACAGGTTTTACATACCAACACGAATACCAAAGTTACATGCTGGAATTCATATTAAAAAGAATAAAAACAAAAACAATAGTTGTGGCTTCGTGAGAAGCAAATCTTTTGATAAAGAGTATCCATTATGAGGAAAACCAAAATGTATTTCAAGAATGCAGTGCTTAGGTGTGAGATGTACAAAGGAATGCACATTCCTAGCATACTCCATTAAAATTAATAACAGTATATTTTTTGAGAAAATGATACTCTATATCTATAGATATAACTGTTTCCATATATCGCAATTAATGTTACAGTACTGCTCTCCTTTATACCCTATTTCTAGATGCTGTGGCTTTCACTTTAAAAAATGCAAATATTATTTTATCTCAAAAGAGTTGAGGGCTTGTAGAAAGCATTACAATTTTGCTTTATTTGAAGAGAGAAGATTCACTTTAGTTTTTGTAGCGAGGGCAGTCAAAATATAATCCAGTTTCAGGCTAAATGGTTCCAGCAAGAGGTGGGCAATTTGGACTCAGTGGGGTAATGTCATGGCTAATCTATTTTCCATCTATATATTCATGTAGCACACTTGCTCACATTCAAAAACACAAACAGAAAAGGTTGCAGAGCAATAGATGACATGGGGCTGAAAAGTGGCAAAACACAATTAATAGACTCATGTTTCTTTATAACCAGTCACCCCAAACTCAAACACTCTATACAGGTTGCTAAACTGGCACAAACAGCTGGGGTGAAAGATATGGAGAATATTGTCCTTTAAAAATGCCTGGAAATAATTCTGTTTTCCTACCAATCTGTTACCTGCCTTAAAAAATGCTGCAAGGTGTTAACTGCAATCCTTCCACCATTGTAGGCAGATTACCAAATCATGTAGAAAATCAAAGTAGACTTTAAATGACCCATTGTTTTATTTTTAGTGTTTTGGTTCTCTTCTGTTGAACTCAGAGTTGCTTCTGTGCTATTTGCTGTGGAGAGCTCTTTAAATTATATTCTAAATCACCACAAATTATCTGTATCAAGACATGTTGCTGAAAACATAATAGAAAAAAATTGCCTTAAAAACTATGGTGCCAGCCAAAATAGCAATGCTTGAAATTTTTTTTAAAAAAAGAAAAGTCAGATTATTGATACGAGGTGAAGTAAAAATCATTTGTGTTATCATTAAAATAATTCTGCATATTTGCTATAGGTAGAAATATTCAAATCCTTTCCTCTTTTCCAGAATCTTACTGTATCTGTCAATCTACCAGTATGACCATTAAGAAAACAATTGATTCTTTGTATTTCAATGTGGCTTTTGCATTTTCAAAAAAAACAAAACAACTTTGTAAGACCAACTAATAAAAAGTGCCTGGATTGTGATCTATCCCATTGAAACAAGAAATTTAATCCCAAAAATTTGAATAACTTCTATATTTCTTTACGTTTTCCCCAACATATGGGGCTTTTAGTAGAATTTATCAGGTTAAGTTTCCTTGACATTAAATATCATCTGTAAAATACTGTCTTCTCTAATTCTCACTGAAATTTATTTCTATCGTTTTAGTTTTGTGACGGTGTTAATATTCCAAAGGAAGATAAGCTTTCCACCCCCACCAGCATTTCTATAGTATTAGTTAACTGCCACTTCTATTTCACTGTCCCCACCCCTCCACTGTGAGATAATGAAAGATTGCTAGACCAGTGAAAACATCGGAGAATGGAAAAGAGGCCCTATTGGTAATGAAGAATCTACCATTGGCAAAGAAATATAGCCACTAAAAGTATGCTGGGATAGAGTGGTGGCCTAAATAAGAACAGCAACAAGGGCTGTAGAGCCCAACTTTTTGATGACACAGAATATTTTTCTTGACTTAAGCAATGAAGCAGCAAGAGGTGAGTTGCAGGAAGTATTATGGCATACCTAAAATTTCTAGGAAGGTGGAGAAAAGCCTGGGTTTGAAGAGGACTGATGACTCAGGTATAAAGAAAAGGCAAAGATAGCAACACTGAGACTAATGGTGGCTCCTCATTCTTAATGTTGAATTTAGCATCTGCCTAATTAATCCAGAAAGAACAAACCATTGTTTTTTTTAATGTAGTGTTATGCCCTAACATATTTCCACTGTAGTGTTTGAAAACAATCCTATCCTTGAAGTAAGATTTTTGGTTTTGTTTTTGAACAAGAATAACTTTTACTATTAAAGTTACTGACAATCAAATCTACAGTTAATTTTGGCTATACTCTAAGCAAATAGGGAGTTTCAAGAAATGCAAAGAATTATCCTTCCAATGGCAATTCTCCTTAAGGACAAAAGACTGCATGTAAATTTACCTCAGAAACTTATTCAAATATCCCAAACCATAAATCACTGATTTAAGAATTAAAGTGCACAAATAAAAATAAAAACCAATGGTTGACCATATATTCAAATGCTTGGCTATAACGACATATAACCTGTAACTAAAAAGTTTGCTGCAATACACACTACCACTTTAGCTTTTTATTCCCCATTAACTGTAAATTTAAGATACACAAAATTTAAAACAAAAACGAACAAAAAACCCAATAACCATACACTTCATCAGGAAAAAAAATCAAGTACCAAAAAGGGATTTTTCCAAATTTGAAAGAGCAAAAAAAAATTGCTACATGAACAAACACTGTATTAAGTCACTGTGTATCTTGTCAAGACTTTTCATAGTGAGTGCCAACGTTTATCCCCCAAGTCCATAACATAGCACTAAACATGTCCCAATTTCTTTAAACAAACCACTATCTACCTTTTCCAAAACAGATTGAATGACCTGCTCTATTCCTGAGATTATGCAGGTTGGTGTCTTGTAGCATTAATGTGGTTTCCTTTATTTTAATCCAAGTGCTACATTATATAAAAGAAATACAATATGACTGCAGAAATTGCATATAAATGAATTCAGTGTAGATGGATTTGGTGGATGTAGCTGGAAATTGGAGTACTGTATTCCAGGATAATGTCACATTTAGTCCATGATCCCAATGAATCCTATGGATGTGCAAAAAGTTGTAACAGTGGTAGTTTATATGACTTTTGAAAAACAAAAATATGCAGGAGTACTTTCTGAGGCAATGTAAGGAGGGAATGGAGAAACAAACAGCTCCAGTTTGCTCATATGAGCCCTTGTATATGTTTAAAATGGGTCTCTAGTTCATAAACTATTCATATGATTAAATGAATGGTTCAGGGTTCTGCTTAGGGCTAAGAGTGGAAAACAGAAGTTATACCCTAGATGTTTTGTGAAACCTTCAATTAAATGTATACATAAGTTCTTGTTAAGTACCACTGGCAAATAAATTTATTACCAGAAGTGCTGGTATTTCAATTGTTTTTAACCTGACCCACTGAACATCACAGCAAATTTAGCAATTGCATAAAAGCTGAACTTGTGAGGAAACAAAATACTGCAAAATTCTCAATCGAAATGTGCATATTAGACAACACTATTTCGTCCACCATTTAACACTGCAAAAACAAAGAATGGATCATCAAGATCAGCATTTTAAAAAATCATACTTTTTAACAACCCAAATATTTTTGTTTTCAGAAGCAAAGATCTTTGCTTTGCTTTGGATGTACACATTCGTTCATTGATTTGACTTCTGGAATTTTGTTGTTTTCTGTTCATTTCAGCTTTGCTGTTAGCCAGTGATGCTTGTAGGGCAGCTAATCCTAACGATCAGCCAGGAGAATTAAGAATGCTGCCACTTGAGGTCAGCTAAGTCTCACTAATGTAAAACAAAATTATTGCAGTCAAGAACATTAAATCAAGAACGTCTGCTGAAACTGCATGCAGATGGTAAAACATATTCTCTATATATTTCAATTAGGTTTTAAAGAGTGGAAAACAATAGAGCCATATTCATAACTTGGATCAAGGTGGCTCCAGAGGTTTACCTGCAATAGATGTTTAAAGGAAATGTACATTTCAGAATTTACTGAAATCAACAAATTCCAGTGAGTTTGAATGGGTAAACAAGGTGAAATGTATTCATAATAGTGGGAGTTGGTAGATTTTATACTGGCAATCCATTTTGTGTTTATATTTGAAATAGCAAGATTGATTATTGAAGGCCCAGAAAAATTCCACTGATGTTGACATATGACTTTTGTAGCCTAACCAGTACTTGAAAAATGTGCAAGTGCCAGATGAGACCAAACAACCTACCCGGCACCCAGAGGATCTCCATGCTATTTCTGAAAACTAGCGCTTAACAGTAAGTAAGTAAGCTTTGCTGGTGAGTAAAAGGAAAGTGTGGTGTCCAGGCTTTATTTAAGAGGATGGGAAAGGGTCATTCATTATCTTTGCAGAAGCCTAGGGATTACACAGCTACAGTTCTTTTCACAAAGAACTACAGTCAATCCAGTTTTTTTCTGAAGACACTACTGCAGCTCTTGGCTTAAATGGCAGTAGAATAGTGCAAATCAGAAGTGCTGTTGGGACATATTAAGCAGTCTACTTTGGCCCCTCCAGCTGATGATTAGAACTCAAGGTCTTTCAATTCCTGTTCAGCAATTTCATATTCTGCATAATACATATGCTTTCTGTAGTGCATTCTGCTATATGTAAACATTTGTAACAGTCTGGGGGATCAAGATGTCATGAAAGCAAGGAAAGACAGAAGAGGTCCATGTCCCAACCCCCTGGCATGCACTTTATGCTGAATTTGTTTGTTTCCCCCTTCTTTGTGTAAGTAATTGTTCTAGCTCAAGTATACAGAGAAGATTTAAGAAAATCATACATGGAGTGACAAAATGACAGCATTTTAGGAGCACAAATTCAGCACAAATTCTCACAGTCTAGTGGATCCAGTTCTCATTATTTGCTATTATTATTTGATGTTACACAGAATCTAGATGGATCTGATGACAGCAGAAAACCAAGCAGAACTGTTTATATTCTGATAAATTCTACCACTTTTATAGCTTGAGCAGTCTGACAAAATTCAGTTACCCAAATATTTGCTTGATGGTAAAACAACAATGAATTATAAAGATACGTATACAATCTGTGCAATGGAATTAATGATTTAGGGTGCAAGTCAAACATATTACAAATAAAATTATTGTAGCCAGTTTTAACAATATATAGACTGCACTCATAGGGATTTTTTTTTTTGGTTTAGCAAGCCACTGAGAAGCAATCCATTGCACTTTTCAAGATTTTTTTTATATAAAAACAAAATCAAACAATGTTTTCAAAACAGCAAAAATTATCAAGCATTTTAAAAAACATGCCAAGAGCCCGCTTCATTCTGGTATACATTCCAAAGCTTAGTATCTTTTTAAAAGAACATCTGAAATAGTTATAAGAAAAGAAAAATGTTAAAAACTAATGGGGAAAAAGTGGTGCAGTTATATCAGGTCAGGTATAAAAATGACATGAGAAAGTTTTAGCTTTCATAATTTTCTCTTCAAGTTTTGGCAAGTGTGCGATTGCAAATGCAATTATCCCCATAAGTGCTCAGTCCAGCAATGAGAAAAGTTTTGTTGGATAAAGTTTGTTTGTTTTTTTAATTTGAAGATCTGTAGTGCTGTTGAAACTGAAACTTTGTTAGTGTTGGTAATATATAAAGCAACATTTCTTTGAGGATATTCTTTTAAGAATGAACCTGAAACTTCCCCCAAAATTCCTTTGGTCTCCTCTCACCAAATACCATGCTACATCAAGATGAGCCCTCATTTGTAAGTTATTCTAACTTGCAGCAAAGTTGCTAAAATTAACACGGAAAAGCTTCTTTAGGTGAGCCTTTCTCCTATTTTTCTGGAGTTTAAGACTGAAAGACATTACCAATACCTCAGGAAAGAAAAATCCATGTAGAAATTCCATTGATGGTGCCAGGCAAAAATGTTTCTACAATTTTGCTCCAATGGATTTTTAAACACACAGTTTGAGAGAGTATTCGTGTTCTTTTTGGGAAATCAAGAGGCAGTCTCCTTATGAACACAGCTGATCTTCAGGTAGCGTTATGGTACCTATCCCAAAGCTGTTGCTGCTAAGTTTCCGATTCACATTCATCATATAACTTCTTGTGCAAAATGAGCAGTCTAAGGAGAAAGAATGCCCTCTGGGTTCTAATAAAAATTGTAGAAAAGAAATTTGAGATAACCAACACTTCACCTATACTTCATCTTCCTAAAATTTATCTACAAAGGGAGGGCATCTGTGCGTAGACAGGATAAGCAAGACGGACATTTAGAGAGTCGTTGTGTTGGATGAGAGAGGTATGCTGGTAATGCAGGACTAATTCTTTAAGGGTGCTATATAGGTTATATGGCTCTGCAAACCCATAACCTCTTGGAGTGCTGTAGATCACACAGTGTTTAACTTCACCTTCAGTTCTGTTAAGGAAAAGAAACAACATTTAATGTGGTAAGTCAGCTAGAAGATTACAATAAAAAAGATTCAGAAACACCCAGTTTTTAAAGAAAAACCGCCTCAAATTCCAATTAATTGTATCGCTTATTTCATTAAAAGATTTGTATTTTACTGCTTGCTTTAGTGATTTTCTAATTGTATTAAATAATAAGTTCACCAAAAAGAGAAACAGGGGAATTGTGACTGGGAAAGTCCATTATAAAAAGTCAAATTAAAATATGCTGGTATGTATTTTTCTTTGATTATTATTATTGTTTTTTTGCTGGTATGTATTTTTAAAAAGTTTTTAAGAACTAAAAGGAAAACACCCTTAAAGTAAAAAGCAGATAAGACTGAACCACTCCCACTCTAAAGCAAGTTCCTCTAATATAGTTACAGTTTGCAAGTATGCTGAGAGCTTTTAGGCAATTCATAAAGCCAATACTTACACCACAGAACAAGCATAGCAGCCTTTCTTGCTACTTTCTCGAATTAAAAATGCTCCATCAGGTTTCCCGTAGAGCAAGTCTTCTGCCTGGATGCGATTGATGTCTCCCACAAACCAAGTCTTTTCATCATAATGTGGCAGATTTTCATCTTCCTCATTCATAAAATATGTACTAGGAAAACAACAAATCCTTTTTCCTTAATGCGGAGTTACTTTTTATAATAGGATCACTTATTCTTGAATAAAACAATATATACAAACATCAGCAAAACCTTGCCTTAAAAAGAGCACGTAACAAACACTACTACCACCAACTTTCGTGAGAAGCATAACATAAACTGGAAAGTAGGTATCGGTCATCTCATATATAAATGTGCAAGCGTATAATTAAAATGAAGAAGGTACTGAAGCATTAGTTACATTTTTGTGTTATATTCTACATGTGGTAAAATCCATTACAATAATAAACTTTACTTTCTATGAAAGTATATAAAACAGAATATCAGTGTCATTTGGCTGTTCTTGTGGATTTTAGACATGGTCTTTGACTAAGAAAATATACATATTTATGTGGTGATGACATTATTCTAGCACAGATCTGTATGCACCTCTGCTAGGATTTTAAATACAATTTGATAGCGGTATAACATTAAACAATGGCACTTACTCATCAACAGTTTCATTTTTGATTCCCAGCCAGTCATTAATTCGTTTCTGCCTTACTCCTTTATGATTAAGCCAGCTGCCAAAGAGAGACAATACTAGTTATTAACTTTCTATAATGATTTGGATCATTTCATCAAATGCCTCTCCAAGATCCCAAGAATACTAGGCCTATTATTTTACCAATATAAATGGTTTTATTACAGAATTATGCCCAACAATAATGTTTTAAGAGTAGAAGACAGTTGTGCTTCTTTTGTGTGTGTGTACATTATGTGACATTTTCTTTCTTGGCAAAAACAGCTGATTATGGCATTGAAAATATTTGTGGTATATAAGAACATACACTTCTTCCCTCAGTAATGAGAGAGAATAGCTGATTTATTCAATCACGCCCCCAATCATCGTAACACTAATGCATGAAGTCACCATATTGCAGAATGCCATAATTGAACATTGCATTGCCTTTTATTTCAAATTGTCTGGGAATATAGAACAAGAATAGTATTGAACAAGCGCTGAAAAGGCTAGCTAAATTTATAATTCTTTTGTGTCAAGAAACTCGCTTATCTTATTCTATGTTATTAGTAGAGGCAAGCAGTGGTAGGCAAATTGACTTGGTTGGCCATGGGTTTTTTTGCTTCTAATTTGAATCCCACTCTGAATCAGGAACCTTTTCTATTAATCAAAAACTATTCAAACATTTTTAAAATCCTTTTGTAATATCTCGTTTAGTTTTGTTACCCTTCTCTTGGAATTAAAGCAGAGACTGGGTGTTGTAATAGATAGTGAATAATGGTTGGGTGCTTAGCTTGGGCTTACTTACACAAGGTATTGATCTCTGATTTTGCGTAACTGGATAAGATCAGGTTTGATACTGTTCATTTTCTTGTCTGTTTCTCGGTTGTCCAGGGCTTGCTTCTTCAAATCTTGTTCCAGTCGTATCTTACTATCATGAATCTCACCCAGGCGTAATTTCAATTTTTCATAGTTTATCATAATCCTATAAAACAAAATCTAGTGTTTTTAAAAGTTACAAATACACTTCTCAAACTAAAATATTAAGTTCTGGTTTTAAAAGTATGCACATATTTTATCCATAATTATATAGCACCCAAGTCAATAGCATGCACTCCACAGAATAATTCTTGTCCAACTTGAAAACATCCCATTTCCAGTTCCTCCTTTTTTTAAAAAAAGTTTTATTAATAGTACATACTTGTGTCAACCTCAATCAGCTAAATTATCTTCATTATATCAGGAAAAATCCTTATGGTGTCTAGAATGTACCTATATCCCTACAAACTGCTTTGATATGTCTTAGAAGTGATAGAAGTGATGCGACTGAAGACAGAATTCTGATCTGTGGGAAACACTGAGGTTTCTTCTTGCCTTTTTGCCAGCCTCCAATGCTGGGTTCTTTGACAAGATGAAATATCTTGATCCAGGCAAGTCCTAGCACAAATATGAAAGTGGGCTGAGGATATAATGCTAAGCCTGATGTAGAGAGCATAGAGAATATCTCTGAAAGACAGTGGAAGGATCCATGACCAAGCTACTGATCAGATGAGCACAGAGACTTTTCCAAGAAACAGCGGCTGACTCTTGTCCCCAGCTTTCAAACATTCATGTTACCAAGAGGGGGCTTTTTTTCTCCTTAGTCTGACCATTTCCTTCTTTCAGATAATATTGAAATGATATTGTGAAGAAGACAAATGACATGCTGTATAAAAATGATTTTGGCATATGGTATCAGAATCTGAACTTCAGTTATATAATTGAATATTATATAGGAAATTCAGTTATATAATTGAATATTCTTCTGCTGCTATAATTATACCTCTAGAGCATGTAAAAACTTCATTCAACACGATTGTGTTATTAAACTTTCCTGCTTGGTTGTATCTCTGTCTGTCCTGTAATGATTCTGCTGACTTCAAATAGCATAATTAAGTTTTTCAAATTACAATTATTATTTTTATAATGAAGAATTATTTAAATTATTTATATATACCTGAACTGTTTGTCCCTTAATTCAGAAAATGGAAATTCAAAATATTTTTGTAAAGACTGTATGTTAAAACCATTAAGCTTTCTGAACTCAACAGAACATTCCTGTAATTCATAGCTGGAAACTGCATACTTATGTAATGACTCCAGATTAGTTATTTAGGTACTGTTTAATATTTAATACAGATACTTCGGAGCGGAGTGAGAACAATTAAACAATATGAGGCTGACAATGTAATTACCATGCTGAACTAAATATTATTAGTAGGTATAGTATTTGGTAGACTTACCGTTCAATTTCTTTCTCATTCCCTTCTCTTCGAAATCGTTCAATGTATTCTTTGCTATACCGTTCTTGGGTGTGGCACTGCTCTTCAAATATTTTAATTGTTTCATTAAAAGCTTCTATTGCTGTCCTCTTCATTTGAATTTCCTGCACAAAGCAGTCCATTTAAAAGATGATAGTTTACAACCAGAAGCATAAAGCTATTAGCATGACTTCTTATGTATTACCATTATATGAAAATATAGCGCACTAGTAATATAGGGGGCAACATTTACAAAATTCAAACTTTTTTAACACTTTAAATTTTGTTAAAATTGATTCAAATCCAGATTTGTTACTTTACAAGATGAAAAAAGCAACAATTTAAGAAAAGAAATTAAAGTGGCCTCAACCATGAAGAACCAAGCCCTCAAAATAAAATATGAACCCTCCAGCTCTAGATCTTAATGTAGAAGCACAAGAGAGTTTAAGGAGGGAAGTTTTTCTCCTGAATATGCCAATCTGGGAGGTTTTTTTTTTTTTAGAAATAAAGAAGTAGTTCATAATATTCCAGATGTGATGGTATCTCAAAATGTCTATCACACATGAAAATGCTTTCTGTTCCAGAAGATTTATTGCCAAAAATAGGAACCATCCTGTAATGCTTGCATTCTGCAAGAATAGTTCCCACCTGGAACATAGAGATTGCATATCCATGATGTTGTAATCTCACTTTAGAGGGAGTGTAAAATTCTGTAAAGGTACAACTATACATAACTACTAATACAGCAGCTTGGTTTAAATAACAAATTCTAATTTCACATTGGCCTCTGATATGTAGTAAAATGGCATGTGCGGGGTAGAAAAGAGCAAAAGAAATGCTTAAAAAAAACCAAATCCTTCCCATAGCTGTTTTAGTGGTCAAATTGTCACGTGTGTGTTTCAGAATATAGTGAGGAAAACCATATACTGAAAATCAAGCACCTCTTCGGTTTGCATGGGCATTTACTGTCAAATTCTAATTTTTGCATAGGTCACCATGAGAATGTAAATCAAGCTGCAATATACCTGTGATGTTCTGGTATATTCTTCATATAATCTGTCATATTCTTTACTTTTCTCTTGATATTGAGTGTGGTATTCCTGAAGCTTTTTGCCCACAGCATCAATATTATCTTCTTTTACCAACTGATCCTGCATACAGCAGAGCAGAAAATAGATACATTTTTTTACGAAAGAAATTCAGATGCTGCTTTTGGTGCATAACTACCTCGGGGAAAACACATCAATCTTCTTAATCCTATAGAACATTTTTTTTTCAATTACCAACATTCCTCCACCCAGATTTTAAATGCTGATTGTTCCAATTACTAAGGAAATCTATACATCTAAAGATAATATAGGTTTTGGACTTTTTTAGAGTTCAACTTTTTTAGGATTAAATGTCCAACACCAAATTCTTAATTAACTGTTTAATCTCACTACAAACCATGGTAGGTTTTCATCAATGAAACTGTTTGGGTCTTTTTTTTTCTTAAAAAAAGATATCAAATGCAAATTTTATGGTAAGTAGATAAAATTATAATCTTACTTTTCCATCAAGATTCATTTAGATACACTTTTTAAAAATTTTGATGTGAAATTTTATTAGATGAACAGATCTCAACCATTATAGTTTAAAAATGATGCCAAATAATTGATATACATGGTGCAAAGATAAATTCTTGTTAAGAAGTCTAAAAAGCACCTGAATTTATTTATGTTGAAATAGTAAACTTTTATTTTTACATTAGATAATTAATGAAATGGGTACTCTAAAGTAAAAGCTGTTGAAACAATTGTATTTTAGCTGTGGTAAATTAAAATATTCAAATAGGAGTAGAAAAAATTGTTCAGAACCTATTTTTCTGCAAACATTCAATGAGTTCCACCTATATGCTCTTTGAAAACTTACCTGCTGATATTTTGATACAGGATACATCAGCTTCACATCAAGTTTAGGATTATACTGCGCAAGAGATTCATGATGATAGTGGTTGATCAATTCCACAACAGAATTAAATGTCAGTGGATCAGAAAAGCCATATTTCCCATCCAGATGATATATTTTTATTAATTTATTGTTGCCACCCTTCCTAGAAGGTAGATAATAGCAATCATCAGGTACATAGCACATTGCATTGATGATGCATACAAATCATAAGATACTTTATGCTAAAATAGAAAGCCAAATAGAACAATCCCTGCATAATTATTTTGCACCATAAATTTTCATTTTTGTCTGTAACATTTCATTCATTTCTTTAATATTAGTGCTTAAAAATCATATGAAAATGCATCCTAAGTAGAGCTACACCCAAACCTCATTAAGAACACCATGCTTAATTAAAACTTTAAATTAAAATTTGGTAGAGGAAGTTTTTTATGAATGTATAGAAAACATTATTCTTTCAGCCTGAGAAATTTTATAAGACATGATTTGGCTTCCCCTAATTATATGGTCAAATGTTCTACAGAACTACAAGGAAAATAGTTAGCTGGCCTCAAATATATTGCAAACATTTGTATATCTGTGTTGCTATAGGCAAATAAAACAATTCTTCTGGATTCAATATATTAAAACAATTGGTAGGGTGACCTGGAACATTCAATCCTTTCCATTTCCAGATATTATTTTACTGTAATGTACTTTTCTTCAATAATTAGTATCTCAAAAACAGCTGAGATAAATATGAGAATGTAATTCTCAATAGTTTTTAATCATGTGATTGTTGCACATATACATGTAACAAAACTAAAAATATTAATGGCCTGTCAAGAAAGTGTTTGAAGCAGAGAGCAGAAGCAAGCCTTTAGCTTTTGCATTCTTTTTTTAGACCTATCCTGCATTTACTAAAAAAAAAACCCAGCTGCCATTAATTTTCAGAAAGCAAAATAAAACACTGTAAAAGAAAAAGCAAAGAAATTTTTTTTAAATAATGAAAAATAGTCACAAATAGGAATCCCAAAAGATAAGTCACCCCAGATTAGGAATTAAATACAAGAGACAATGATTCAATGCAAAACAATACTCCTTGCTTATCTATAATCAAAATAACCTTTGATTTGAGTTTGACTTGGTTTGAGAAACAATTTGAAGTAGTGATTAAGGCATCAGCTAGAAACTGGGAGACCATGAATTCTAGTCCTGCCTTGGGCAAAAGGCCAGCAGGGTGAGCTTGGGCTAGTTATTTTTTCTCAGCCCTTGGAAAAGGCCACTGGCAAACCACTTCTGAAAATTTTGCCAAGAAAACTGCAGGAACTTGTTCAGGCCATCTTTGAGAATTGTTCATAACTGAACGGAAGAATTTCTTTTGAAAAAAAGGCATGGCTTGTCACCTGCTCATCCCGGCTATAGCAGTAGCATATAGGAAAGAAATAGGTAGTCCTCGACTTATTACCACAATTGAGCCCAAAATTTCTGTTGTTAAACAAGTCTGTTGTTTTGCCTCACTTTAAAACCTTTCTTGCCACACTTGTTAAGTGGGTCACTGGAATTGTTAAGTCAGTGACACAGTTGTTGAATGAATCTGGCTCCCCATTGACTTTACTGTCAAAAGGTCACTTGTGCCATTGTAACTTTGAGTAGTCACTAAATGAATGGTTGTAAGTCAAGGACTACCTATATGTGAGAGATATCAAGAGAATGGAAGTATATAAAAGACTGAGAAATTTCACCTCTTCCTTTCTCCTGCACGTTTAACATTTTGTGAAGTCAATTCGAGTCTCACCGGCTCGAGGTTGACTCAGCCCCCCATCCTTCCAAGGTGGGTAAAATGAGGAGCCAGATTGTTGGGGGCAATATGCTGACTCTGTAAACTGCTTAGAGAGGTCTGTAAAGGACTCTGAAGCGGTGTACAAGTTTAAGTGCTATTGCTATCGTGTTAGTCATTCCAAGGAAAGGCAAGTATTATTATTACTATTAAAGAAAATCATTGTATATTATTGCTTATTTTGAGATCTTTAGTTTGCCTTCAGGTAACTGTCTGGTACAAAAGAAAAGGTTTGCATAACAACTATAGGGAAACTTCTAAGGATAATTAT
The DNA here is from genome assembly GCA_009733165.1 of Naja naja. NCBI lineage: Eukaryota > Metazoa > Chordata > Lepidosauria > Squamata > Elapidae > Naja > Naja naja. The sequence continues at coordinate 63,773,294 of CM019150.1, forward strand.
AACAAACAAGACAATGAAAAGGAGCTCTGCAGTACCCAAAAGCAGCTCAAATCCTGACAATCCTATTTTTAATTCAGACGTCTGACAGCCTTTGAAGCTACTCTGAAACCATCACCTCCAGAACCTGGTTTTATAGAGAAAGAAAAAAGTCCTAGGCTGCCAATTTCCATACAGTTTGCAAATGCTCCGGCACAGATGATGCTACTCTTCCGTATTATGTGGCACTTTTATAGCCCAGCACATACAGTACATAAAGGAACATTCTAGGATAATAAAGAATATTTACCATTCACATTCACTGGTTGCAATACATCAGTTTACTAGCAAGCACTAGACAGAACTTTAGAACAGACAGGACAACTTATTTACCGGAGTGTGAGTGTATAGTCTCCCTGTTTCTTTGTTGATGCATCTCGCACCAAGAATGTTCCATCAGGCATGTCTCGGAGTTTGTCATTTACCTCTTCTCTGGAAGTATAAAAAGTAAATAAAATACATTTACTTTTACTTTTAATGGGATTCCATCATAATAGCAGTGTTAATAGGGAGCGCCTCCTACCGATATCGAGAACCAACCACCCTGTACAGGGCACACAGGCAGGGGCTCCTCGGGGTCCTGTTGGCAAGCCAATGTCGGCTGGCGGTCCCCCGGCGGCGCGCCTACTCTGTGGCGGCCCCCGACTTATGGAATCAACTGCCTCTGGACCTCCGCCTGGCCCCTGACCTCCGCACCTTCCACCGCGATTTGAAGACCTGGCTATTTGACCAAGTCGGGCTGTGATCACCTTGCCGGGGGTGTGGGATAGTTTTAAATTTTAATTTGTGTTTTATTGGGCTTTAGTGATTTAATTTCTTTTTAATTATTTATTGTATTGATATGTTTTAATCTGTGAGCCGCCCCGAGTCTTCGGAGATGGGGCGGCATATAAGTCCAATAAAATAAATAAATAAATAAATAATTGCTAAAACATCTATGGTGCTCTTGTTTTGTTTCCTTCTAAAACAATTACACATTTCCTACTTAGAACTTTCAGAACACTGTTGCCTAAAATAGTTTGCGGTCAATTTTTAAAATTTACTTATATGGTCTGCAGCTTTAATTTTACTTTAAAAAAAAACAAGCTAATATTTGAATGTGTTACTTCTGATTAGTTATAGCTACTGATAAGTGCAGTAACTAAGGATTGCTTCACATCAGATTATTTACTGTTGATACTTTTAAATCACCTGAATCCAAAGACAATTTTACATTATTTAAATGTATTCAGTGTATCAACTTTTGTTTTGTAACTGATTATTTCCTGAACATATACTTGGTTATAATAAATTATTAAGATGCATGGGACTTTAATTAAATAGTAGTCTATTTTTTGTTGTTTTTATGAACCAATTTAAGAAAATTACAAAATCAATGATTTGAAGAATGACACCGATGTGTGGCGGTTACTGGGCAAAGGGGATTTTTTAAAAAATGAAATGAAAGGAGATATGCAAACTCTTTATTGATAATCACAATATTTCTAATTTGCACAATAATGGTTGCAATGTGACTATAATAGAAACCTTAGCTCTTCCAGTGGAAAAGAAGCATTGCTACTCCCCTGCCACCTCTCTAAGAGTGCACTGTACATGACCTACTGAATCATATACTCTGCATTATCTAATCAAATACTTTTTCCCCTGATTCTTTTTAAAATTAGATAGTTGTATTCAATGCAAAAAACTTTAAGATCAAATTCACTTGAAATTAGGCTATTTTAAACATTTGATTTTAATGTAAAATCAGTTTATACTTACAAAAATGTAGTTTTTAAAAATTAAAGTGTCCATTTCTTGATTTCATTATGGTTTAACAAGTAGCAAAATTGTAATTTTAACACTGAGTAAAAAAAACTTTTCACTAAGCGTAGTATCTTCACAATACTATCTACATAATTGCATATTATTTAATATTCTTTACCTTGAGATGTCTCCCCAGTACCATTCCGCTTCCTGCAATGGCGAGCTGCAGTTCTCTTTTATCTCATTTGTATTTACAGGAGTTATTGGTTTGGAAGGCTTTGGAGGAAGAGCTGAAAGAGAAATTTGGTCTATTATTTCTTACCGCATAGTACAATCTAAAAATATTAAAGAGAGGATTCAAGTGGGAATAAGAACACTTAAGAACACAATTGTTAATAACATTCAAGAACTAATGTCCTTCCTGAAATTACGATACTTTTTATTTAGCTGTTATTTGATTACACATAAAACTATTTCATCTGCAAATTTTATTCTGGAATTAGGTAGCGCTTGGATTAAATAAATTATATTAATATGTTTGCCATAACACAACATACAATTATCTTGCATTTCGAGTTCAGTCAGTTGTTACATACAGCCAGTCAAAAGGCTCTCGCTCTGAGTACGTATGTTGAAATGGAAGAAGCACTGTATGATAAAATGGGGCTAAGACTCTGGATATAACATATTGATGGAACAGTGGGGGAATATGTGCTTAGAAGGACTGAAATTTACATTATTATAATTTAAAAGAACTTTTATAAAATTATATGCCGTTGGTTGATTCCAGAAAAATTGTCTCGAATGTATAAAGGTACTTCAAATTTATGTTGGAAATGTGGACAGTAAGAAGGGTCATTTTATGATGACCGGTAGACTTGTTAAAAAGCCAGAAATTTTTGGACTCAAATACATATAATGATACAAAGAATTTTAAAGATTAACGTTCAGCTGAAACCAGAACTTCTCTGGCTGGGATTGCTGGAAAGCCAATTAAAAAAGAGCTGTGGAAAATTATTTAATATGCATGCATCCTTGCATACCTCCCCCCACACAAACACACACACCTTCTGGGTTCAGGTTTGTTCTCCCTGACCTCAAAATCATACACGATTTGACTAATACCCAGATAGAAAAATTAACAAAAAATACCAGATATGAAAAGGCAATTACAAATCACATTTATATCACTGCCAAGAAAACTAACTGGACATATCCATGAAGTCACTGGGAGCTAAGTTTGACTGAAAGGAGACACAATTTTAGTAGTGATGAACCACGTCTTTTCAATACAGTGCTGGCAAAAAGAAAAAATTATGCAAACCATTAAAGATCTCATACAAAATATTTCCTAAATCCTTTCCCACAAATGTTTAGTACTATGAATATATTGCACAAAATAAAAGCTGTGTTTAATTTCAGGAATATATTTTGTATAAAACATGCAAGATCTGCATCCTAAGAAACTTGATAGTAAGTATACTGCCAAAAACACATGGTTTGGATGCATAAAGCTCCTGACATTTCCATTTAAAATTACCCTATCCTAACTGGGTCAGGGAATTTTCTTTTAAGATAAAACAGATAGCCTATGAGAAACAATGTCCCTTGATGCTTTCAATACAGCTATGTATGTTCATAAGCAGGAAACATAAATCCTAATGTAGCCACACTAATATTGCTAAAGGGAAAACAAATAACAATACTGAGGTCAAACTGCATGCTAATATTTTAAAACTTTCATGAAAATGAGCCTTGGTGGTGCAGGCTGTTAAATGCCTAGCACTTAAGTTCCAGCTGCCTGCAATTACTGCAGGCTCGAATCCCACCAGGCTCAAGGTTGACTCAGCCTTCCATCCTCTCGGGGTAGGTAAATTGAGGACCCAAGATTGTTGGGGGCAATAAGCTGACTTTGTAAAAATGCCGCTTAGTAATAAGCAGGCATATACAATGGAATGAAGGCTATTGCTGAGCGCATTGGGTTGTATCCCAAAAATTGTAAGCCGCCCTGAGTCTTCGGAGAAGGGCAGCATATAAATGTAATTTTAAAAAAAATACAGCAAATTTATTTTCTTTTACTCCAGAAGGCAGAAAACAAACCAATAAACTCAAGTCCTAAAACATGAGTTTTCAACTAAATTTCAAGAAATACTTTTTAGCAGCAGCTATTCAAAAGTGGAATCAATTATCTGAAAGCTGGTGGACTTGCCTTGTTAAAATTTTGTATCCTTTGTTTAGAGATTTTGTTCCAGTGGACTAGACCTCTGAGCCTCTTTCCAGCTTCATGTTTCTAAATGTTTCCTATCCCAAAATATATTTCAAAACTTGACTTGAAGAGTGAAAAGAAGTATCTTTATTAGCCATGTTGATGATAGTTAGTAGATAGGTGTAACAGAAGGTTTAGAAAAGGTTGGAATGAATTCCTATATATTTAGAACAAGAGTGCATTTTTGTCCCCATAAATTTAAAATAATTGATATGACAAATTTAGGATTCTTATTTTAATTTCTGTTCTGATCCTGAGACACCCAACACATATCTGCTAGGCGCTGGACTCACAAAAAGTATCATGTGATCAGTCATACTTTCAATCACAGTTCTGAAAACTCCAGAATTATGTATTACCAGTATATTATATGTAATTATATAATAATATATTTATATGTTATATAAATAGGGGATATTTGCATTAACTTTATATAAAACCATCGTTATTTCACAGAATAAACTGTGAATATAAATATACAATATTTAAGGAAAAATTGCTTCATATGCTATCAATGGAGAGGACATACTATAAATTACGAATATAAAACTAGGGTCTTAAGTAACAGAGAGGCAGATTTCTGTTGAATATTAGGAAAAATTCAACAGTAAGAGCACTTTAACAGTGGAAATCAATAACCAATAAGAATGTGAGCTCCATTTCCCTGGATGTAATGAAACAGGCTGGACAGTTATGGGCACTTTTAATTGAATTTATGCACTGAACAAGGGCTAGACTTATTTGTTTAAATGGTCCCTTTCAGCTTTATGATTCCATGAAATAAACAATAGCATGCTAGGATACAGTTACTCTGAACTATGTCCTGCTGTAACTGGAAAGGGATTGAGAGAATTAAGAACAAAGTATGCCAGTTGCAATTTACTACTTGCTATACAAAGAATAATTTGCAAGTCTACAAAGTCATAATCTAAGCAGCCACATATGAAAACTGAGCTTGGCTCAATGGTCAGTGTAGATGCCAAATAACTAAGAAGACCAGAGCAGAAACTTCTCTCATAATCTTTTACAGCATCTGTTACAAATCCCAATGCAATGTACTGGATTTGTCTCTTTAGAAGGATAAGAATACTTCCTGAGTTCTTTGCAGTTCATAAAGAGACAAAAGAACATGTATGCTGCTAAAGGCAGCTTTATTGTTAGCAGGCTATTTTTAATAATCTGTGAGCTGCTCTGATTACCCTGGTGGGCTAAAAGCAGCCGACAATTTCATTTGAATATATTCATCCTTACAAAAAACAAAAACAAAAACCCAGAGAACGAAAAATAGAAATTAAAAAGATAAAGTTCATGCAACAGAAAGAAAAAACTTCTAAGTAAACAAATATATTTAAGAGGAAAAAAAATACATTACTAAACCTTGACCACATGGATGGACAACACTGGAACCAAATCAGCTATATAATATGAAAGAGAACATTCAGTCAGAATACATCCAGGTACAGATTGTGGAACATGGCATCAATTTTAAGTACCAACTATATGGATTACATTTAAAAAATGAAAGATAAAACATGTCCCAGAAAAATTTGAGCTGTACAGTACATACAGTACATAGTTGGAACTCATGGTCAGTATAAATAATGGGTTAAATATGCTTAATGAGTGAAAGAGACTCTTGGAGCTATATGTAGAGATATTAGAAACAACAAAGTGAAAAAATATTCCCAAATTTTAAACAGGAAAGAACTAAACAAGGATGCATAGTAATTGAATGATGACTTTCAGTATCAAGCAAGAGAGCAATAAGAATATATCTCAGTCAAGAATGTAAAACAAGGAAAATAATAAAAATGAATAATGTTTTGAAGGAATTATAGGAATATTTTCAGTATAGCCAAGACAGAATTATTAAAGAGTAATCATAATATTATCTAATAGAGGCCAAAAATATTAAAATAGCAACTCCCTTTAAAAAAAATACAGAAAAGTTAATACAGTAAAGGGAATATATTCATTAAACCACTCTACAGAAACCTTAGGTATCATAGGCAATAAGCCAGCTGACCTATAGGAAAGCATTAGGTGCTGAAAAAAAGTACCTGCACTTATTTAACTGTTAAAAGTTTAGGCAAAGAGGCAGCTAAATTGCTGATAAGTTCAACAAATTTCAACAAATGTGAAATAATATTCTATGACCTAGAAATGAAAAACTATCAGGGCATCCTAAAGGTCAACTATAGCCAAAAAAATCCTTGAAATTACTAACCTGTCATAGTAATTTCTCACACAACAAAGTTTTGCTTAAAATTTTACAAAGAACAAAGCTATACAGGGAGACAGCAAAATGAATGGACAGGCAGTTTTCAGAAAAGATAGAGGGATATAAGATCCGATAAACATAAAATGGATAACAGAGGAAGGAAGAAAAAGTAAAAGAAAATTACCTTTTCTTTATTGACTACAGCAAAACTTTTGTGTAGATCATACCAGACAGAACGTGTCCTACATTACAGCTAATCAAAGTGTCCAAAGACCCAATTATTCTTCTGAGGAAGCTTTACAATGTTCAAGAAAGCTACTATAGGAATTGAATTGGAAAATCAGGGTAGTTGAGAATAAGGAATAGATTGAGAAAGAATGCACATTGTTCCCATATCCATTTAACTTGTACAACAAATACATTTGAAGAATAGAAGACGATGACTTGGACCAAAATATGAGACAAAAAGGCTAACAATTTAGGATCTGAGATGACACCTCTTTGTTAACTGAAAGTAAAGAAGCTTTAGAAGAGTTCAAAATAGAAATTGAAAAATCTGGGTTGGTGTTGAATGTTAAAAAAAACACTATTTATTCAACTGGTAGTTGATGGCAAAGCTTGACATATATTTTAGCTTTCTTGGGATCAAGAAAAGATAGTGTGTATTGTGCTATGAAAAATAAAGAGATTTACTAAGGAGGAAGCAACAACTAATTAAGATATGATCATTTCTATGATCCCCACTCCACAAAAGATCCAAACAAGTGAAAGTAATGGTTATTCCAGTGATAAATATAGAAATGTAAAATCAAAACTTTGAGAAAAAGTGAGATGGAAAAGTAGGTCACCTTCAACTTACAGATTTAGAGATATTTACTGAAAGCATTATGAATGGCAAAAATTAATCAATTGGTTCTGAATGAAACAAAGGCTGATGCTCCCTTAACTTGGAAAATTTAGGAAAGTAAGAGAATGAGAAGGCAGCAGAAAACAGATGGATAGGATCAAAAAAGATTACTGGAATGCGCTTGAAAGAGCTATAAATTATTGCTGGCACAGGTCCTGGTATTTATCTATAAAGCTGCCAGGAGTTTCTGCTCAGGTTGATAACACATAACTAAATTACTAATGGTAAACAGTTTACATACATTAACAACTTACTCATATTTTTATGGTATCTTTTATAACCCACATCACCATGAACAAAGTTTCCAAATATAGATTCAGAATGGTTCCTTTGCTAAAGTAATTGTAAAAGTTTCTTTCCAGTTCTAAAATTCTATGAAAAATAATTTAAATGTGAAAGAATTTGCACTGTAAAGTTCTAGCAGTTGCATTCAATGGCTTTCATACAAGTAACAGAGGCTTTTTTTATTAACTGCTGTGGATTTCCTCTCTTGTCTCCCAGGCCAGGTGTGAACTTGGCATTTTTAATAACCAACTTTCAATATTTTACCAACAGAGAAAAACCAATCAAATACCAGCTGTTATGTGACTATCAAGTGATGCCAAGGATCCAAAAGCAAACATGTCCAGATAAAGCTGTCCAATAGAACTAAATTTGGCCAAAACATCCCATTGCTTTATTTAATAGAGTACCAACTTTTCAAATTACACATTATTTCACTGCATTTTAAAAACAATATAAATAATAATTGAGAACAAAACTTGTGCATTTAATTTGACTTTAAAGCAAAACTAAACAATACAAAGGAAAAAACTGAAAAAACAAAGGCAAAACAACACAGTTTTTCTACTACATTATAGAACTCTGATTTTGTGTAGTTTTTAAAACTCAAATAAGCAGGTCAAACAGGCACAGCAGAATATTGTATCAAAAATAAAAAACTTAAAAAAAAGAATATTCCTAAGGAATAAGCAGAAATATTCTTCTCCCCAATCTGCTGAGAAGTACAAGTACAGGTACAGGTACAGGTACTTTTGGTCTTTTGGCCCCAGATGTTAAAGAAAACATTACTACATCTTTGGGCAACTTTATATAACCCCAAACCCACCATTTTTCATTAGTAATCTACTCTTCCAAAATTAATAAATCAGCAGCCTTACCCCTACTCTTAAAGTAAAAAAAGCATAATTTGAGTTTGAAATCTGTATTTTAAAATCCATATTATTGAAAATCATTCGGAATAAAGCATTATGAATTGGCTGTAAATGATGCATATTTTTCAAAGCAAACTATCTTAAGTTTATTATTTTAGATAGATTTCTGGAAGTTAACACAGTATTTACTATTCATAGAAAGCGGGAAGAATCACATGAAGGGCCCTCAAGACTAAGTTCTTAAATTTGCAAGACATATGCAACCTTAGTTATTATTTGGCCAGCTAATAAAACCTGACAGTTCTAGGTTAAATTAGCATCTGTTTGAACCCAAAAATGGATGTATAAAGTAATTTAGATTCTTTCTCCCATAAAGCATTATGAATAAAATATCTTGATTTGCTGATTTAACAAATCTCTAGTCTTTGGCATACAGTAATAGTAGGGCACCTGGTATCAATGCTCTAGAAGTATCACACAACAACTTTAGCTGTCAAAAACTACACTGATGAAGAATAGTATTGTCACATAATGTCTGCACTTTAAAATAAACCTTAAAGTACAATTTATAGTTGACAAATATAGAACAGTTTAATGAAGTGGGCGGAGAGTGGGAAGATAAAAAATACAGATGGAAAAACATTTTCCTTCTAAAATTAGATTCCCTCATTTAATGCATCCTTAATGCAATAAATATAAATTATATAAAATATGAATATAGTGAATAAATATATAAATAATTCTTTCCCTTGGGGATCATATATACTGTGGTCTTCTGATAGAATTTTAAATACTGTATTCTAAATTTTCTTTAATATATGGACCTATCTGTAAACACAATGTTAAAAATTATAGCTATGATTTTCATTGACAGGAATGTTGTCTACTCCTGAGGTGCCTTGATATTACAGTTGAACTATTCTTCTGGGGGAAAAATCAGTACAACAAAAGCAAGTTTGAAAAACAATACCCATCTCTAGTTTTGCATACCATCTTTACAATTTGAGAAATATTTATTTTTCTATACCTAGGAATCAACACAATCAATCTAGCTAGGCGTATGCAAGCTAAATTAGAAGATTTTCCACAATAAAAAACACAACTCTGTACAATGCAACAAGGCTCTTAAAATGTATCTGCAGCTGTACTCCCATTCTTAAAGTCAGCATTTCCAACCAACCTGCTGCATTCAGAATTCCAATGATTCTAACTGAACATCAGAAACTGAATTTTGAAAGAAACAGCATTTCAATCAAATATGAAATGTACTTAAAATCATATGTTAGTGATGTCAGTATGCTGACTATTTATGAGTTTCTATCAAGGAGCTTTAGCACAGCTGCTCATGCTTTGCAAATTATTTTCCTTTTCTGTACATATAATTTAGCTCAATAATTCAATTTTTGTGTGAATGTGTTTATCTACAGAGAAATAATGGCCTTTTTCATTCAGTGGGTTTTCGTATATAAATAAAGTTTGCATAAGACTGCAGTCTTATTACCTCAAAATATGAAACAAACTGAAGCTCTAGACAGCAAAAAGAAAGTTACTAAAAGATAGTCATACTAGTATTTTATACTACAGGTAGTCCTCGCTTAGCAACAGTGGCGGATTAAGGCTCACTGGTGCCCAAAGCACTGACAAATCTTGGTGCCCCTTCTTTGTATATACATACTGTACAAACGAAGCCATATTCTCAACTTTGGGGTGCCCCCTTTGGGCCTGGTGCCCTAAGCACGTGCTTAGTCTGCTTAGTGGTTAATACACCACTGCTTAGCAACCACAATCGGGACTGGCAATTCCACTGCTAAGCACTATGGTCACTAAGTAAAACAACACATTATCACAATGGGCTTATAAACTAACTTTCCCTTAGTTGTTAAGCAAATCACTGTATTCATTAAGTGAAACATCATGTGATGGTGATTTACAATTTTAGTTCTGCCTTCTCTATTAACTATGATTGTCACAGGCCAGTTTTCAAGCATGCAAATGGTGAGCACAAGGCTGCAGGATAGTCATAAATCTGAGGACTGGTCACAAAGCTACTTTTAAACATAGTTGTAACTTCAAACAGCTACTAAGCAAGGCAGACAGGAAACGAGGCTTATCTGTACTACCACAAATCTTGTGGTAACTTAAAAAAAAAGGTAAAGGAATCCCTGCAGATTTTACTTGGCTAGTTGTTGCTGATAAAAATATTTTTTATACTAACACATGTGGATCTCAGGCCACTTCATCACATCCAGGCAATGAAAAGTCCTTCTCATAGGACCTCACTCCATACATCAGATGAAGTGATATAAAATGTGATAAAATAAAGTTGGATATAGTTATTTAAAAAAAACCCAAAACAAATGGTGGTATAGTGATTAAGGATTGAACTGGGACTCAGATTCAAAACCATCCTCAACCATGGTAGTTCAGTGGGTAACTTTGGGCTAGTCACTCTCTCAATTTAGCCTATCTCTTATGACTGTTCTCGTCAGGGGAAAAATGATGGAATTTTGATGTACCGTGTTTCCCCGAAAATAAGACCTACCCCCAAAAATAAGACCTATCCCGAAAATAAGACCTACCCCAAAAATAAGACCTAGTGTGTTTTTGGGAGCCAAAAAAAATATAAGACAGTGTCTTATTTTTGGGGAAACACGGTATACCCCCTTGAGTTCCTAAGTGGAAAGATGGGATATAAATGTAACAGAAGATCAGGCACGTTTTCCCAATTGTATTCCTTAATATTATGTATACAGTAGAAATCTAAGTTCCAAAAATATGTTCAAATCCACAGATTACTACAAGTATTCATTCTGTTTCAAGAATTTGAATCCTAAAATTCATCAATAGGAAACATTTTATTAGTTCATACATTGAGACAGAATTTACAGTTATTACTAAGTATTCTGTCTCTACCATTTTTAGGAAAACATAATTTAATGAACAAAGTAAGTGTTAGGCAGAATGTATGTTTATTGTTCTGTACAATGCAAAAACTTGAAACAATTATTGTATCAATAGGCAAGAATAACTATTACTATGACGAGTTACACACTTCAGGAATTTTCCTAATAGTTTCATTAAAGAAAGTAAAAAAAATCTCTTTTAATGCCTCAGATTTTTATATAATGATATCAAATTAATATTAAATAAACAAGCAATAACATCTACAATCTTCCAAATCCTCTAGAATCACATTTGATTATAGAAATAGGGAGCAATATATTCACCAAATTAGCCACCTAATTATTTCTTTGGAGTTTAATGAGTATTATTCCATTATAGCAAAATAATCAAGCCTATTTACAAATGCAAAATGAAAGAATTATTAAGGCACACATATTTTATTGTATCCCAATAAAACATTAATATCTTATTTGTAATTCTTTAGGTACCAGAAGACTATTGAATAAATTACATATTTCTTGCTTCATACATAATATGAACTACATTCAGAAGTTAGGAGGCCAATAGTCTCAGTCCAGCTCTAGACATGAGCATTTTCCATCAAAAGATCAAACCAGCTGAATAACAGGATCTACATGAACAATTTAAAGAGTGGATTGGAAGTGCAACTCTCTAAGCTTAATCTAACCGATATACCATACTGGCTTATGTTGCAACCTTTCATTTCAAAACTCGCTAAGCAAAACATTTAGTTCAGCTATTTTGCTTTCATGTTCTTCTGAAACAAGATAATCCTTTTCTTTGCTTTTTTTGCAACTGAATATTTGAAGGAGATGCTTTACACAATGCTTATTGTGCATTTGTTACTTTGTAACAAAATAAATCTGATCAGAACAGTAATGGAAAAGATTAAAACAAGAATACTTGTATTTAATGGTTGAAACATGTCAACATTAGGCTAATCAAGAATTAGAACAGCCTAAAAGAATTTTCTCATTTTTATAACTATTGTAATTTGTTTTCATATAAGGGACAAAGACCTTGGAGATTAAGAAAGAAGAGTACCTAGAATAATATTAATTAGTCTCTTCTGCCTGCTTATCCCTAAGGTAAAAGTAATCTGGATATTCAATAGAGACTTGTATCTTTAGCTTAAACTAAAGCTATGAAGTGTCTTCTATGTTTCATGGAGGATATCTGTATCCTTACCGCATAGCAACCAAGGGGAAGAAGTGTAATTTAACTTGCAAAAGTGGCATGAAAAACAGACTATACATACATTCTTAAAATCATCTTGTGATTTTTTTTCAAGATCCAACAGAAAATTATAATGTGTTATTTGGTTTTTTAAAACTGTATACAGATATCTTAAATATACATTTGCTGTGACACTAATAAGTCATTTTCTTCAGACATACTACCTTTTCCAGATGCATTAAGCAACCTCTGGACCAATCAGTTTTTCTTGTTCCAGGTAGAAGCCAACTGTACAATGCTGACTAGTAGCCTTCTGACTATTACAAAACCATTCCATTCAATGCAATATTGCAAGATTTTTTTTTAAAGTCAGTCTTTCTTGAGAACCAATTTATTTATTATTTCATTGCTGCCTTTTAAGACATATCCCTTCCGAAAAGGGGTTCCAAACATCTTGCAGGTCAATATAATAAAATGCAAGCTGTAAAATAAAACATTAAATAAGATGAAAATAAATGACTGAATATGCCTAAATTGGGGGAAACTACTATTTATTTAATATCTCGCACTTTAGCAGGAGAGTCTCTCATTGCAGCATACAGAGCCATAAAAAGAGCGTCTTTTCCCTCAGGCTACAACCTAAAATATATTCACCCCTAGGATGAAGGGAAGGAGTGAAGTAGTATTAGTATGCACTCACAGCCAAATAGCCGCATTATTGCACAAAACAAAACAAAACTGGTGGAAGAAGACAAGATATGTATTACATGCATATATTGAAACATTTGCTATTTGGAATTGTATTATTTCATGCCAAATGAACACTTGTAAAATAAATGTGCCTGAGATGTAAACTAAAATCCAATAATCATAAAACACATTCTACTTGTCTTTTTCAAAATATTCTCCAAGATGTTATTGTTTATAATAAGAAAGCCAAAGAAAGATTGTACTTTTTGCACTAAAAGATACCTCTAGAGAACATTTTCACTGTTCTCATTAATTTGCACTTATGAAGAATTTCTCTAATTGCTTCAACTAATTCTGAAAATCATTAATGAACCATTATAGTCTCTGTTTTCAGGTTCTGCTTTTTTGTCTTTTCTGCAATATTACTATAGTAGTATCAAAAGAATGAGACATGCATTCCTCTGCAATTTTTGGGGGGAGCAATGGAACAGTGGGACAACATTTGTGCAGCTTCATTTTTCAGACTTTTAAGACTGACAAAAGCAATTCTTGATAGCACTGTAGCAATTTTTTCAGCTAGGTCTCCTCTATTTCGCCACAGTCTGATCACCAAATCTAAGAATGATAGACCACAAAAGTGGTTTAGAATTAATGCTATTGTGCACTCTGCTTCTACCAGATGAGAGGTTTAGAAAAGCAGAAAACAAAAAGTCCTAAAAACTGGTTTCTCTCAATATGTAGAGGGAAAGGAACTGGAATGCAATCTTTATTGATTTCAATCAAGCATAAGTGAATAATGGCACATTTGCTGCCTTATGATGTCATAAAATGTAGTTTCTTTTTTGTTTTACCAAACATTTTAATGACTAAAATCTTTTTTCTCCTGAAGTCAGGTTGCATTTCTTACCTCCTTAGATTTAGATGAATGAAAAATCACAACTAACATTCTCCTCACATGAGACCCATATATAAGGGGAATGTTAGATGTGATTTTGCATTCATCTATATCTAAGGAGGTAAGGGCTACAACTTGACTTCAGGAGAAAGACGGTGCTATATATAGTGGACTACATTTAAAGAATAGTAACAGCATTTATATATCACTTCACAGTGCTTTACAGCCCTCTCTAAGCAGTTTAGAGCCAGGATATTGACCCCAACAATCTGGATCCTCATTTTACCGACCTCGGAACAATGGAAGGCTGAGTCAACCTTGAGCCAGTGAGAATGACTTTATCATGAAGCAGGTGATCAGTTACTTAAGACTGGCATAGAAGTTGCCTAAATGAAATTTGTGAAGAATGGCAGGATTTGTCAGCTCTCCAAATGCATATTATAGTCACTGAGATAAATAAAATAAAATAAACATTTGAAGTTATTTATATTCTGATTTTTAAACAACTTTTCCCTGGAAAAAGAACTCGCCATTCCTCTAATGCAGTTAATTAATTCCTATCTTCTAGAAACTCAACACAATGTATATATAGCATTCTGCACAATACAGCAATTACTTTATTTGATAGACTGGGCTGAGGTACAGTTTTAGGTCTTAAATCAACATATACATAACTTTTGCTAGTTTCCAAGTAACAGCCGTGCTTTGTTATGACAAAATAAAATAAATGAACTAGTCAATAATATAATGTACATGCTTTATGCTGATTAAAACAACAAATACAGAAAAATTCCATAGGATTTTTCTAAGGAGAACTTATAGTAATTTTGATTTGGAAAAAGACCATTATTTTCTGGAAATTATTTAATCAGTTCACTAATTTAACATTGTGAAGGTAATGATTAATGAAATATACTATAGTTCAGTGGCTATATGCATACAAATGAATTTTTTTAAAAAAAGTTATCTTAGTGTCTGGATTAATCTTCCTTTAGATCTCAATCTAGTCACATCCACAAATAAAAGTAATTATCTATTACAGGTTACTCAGTTAAATACTTGGTAGGTAAAGTCAGCAGATGTTTGAAGCATAGGGCAGTGTATCTTACCACAGAGTCCTGCACATGGCAAATCAATAGGCTGTCATGTCCAGCCACAGGGGTGTGAGTTTTGCCAAACCTGCTGCTCTTGTGTTCATTTGATTACCTTATCACAAAGAAAAGATATCAAAGTCTGGCTGTTTTATTAGGGCATACTGATTATCTGTTGAAGAAGACATCATGCCATAAATGCTGTTTAATTTCACTCAGATGAAAAGTTGAGTATAGTAAATTGAATATAGCTAGAAGTAGTTCATTTTACAAAAACAGACAAATTGGCTCAAATTGGCTATTTTTCCAGATAGTTATCCATTTCTGATTAAGAAATATCATCATACAGCTGTCTCGTTACTATAGGTAAGATAACCAAAAGAACAATTTGCCAGCTTCAATTTTGTCACTGGAATTTCAATATTTTTTTCTTTTATGCTGTTATATTAACTGTAATATCCTAAGTGGAAAACACTATAGCTAACTTTTAAACGACCTACTCAGAATACTGGGTATATATCTATGCTAAGATATGTAAGCGCAAACATGCCCTTTTATTTAAGTTAAACACCACATTGACATGCAGTTGATGCCATTATGATTTACTACATGCTAATGTGCCCTGATTCAAAAGACCTATAATGCAGCACGAAGACTGATAATAATGCAAATGCTTTTCTGGTGTGTACATGATTTTAGAAAGGGTCAGGCATGAGCCATCCCATGCTACATCTCTGATTTAGGAAGTACACTTTTTAATCCTCCCTTCTATTTTTGTGGTATAAGAAAGAAGTTCGAAAGATTCCCAGTATCTTTTAACAATCCCATAGAGAAGAATCATGAAATCCAGTACAAACCAAAATATCACTCTACAATATCCATCACCTTTTGCTTGAAAGTCCACTGCCTTTAAGAGATTTAAAATGACTTTTTGTTCAGTATGTCACTGTCCATCCATACTGTAATTATTCATTAGAATGTTTTTAAAAACATGGCACAAATAAAACTCTAGATTTTAAAATTCTTTCTTCAATTTTAGGATCTAGGTTTAACAAGATATATTCATTCTACAAATCATAAGCTAATAATGGAACTACAGTTGCTAAGAACATCACGACATTCTGAATGTTGTAATCATGTCATATCAATAGTAGTTATAGAAAACTATAGTATATCAGCTTGGAAAAAGAAAAATTCTTAAATAATGTGAAACGTGTAAGACCAACAACCTCTCATCTACAATTATTTATTCTTATGGGTGTGTAAATGGAATATTAACAACAATGGTTGAAATGTTCTACAGCAGCATTATGCCACAACTATAATGTACTTATATAATATGTCATGACATATTATCTATTAACATTGGGGAAATTTACAGCAAAACAGTGAAGTCAGAGTATTCTGTATTAAGTTGAATTGAAAGATAAATAACAGAGAAAAATATGTTTCACAAGCTTTCATTATCTGACTAAAGAAATCTATACAGCTCAAATTCAATGAATACAGTCATGATTCACACCACAGAATTTTAGGATATTGTGTCATCCAACAGCCTTACGAATCTTATTAAAAACACATATATACTTTACATTGTGTTCGCTGTCATTTATGTGGACTCAGCAACTATGACGTCTAATCTTCACACATCTAGTACTCTTTACAAAAGGATTATTCTTAGAAAATGATAATACTTCTGCAAAACATGCTTTTTTTCCAACATTTTGTCCTGAACACAAACATGCTAAAATTCTATTTTATAATTCACTTTATTAATTAATTAATTAATTAATTAATTAATGGGACTTATATGCCGCCCCATCTCCGAAGACTCGGGGCGGCTTACAATAAAAACAGACACAATAAATATTTAAAAAAGAATTAAAACAATGGTCCCAATTAATACAAAACTTAAAAACCAGCAAAATCTAAAAACACCCCACCCATAGGTCACAGCCCGGATTGGTCAAATAACCAGGTCTTCAGGTCATGGCGGAAGGTGCGGAGGTCAGAGGCCAGGCGGAGCCCCAGGGGAAGTTGGTTCCAGAGTTCAGGGACCGCGACAGAGTAGGCACGTCGTCGGGGGACCGCCAGCCGGCATTGCCTGGCTGATGGGACCCCAAGGAGTCCCTGTCTGTGACTTCGCACAGGGCGGTTAGTATTCGATGTCGGCAGCAGTCTCTCCCTTAAGTAATAAGGACCCATGTCATGTAGGACTTTGTATGTTAAAGTTAAAACCTTGAATCTCACCCGGAGAGCAACCGGCAACCAATGCAGGCAGCGCAGGAGGGGGCTAACATGGGAGAACCGGGAAACTCCCATCACCGCCGCCGCCGCATTTTGCACCAGCTGCAGTCTCCGGATGGTATGCAAGGGAAGTCCTAGATAGAGAGCGTTGCAGTAGTCGAGTCGCGAAGTAACAAGGGCATGAGTGACTGTATGCAGGGCATCCCGGTCCAGGAACAGGCGAAGCTGGCGAACCAGCCGGACCTGGGCAAAGGCCCCCCTGGCGACGGCTCCCACCTGCTCCTCCAACCGAGCCGTGCATCCAGGAGGACCCCCAGGTTCTTTGCCCTATCCACAGGGGGCAACACCACTCCCCCTATGGTCAAAGATGGACATTCTAAGCTGGAACGGGATGCCGTATGTACAACCACTCAGTCTTGGCCGGGTTGAGTCAAAGCATGTTGCCGTCCATCCAGATTCGTACCGCATCCAGACAGCGAGTCATCACGGAGAGGGCATCACTGATCTGGTTTGGGGTGGAGATATACAGTTGAGTATCATCCGCATATTGATGATACCTCACCCCAAAACCACGGATGATCTCACCCAGCGGTTTCATGTAGATGTTAAATAAGAGGGGGGAGAGGACCGACCCCTGAGGGACCCCACAAGTGAGCGCCCTTGGGGATGACCTCTGCCCCCCTGCCAACACCGATTGCGACCGCCCCGTGAGGTAGGAGGAGAGCCACCGAAGAACAGTGCCCCCCACCCCCAACCCTACGAGGCGTCGCAAAAGGATACCATGGTCGATGGTATCGAAAGCCGCTGAGAGGTCTAATAGGACCAAGACAGAGGAAAAACCCCTGTCCCGTGCCCTCCAGAGATCATCCAACAGTGCGACCAATGCCGTCTCCGTGCTGAAACTTATTGAAGTTAGTTTAGTTATGCAGGATCCAAACTGAGTACATCACTGGGACCAAAGGTTTTTCTTCC
Source organism: Naja naja (assembly GCA_009733165.1). Classification (NCBI taxonomy): domain Eukaryota; kingdom Metazoa; phylum Chordata; class Lepidosauria; order Squamata; family Elapidae; genus Naja; species Naja naja. The sequence continues at coordinate 63,791,620 of CM019150.1, forward strand.
ATATGTATGTATGTATGTATGTATGTATGTATGTATATGTATATGTATATGTATATGTGTATATATATATATATATATATATATATATATATATATATATTTGTTTTCGTAGATTTTCACAGGTAAAGGTATGTAGGTCTTGGTGTATTCGGGTCTTGTCCCGTGTAAGATTGAGAATACCTTGGCGACGTTTCGACGAGATCCCACTCGCCATCTTCAGGCTGGTGTCTTCGGCTTCATTCTTCTGGGAGAAGAACAAATATTCTTCTCTGGGAGAATATATATATATATATATATATATATATATATATATATATATATATGTTTTCGAGATTTTCACGGGTAAAGGTATGTAGATCTTGGTGTATTGGTCTTGTCCGTGTAAGATTGAGAATACCTTGGCAACGTTCGAATCTCATCCGTCATCTTCAGGGTGGTGTCTTCAGCTTCGTTCTCCAGGATGAAGAACCAGCCTGAAGATGACGGATGAGATTTCAAACGATATTCTCAATCTTACACGACAAGACCAATACATACATATATATATATATATATACACACATACATACATATATATTTATATTTATATTTCATTCATTCATTTTAATGAAGTGAATGTGCTATAGCAAGACTTATTCTAAGATCAATAGCATATTCTAGCTCAGGGTTGAACTGTGGGGTCCTTGGTGCTGTCTCAACATGGCTGTTTTCTTGCAGACATTTCATCATCAAATTAGGTAACTTTATCAGTGCCTTTCCAGCAAGGGCTCAGAGAGTACCAAGATCCACCCTCACATTCCAACATCTAATGCAACACAGAAAGTTCATTAATACAAAGGTAAAGAATTAAAGGGAATTTTACCCTTACCTTCTACTTTGAATGTTAGAATGTGTAAGCTTTGAGGAATTAAAAAAAACCTGTTGAAATTATTGAATCATGCTACTAGGCAACATCTGGGGATGGGGAAAATATGCCCCTGCATGTTTTAGGTATATTTGGCAGGCAGATGTGCAATATGAAGTTATAAGACTTAAATGGATGAAATCATAACATTTCAGTTGATCTAAAAACGAACTGTCTTCACAGATTTGCTTTTTCCTTCATCAAAAAGGTTATTTCTTTTTTTAAAAATGTTCTTATCTTTGACTTGTGGTGGAGAGGATTAAGCATCTATATACACTTTTGATTTTAATTTGGCAAGATCAATGAATTCTGCCGCCTTCATATTTGAAGTGCATCAACTTGAAAAGAGGCTAGATTTCAAAAACCTAAGTTGACTAATTTTCAATTGATGAGTTTTCAACAACAAATACTTTGATAGAATCAATATATATTGCTATCTTATGATGGAGAAGGTCACTAGCTCTCTTGTCAAAGATATAGTCAGATGGTTTCCCAATTTGCGCCCATTTTATTGGAGGCTGTATGTCAGCATGTTTCAGAATACACTCAGATAGCTGTACCTGTGCTTTGGAACTGGCTGAAGATTTCAAGATGGCAATGGTGGCAGGTCTAATCCTAGGGGTTTCTATAGGCAAAAAGAAACTGGCCCTCAAAAGAAAAAAGATTTCTAGAAGAAAAGGAACTTCATGGAGGTTAAAAGAAAATCACAAGCCAAGAAATGGGAAGAAACTGTACAATTTTAGAAAAGGTGGCTACATGACTCAAATCTGTAAGATCTGACTGACTAAGAATATCCCTGAACATATTAAAGACTACTCTGATAAGGGAGCAAGAGGTTAAATAGCTGAAACAATGAATAATACCTCATTAAACTATGAGACAAGACCGTAACCTTTTAAAAAAAGAACGTTCACCATGTGAAATGAAAGGATGCACCTAATCTTTTAGAAACTAAACATCAAATGGTGGTCACCATAGCCAAATGTCATTAGAAGCATTTTTAGATATAGGCTGTTTCCAGTTTTATCAGGGATAGGTTTTCTGTTAAAACTGTTTCTCCCAAGAGAAAACTGTAAAGATTTTGAGTTCAAAGAGTCCTGACTTTATCTGATAGTGAGTGTACCAGCAGAGGTTGGAGAAAGGGTTTGAGAGTGGAAGTGAATCCCAAATCGCCTTGTGAACACAGTATCTTATTGAAGAATTTTAATGTAATGATTCCCAGATTTCTCAGTATTACCAAATGTGTCACTTGTTCGATATACTTGAAGATCCACAGAAAAATGTAAATGAGAAACCTTGGAAATGCAGAAGGTACAAATAACAGAAGAGGGGAATTGCAATGTCTATAGCTATGCCTGCCTATCTAATTCATTCACTCACTCACTTACTCACTCATTCATTCAGGTTTATATAGCTGCTCATCTCGCAACTATAATTCCCTATATAGTTTACATGTTTTGGTGCCTGGGCAGATTTGTGGGTGTCAGCTGATAATTGTGGCAGACAATTTCTACAAACAATGCGGAAATAGTGCAATTTTGAGTACTACATAAAATCCCTAGTGATGGTTGTTGCCTTTCAGAGAAAAGCTATGGACATAATGGGATGTCTATGGAAAAGTCAAAGAGGGTTCAAGTTTATTCTTAGTCTGTGTAATTATGTTATTAGGTACCAGAACTGGTCGGTGTAGGCAGTTTGGTTGGAATTGTTTCAATTGTTCTTACAGATTAAAATGTGGAAGGAACTGATTTCCAAAAACCTTGTAACAAATCTAATGAAAACATGCTCCAAGTTCCAAAGACAAGTTCAGCTGATACATTCTTCTCCGATATACCAATCTTCAGTAGCTCACTCCTCTAGGCTATTTGGAAACTAAGAGAAAATGTGATAGAGAAGAAGCACCAGCTTTCTCATCTGGATTTGAAAATAAATTTTGACAGAATGAATCAGCTAGTCTTCTAGCTGTGCTTTATAAAAGAGATTATGAGGGAAGGGAAACATTACAGAAAGACTTGCAAGAAGCTCTGTCCTTGGATCAGAAGAGATAAGGTTTTTGTTTCAAGGGCCAAATTAACTGCTAGAAACACAGGAAAGCAAAGGAGAGCTGGAAGATACTGAGAAGCTTCATGTTGTGAGAGAATAATTAACAACTTTGCAAATTAATGGCTAACAGCCAAACAAACAGAGTTGCACATCTGTGAGCCTCCCTCAGAAAGTATATCTCCCTTGGAGGAGCTAGCATCTCTGAAAACTATGGACAACTGAGCATCAAGCAGATTGGTTTGCTGAAAACCCCAGAGGCTTTTACTTCAAATGAAGCTAACTTGAACTTCTAAAAGTGAGGAAACTGACCTCTGTTTTTAATGTGGACATTTTCTTTTGTTTGAAGCAATGATTTTAGATTAGCATTGAAGCTTCCGGAATCTGGTTGTGCCCTCTAGGGAGAAGGAAGGAGAAAAGATAAACCCAACTTCCTTCTTAAAGCTTAGCTGGCGCCATTGTTTACAGAACTTGCAGACTATTTGGGGAAACTCCTAATTTAGTTTCTCTCACTTATACTAAAAACCACAACCAAAAGATTATTTGAGACCCCCTTAGTAAATATTAATGAAGCAATATAGTTGGGCAATTTATATTACCAGGTCCATGCATTTGTTCTGTAGTATTTAAAAATATTTGTCTATCATTTCACGTACTGTTTAAAAAACGACTGACGCAGTTTATGGATACAATATTGGCAAAAAGTTCAATTACAATAAAAGATAATACAGAACTTAGATGAACATGTTATATGTACAGGAACTTTTCAACAAGGTGGCTTGTACTTCTATTTAAATATACAATAGAATTAAAGGTAAGATTATCAGAAGTTACTTGAAGTCATATTCATATTGTATCTACTTTTCACATACTAATTGTAGAGGAACTCTACTGGGAAAAGGCTAGTTTGTTTATGTTAGGCTTGCTACAGACATGGCTAATTTCTGTGGGACTAGAGAGCTAGTTTACAGATCTCTCTAGTCTAAACAAAGCCTTTTCTTAAATTCAGTTCCTGGTGACTTCACAGACATGCTCACACAGTTTTCCTGGCAAACAGAAGTTGTTTGCCATTGCTTTCTTCTTGGATTTTTTTTTTACTCTGCATGTAAGTCTGAAGCTCAAATATATATCCTGTGGTCTCCCATCCAAATATTAATCAGGTAAGTGAATGCTAGTGGGATATAAATGTTGCATTTATGCTAAAATTAAAATGTGGTGCTGGTGTTATGTGCTGGACTGCTGAGAGGGTTCTGGGTTCTGAGAAGAATGGAGAACAGGCAGATAGGTAATTATGGTAAAGCTATTAATACTTGATCCTTGCAATAATTGCCTCTGAGCAAATTGTATTTGTTGACAAAGTTCTGTTTTATATTGAAGACTTCCAGAAGATAAAATGTGACATGCCTAAAGTAATGTTCATTAAAAATAAGGATTGAATACATCTGACCTAAAAGCAATCATCATCACTTGGAGACTGAATAATTTTCTCAAGAAGCTGCCCTCACAGCAATCATGGACAATTTTGTCACATTCCCTATCTTCTCTTTAAGGGAAGTGTTGCCATCAGAAGAGGTCACAGAAAATGCAGGGTCCCTTTCAGTCACACCTGGACACGGGATGGAAATTGCAGTGGTTGCTCCCTGTATGATTTATGATTGGATCTGGAAAGAAAAAGCCCAATCCCTTTGATCTGCCTGTATTTCTGAGCAGCCTTCAATACCATTGGCTAGGATCAGAGGCACTATTCTGTTCCTTATTAAGTGAGGAGCTTCAATCAGGAGCATGGTAGAAGAGAAGCCAAGCTCTTGCTATTGCAATGTGGGTGCTCTAGGATTCAGCCCTCTCTCTCATATTGTTTAATAGTTACATGAAATTGCTAGAGAGGTCATGCGCTGGCATTGGGTGATATATGATTAATGTATGTATGTACGTACATATGTACATATTCCATTCCATCTTTAACTCTGGACAGGTTTGAAGCTCCCTAAGAGATGATCTGCAACAGAAGTCCTCCTGAATTTGCAGCTAGCTCCTGCTAAAACCATGAGCAACAAAGCCTTTGCTAGCTTCAGTTGGTATGCCAGTTGAGGCTGTTCTTGGAATGGGAAGCATAAGTAACAATTTTACACCCTTGTCACCTTGTAATTGGGCTACTATAGTTCATTCTATATGGGACTAGCTTTGAGGATAGCTGGTAAAAAATGCAACTGCTCATAATTAGTAGGGGAGAGCTATTACAGCCGAGTTGCATCTTTAATATGGGAGTTACACTGGCTACAGTTTTGCTTCCAAGTGCAATCTAATCTATGTACTACTCAAATTCTCATGTCTGTAATCTTTAACAAGGTAGTATAGTGCATCATGCAGCTACGATTTTACAACCAAGGTACCTCAAATGGGCCAACATACAGAATGCATCTGAAATCTGGGACCATGACTTCCGCAGAATTGAAATTGGACAAAGCTGAAATTGCTTCAGTGCTGCCACCACCCAGAGATTCAGTAAATCAGTCCTCCCCTAATTCTCTGGAGGCCAGGTGGATTGGCTCCTCCTTCCGCCTCTGGAGATCATGTAAGCCAGTCTCACACTAGCTCTCTGGAGACTGGGAAAAACTGTCCCACCATCCGCTGCTGTAGAGCAGTCAGCTGCAGACAAGCTAGTAAGAAGTCAAAAGTGGCTCCCATTCCCATTGCTTTTTTTCCCTTGGTCATTTTGTTTCTCTATTTAAGAAAGTAAATATCTCTGAAAAGATAATTAAAATGGCCATGGATTGTCTAGTAGCTTATATGGGCTTTTTTGACACCATGTAAAATCTGCTCATTTGATTTCAACAAGCAGATTTGAAATTATAATTCCCTGCCATTTGGGAAAGAGGTGGGATAGATTCCCAAAATGCTGCTCCTTTGAGATGGCCTTCAACATCTGGAACATTTTACTTTCCACCTTTGAAATTTTAATGGCTCCCTTCCTGTTAAAATTAAGGAAGTTAAAATACTGTTTCATGTAGTTTTTATGGAGTAAGCTTTATGCTACATTTAAGTTATAGGTGTGTTACCTGGTAAGTTTTTATAACAGGTTTTGTTACTTTTTTGATATTGATAATTGATATTCTCATTCAATAATTATTAATTTGTATTCTACTGTATTTATTTCATGGTACTGTAGGAAACTGTTTAGTGTCAGTACTTGAAATGGCATACCGCTTTTGTAAATAAGTAAATTATGTCATCAGCAATGCAGACTGCTGTTCTGAAGTTATGCAATTTTTTAGCCTGCTTTCTCTATCAGGACCACTGGATTTCTTGTCCATCCTCAAAATCTTCAATTAAAATACAAAACAGTTTCACCTATTAGAAAAATCCTGGAAATAACTACTATTGGGCCTACATCTTTTCAGCCTTGTATTTACAAACAATTTGTACAGTGCCGTAGATGAAACCAACAATAAAGATCATTATAATAAACTTGTTTTTTTAAAAAAAGATTAAGTTGTCTTAACTACAAGTATTTAAATCCAATAAAGTCCTAGTCTGGCATTATCTGAAGTGGATGGCAATGATTAAGCAGAGAAATGAGGCCATTTCAAGTAGTCTACCCCTAATATGGCTTTTTCTGGTTTTTATGATTGCATCATACATACATATATCAGAGGAACAATTAATCAACCAAGACATCATGAGTGGAATTACTCAGTGTATCCTTATTCTCCACTCATGTGCTACATTAATCGGTTTAAACTGTGCTTTAAAAACTCTTAATTTTAAAAAGATTCAGGATGTATATTTAAAGGAATATTTACAGACAAATATCCTATTCTCACAAATAGTCATTATGATTACTTCTGATATTATTTTCTCTATTATGTATACTTAGTTTTTATTTATCATACTTATCCACCTAAAAAAAACCTTTTAGGATCTGCTTCGCATTTTCCATGAACTTGCTTGTATTAACTATTCAAGCATTTAGTAAACACTCAACAAAGTCCTCTGAAATGCAAAATATAGTGAGTTTTTTCTGAAGAAGTCTATTGTTAAGCTTTAGTAAAACTATTGTTATAAATCACAAACTTTTTTCTGAACAAATAAGTAAAACAGAGTACATGATTCTAGGGTCTGATATATACCTTATAACGAAACACCTTGACAAAAGCTCCCCTCCCACCAAAGCATCTCAAATAATACAGCTCTACATTCACATTCATTTAAAACTTAAATGAAGACTTGCATTCAACAGATAAATGTTTAACTCCAAATAACTGGATCATAATGAACTTTTTGAAAAAAATATTTAAATTTCTGAGAGCATATTATAGACATTCACAAAATGATTACTATGGGTGGGGAGTTTGCCTATTCATTAAATAGCTAGCTTTAACAGTGTTCATAGTCAGCCACACAACATATATTTTACCAGAACAGAAAGAAATGAAGTTGCTCTCCACATTATTCCCCTATCCCCTAGAATGTTCTCTATCCCTCCAACCTATCTTTGTCTTTTTTTCTGAACAGGTGAGCAAACTTCCAAACAAAACACTGAGCTGCACTAACATTTTTATTAGTCCTCTGAATACCTACTCAGCTCAGAGAAATTATTCTAAACAAATATGATGCCACAGGCTGGAGCTTGTGCCAGCTTCCAATTTTTAATTAAAACAATCTTAAAAAAACTCAGAGAGCATAAGGAGTTGAGGGGCATTAAGAATACACCTATAGATACATGTTGCCTATCAGAACTGCAACAATCTATCTAGTTACCTAGCATAACAAGTATCTTGAAGAACCATGTTGTACACAGCCATAGGATTGCTGCATACAGATGCACCCCACAGAGAACACAATTTCTTTAAAACCTATGGAATAAGTTACTTGTCCTCATGGATTTAAAGAAGCAAGATAAATGGTTGATGAAGCATCAAAATTTAAGTGGAAATTAGGAGGATTCTAATCATTTGCTTGCTCTATTCTTAGAAGCAGTATTACCTGCTCACAGCTAAAAATATAAACTTATAACTAGTTCTTTAATGCCACTCTCCATTAACAGCTGTTACATTCTGCTATCTAAACTTGTATTATCCCTTAAGACATCTTAAAGTTGAAGTGCACATTGCAAAATTATACCATGCAGAATTTGCTTCATTTGCATTTTATTTAAAAGAAATTCATTTGCATTTTATTTAAAAGAAATACAACTTTTTTCCTCTCTAGGTTATAAAAGCTTGTATCCCAGAAAGACTATAAAGTCTAGCTTTACAATGAATTTTAGCTTTGTTGGATTACTTAGATGCATTTGCAAATATCAGTTATACATTGTGATGTGTTCTTGTTTAAAAAGTGAGATTTAACTGAAATGGAAATATATATTAAAAATAAGGTCTTAAAATAGATTTTTTTAGAGTTTTGACAATCTGACATCCTAAACCTCTATAGTACCTAATTTTGTTGCCATATTGTACCACAGCTATCAAATTACAAATATTAATAAAACAAAGATAATAGCCTGTAAAGTTCATGGCATGCAAAAAAAACCCAGTGGAAAAACTGCACATTTGATTTAGTGATCAGCAGAATTCTTACATACGATTACTTTTAAGAAAATTCTTCTTAATTCAAACACCGAGACTATAATACTATATTAATGAAAGAACCAGTGATAGTTTTTCAGTGTCTAGATGATTATTCTGAAAAAAAAAAACCCTGAGAAAATTTATTATAAGAATCAGCGGCTTAAACCTCAGTGAAATGTAGAAGCACTAGTTTTATAAACTTTGGCTACCTGAAAATTCTCTTATTAACATGCATTCAGCCAATTAAGTTTTCTTGGTAACCCACTGAATGCTTTTCTCCAGAGAAATGAATGAAGGAGAAACAAGCATCATCACCATGGTTAAAGTCAAACTATAATGCTATTACATCTGCTTCACGAGGATGATTTCTGTTATTTCTTTTGCTTTACAATATAAAGACCCCCCCATCTGCACCCCCCCATGCTACACCAAGTAATGGCAAGCAATACCAAATAATAGCAAGAATGTTTTCTCTATTAAAAAAATTCAATATTGTATTTTCCTAAAGAAAAATGATGAAATTTAAGAAAATGTATACAGATACATTTTTCATGAGGATTTCATCAAAGCAGAAGCTTCAAGAACTACAAAACTCTCACAATCATGATTCTAAACACATCACCAGAGAGTCAACCAATCTCTGGCTCCTTTTGTATCTTATTCCTTCCTAGGCACAAAAGAAGAGCTATGTGAGAGCAAAGAATAATACTTCTCAAACAATGGAAATACTCAACATTAAATGTTATAATGCCTTTATCCGTTCTAAGATACTGAAACTGTGATGGTAGGCATGCTTACTTGGTCTTAAAAGCCCACTGAATTTAGTGGGACAGATTTTCAAATAAACAAGCGCAAGATTAGATGCCAGATTTTTTTTTTCCTAGAACATCCAGTATAGAATTGAAAACTAAAAACAGAAAGTGTTAGAAAAGAACAATATTAAATCTTTAATGTTTACAACTAAATATTTAGTTAGCTGGCACATCAACCAACTCTTTAAAAAAAAAAGGTTGCAAGTTAGATTACAATGTAATCTAGGTAATAAATCCACTAAATAGAACTTTGAAAGACAGGAACACCGAATGCCCTACATTTTGGAATTTAGAGTGTTTTCCATCTTTGCAAAATATAGTCCTTTGAAAATGGTGACTACAACAGAATAAGAAAAAGTTTGCAGGCTTTCAATTCAAGCATAGGTTCCCCCGCTCTTCAGAAAGGAAAGCTAAAGCCTGCACCACTGGGGGAAGAGAACAATGAACTTCTGCAGATGGCTGACACTGAAAGGAAAGAAAAAGAAAAAAAGCACGACTCTATAAACCTGAACACAAACTAAAAAACTGCTTTACCTGGAGGGTCCATTTCGATATAAAATATCAGCTCCGTGGAATACGGCATCATCACCTCCCTCCAGTCCGTATCGTCGCGATCCATATCCCACACTGTATTGTACATGGTGACAAACAGGCAGGTGGGCGACGATTGCTCGGGAGGCTCTCTTGCCAGGGCTCTTTTACTTTTTCTTTTTTTAAACACACAAAAGTCTGGCACAGCACGAAGTAAAAAAAAAAGCCTAGCCTCCCGAAGGGAGAAAAAAAAAGAAAGAAAAACCGGGAGGGGATAGAGAAGAAACTTTCTTAAGAAATAGCTCGATGGCTTCCCCTTCAGGAAAACCACTCCCCTCTCAGGAAGAAGAAATGCTCTTTCAGTTCCCCCTTTGGTGCAAGGGAACGCTTATTTCGCAAATCCAAAAGAAAAGATGGGGGGTAGGCAAAAAAAGAGAGTGATTTAAGATGAGAGATATCGAAATTCGGGAAAACGGAGCTGCTTGGAGGCAGTTAGAAGATGGGAGGGGGTTGTTCTTAAAAAAAAAAAGCAAAGTTTTAAGACTGATTTAGTAACAAAACCCTCCCGAGGCTCCCTAAAGCCAGCAAGGCAGCCACGAACGGGCAGGCGCGCCTCGCTTCTCTACCCCTTCAGGGGCAAAGCTCGCCGCCACCGCCGCCGGTTCAGCGACGTTTCCGTCCCCCCTCGAAGCCCCCAGCGCTCGGCGGCGCTCACTGCTGCAAGCAGCGGCTCCCGACCGCCTCCTCGCTCCACGCAAGCCCAGCCTCAGCTCCCGCGCGCACTTTGGTGCTCGGCTAGTCCCAACCCCGGCCAGTTTCATTTTAAAGAGGCACCGAGGCCCCAACCGTCGCTACCCGCCTCTATGCCGGGGACAAGCCCCGCCTCCGAGGTGGGACAAGGAGAGGGCCAAGCGAGAGCGAGGCCACGCCCCCTAGGTTTTAACTCACTCGTGCTCGGGCTGGAGATTGAGCCGAAGGGCTTCCTTTTTTCTTTTTTCTTTTTCGTTTTTCTTTTTGTGTGGTGCTTCTGGCGAAGTACCTTGGCCGTGCTAGGGAAACAAAAGCTGCTGGAAAGCGGGGACAGTCGGCTTCCAGTTTTACCTCTAATTGTTTTTTGAGATTTCATTATTATACATATATAGTGCAAGTGGCAGTGATGCGAGGAAGCTGTGCCTCCAGCTGGAGCAGCTGGCGACAGATGCCCCTCCATCACCCGTCTGCGCCCTGTGAATGTAACACTTCCCACCCACCCGCTCAGCGGTAAAGCTGCCAGAATATTCAGAGATATGAGACCCTTCTTCCCGCTTCTCTCCCCCCCAAATTTTCTTCTCAGACGGCACACAAAAGATACAAACCCCCCCACAAAGTGTCCACTTGATTCCTGTCATGATTTACCAACGCGTAGCAAAGTAAATGGTAGGTTATCTTTCACCACCTATTTCCTGCATTTTTGGTTGATATATAGACAATATTTGGGGTTATGTGTGCCTGCTGCTGGGGCTGGGACTGTTTGCAGATGGTGATGTTCTGTTGCACCAGTGACTCTATAACTCTTTAATATACACAAAGAGCAGGGAGAACTTGGAATGTGCTTAATATTTCAGTATGGAATTATGTGTATATTATCGATACTATATGATAGTTCACTCTCAACAGTCCACCATTTGAAATGACTGATGTAAGATATGGAACCTCTAGACATGTGTACTTTATGAATAGCTTTGAATGATGCACATATGGTAGTATAGAATGTGAAAAGTGTCCACTGGGTATCAAGCTAATAACTAAGCACTTTAATATTTTTAAGTACTAAGGTTAAGAATGACTATCAAAACTGAAGCTAGGAATGTGTATTTTAATCTAGACTTGTGTAACAATTCACACAGGTATACAGTAAATCTCCATGCATAAATAGAGGAAAGCTGGCTTTTCAAAGGAAAGGGTACACTATAAATTGTGTACAGCAAGGGTTGGTCAAGTGAAAATATTGTCAGTCTTTAATTATTTTATACTTTTGTAATACATGCTTACAAACACATGGACCCCCATCAGTATCTCAGTGTATTTCAGAATTATGATTAAAGTTAGTGCATAGCTGACAGTTGGATGACTTACAGAAATTTTGGAACTATGCTCAGAAAGGTATTCTTATTTAAAGTAAATCTTATTCTCACCAGTTGGGTTATTCTGAAGATGTAGGATGTAGGATTGGCGTCTTCAAATATTGAAGTTTGTTAAATTTCAGTGCAGTGTCCCTTAAAATTCAAAATCTAATCATGTTCATATTTGATCATAAGACATTGCCCAAGCATTAATATTTGGAAGAATGGATATACAGTACTGAAGAATAGTGTACAAACAACACTTGGTTTCATCCACTATGTTTGTGATGTATTCCCCATATGTAGAATCAGAATATTCCCATCACTCATAACCACAATTCTCTTGCAGCACATTATGAATTATTGACATGGTTATTCACTGTAATATTTGTGATCCATAGCCAAGCCTTGCAGGATTATTTGTGGTAATAAGGTTATCATATGGAAGAATTATCTGCCCAGTCACATCTGGTACATGTATATTTATTTTGGTTCATGTTTATACAGAATATATATGATGGAAGTGTTGGCCTATCATGCCATTATTTACAACTGGAGTAAGCTCAATGACACCTGCAGTCATTCTAATTAGATTTCTAATTAGTAACTGAGATTTAGCATATCATCTAGCTAATATCCTCACTTCACTAAGGTTATGCTAGTCTCTTAATGAGAATCCACTTTAGTTTAATAATGACAAAGTTGTCAGAAAATTCAGTTCCAGGACCAGCTTGTTGCTATCCTTGAAGATTTCCACTAGTTTAGGATTGGTAAGCAAAGAGTTTAGGTATTTTAAAGTCCATATGTCTTATTATGTTCAAGGTGGAGATTAGTTATTTAAGCAGATATTCGAATAGCTTTAGATACATTGTTAAAACTTTCAAGTTCTTTGTGACGGAAGCGGGCTGGCTTGCTTTATTATAATATATGGAGCAACAGCATTATTTGGTAGGGAAGAGGTGTTTGGGGGGGTTGAATATATGTGTGCATTTTCACTTTTCCTCTCTGCTCTCCTTATTTCAAGAAAAAGCAAAGTTGCATATTCCGTTCCTGGCTCGCTTCCAGGATGGACGCCAGGTCGGCGGGGTGGCGGCGGTGGAAAGTGAATGTCGGAAGGGGGGGGCGAAGCGCGTATTAGTTAGCCTCGTTTGCCACAGCCCCCTTGCTTGTCTTTTGTCTGGGAAGAAGCAACGAGCTCGGGGATTCGCTAAAAGGTCTCCAACAGAAGCAGCCAATGGCAAGGTTGTGAAGCCGGCTGGCAGTTTGAGGATTGGTTGGCAGGCTCAGTTACTAAGCGGGACCGAAAAGGAGGATGGGTGCGGGGTGGTGCGTAGAAGTAGGAAGGAAAATGCTTACAGAGCCCATCTCCCCTTGTCCTCAGTCAGTTCTTTTCTGCCCCGTTTTACTCAAAGGTGTTTCGGCAGAACACGAACAAATAGACCAAGTGATGTGTGTCGAATGGCAGCCATGAAATTTGAATATCCTCTGGAGATTTGTAGCCATCCCGATCGGACCGTCCCATATAAGAGACACGAAAGTACCTGAATGGTGAGTGGCGGGCAGTGTAGGACGGGGGCCACGGTTTCAAGCTCACGTCAGATGGCTCCGTCTACACGATAGCCTCGCTTTCCACCGTTTGACAGTCATCCTAGTAGCCCTGGTGCCCTTGAAAACAGAGATGATGATGATGATGATAAAAGTATAGGGCTTTACAGAAAGTGACAAGTTCAGTTCTAACGGAATAATATTAAATCCCACTACCACTGTTTCAAATGAACTTAGGTCCTGGGACTGAAAGATTTCTTTAATGTATTTTGAGCTTTCAAAAATAGAGAGATTAATCATAGATGATGGGGTCTTAAATAGGCTGCTATTGGAGGGAACAATATCCTCAATAAAATAACTAAAGAAATAAAATAACTAAAGAAAGGAAAGAAGATATTCTGCATTTGCCTCCACAGATCTGAAACAGATTGGTAGTTAGGAAACAACTAAGGTAATCCTGGCCACATTTCCTCAGAAGTAAATGTCATCTTAATTCACAGAGACAAACTTCTAAATGCAAAACTACAGCCTCCTTTGTATACACATTTACTTTTTGTTGTTAGTATCCAAAATCTAGGGCTTTAAACTAAGTATATTTATTTCAAAGTAAATTTCACTGAATTCAATAGTAAGTGTAAGAAAGTATATTTGGAATGCATCGCAACTTTATGCAGCATTTATAGACTTTGCTATCTTGTTGCAGCTAATCCAAAAGTAAAGGCGCAAGCTGAACATCTAATCAACCTCCATTTAATATTAGAATGTTTCTATGACCACAGTATAGGTGGGTCTAAATAAATTAACTCTGAGAAAAAAAATCAGGAATCTTGGACATTTCTGAATACTAATGGAACCTCAGGAGCACGATTGAATGTATCTAGCATGAAGTAGAATCAAAATGGTGTTGAATAAGGTTGGGCACAGCTTATAATTTTATAGTTATCTGAAAATGCCTGACTGAAATATGTGCAAAATTCACAGAATGTATCTCTGTACATCTCTGTTCATCTTACCTGCAAAGAAATGTCCACATCTAAAGACAAAAAGCTTAATTAACATGTTTATTGAAACATTAAACGTATTGCTTCTTTATACACTGTAGTTTATTGCTGTGAAAATTAAGAAACCCATACTTTTTTCTAATCATATTTTTTCTGGAAACATAAAGCAGCAAGATATAGTGAGTGAATAAGCCTCTTGCTAATCCAAAGCTGAAGTTTTGATGTATGATTAAAGTGAGCAAATATTCTGCTGAATATTTAGAAGCCTACATTCACTTTTCAAAATCATGCCAAAGAATCATGGCATAGAGAAATTGAAGTTTAAAACTACTGCTTAAATAATTCACTTAGAAAGTTATTAAAAGAACTATGTTGCTATGCTAAACTGATTGTTTACAGAATTGCTTAAAAGTTCAGAGTTTGATTCAAAATAATTCCACTAAATAAATTATGTATCATTATTTACTGTTTAGTGAATCTGTGATTGGCAACTGAGCCTTCTTTTTTGTACATTCTTCAGAAATCATTTCAGTGTTTTTCTACTTGTCATTCTTTAATGCAAATTACAATTAATAAAAAGATGCCAGTTAATGCAAAGATATTTCTGAGATTATATAACCTTAATGAGATACTCTTTCTAATAGATGGATGTCAGTATATATTTGTACAACGCAGTCATATAAAATTCTTAAGGAAGTTTGGTATCTTTGTAAGACTGTTTTTATAACTCTCATAGCTCCTGTAGACTATGCATCCTAGATAGAAAGAACAATCTATCTTGCTAATTGTTAGTTGAATATATTTTGCTTTATGCTAATTTGAATACTAGTTACTAGGCAGAAAATGTGTTTGCAAGGTGGAGATTACTTCATATGAGATGAAAGTAAAGCAGAGGCATTACTTCCTCACCACTCAATGTCTGGCCTCATTTTTTCACAGAAAAAGGATTCAACTTATATTACTTTTTGCATCTACTTCTTTTTTTATTTATTTTTATTACAGTTTTCAAAAATACAAATCTCACTTATATTTGTGACAACATTTTTGACTTTTACAAATACATATATCTTATATACATTATTATATACATATCTACATTGATAATCTCTTATGGTCTCTTGCTTTATTTACCACAATCCTTCTTCCTAATCTTTATATCTGTTTTTTAGCCACTCGTACAATTTATCCCATATTGCATAATATTCGGAAACCTTGTCTTTCATTTCCAATGTGAACGTATCCATTTCAGCACATTCCAATACTTTTCATATTACTAAATCTTCTGAAGGGATATTAGCTCCTTTTCATAATTGTGCGAAAGCTATTCTGGCTGCTGTCAAAATATGCAATATAATATATTTAATCTTTTTAGTATGTTGGCCCGTAATTATTCCTAATAAAAAGAATTCCAGTTTGAGTTCAGTTTGGTGTTTAGTAATCTCTTGCAGCCAGTTTTTTTTATTTTGACCAAATATTTCCTGGTCTTGGGGCATAACCACCATGTCATGCCCCTGTCGGAATCTGATTTGGAGGGGGAGGCCGAACAGCTGACAGGGAGTGGGAGTGTGGCTCCGTTGGCTGTGGAAGAAACTGGGGAAGGGCAAAGTCTGGCTGGGCAGAGCAGGGGAGAGGTAGAGCAAGGGAGAGGGAATTCAGAGGAAGACCCAGGCCCACCCCCTCTTCATCCTAGGGCATGCAGGAGGAACAGAGATGGAAGCAACGTGAGTTGCGTGGCTTATGGAGGAGGAAAGGGCCCTGATTCCCTTCATTAGCTGCAGCTGGGAACACAGTGTTTAAAAAGGGAAGCTGCGCACAGCAAACTGTTGGGAGCAAATTGTGAGTTTATCTGGTCTCGTGGCTTATCTGTGTTCCTGGCATCTTTCCAACTGTGTGAGTTTTGCCGTGCTTTCAAGTTTGAAATTTCTTCTCCTGCCCTGTCAAGTTAATTACTGCAGCTTGGTTTGTTTGGATTTTTAGTTACAGTCTATATGTATTTTGTTTTGGACTGAATTTTCTCCATCCGAAGGCAACCTGGACAATGGGGGCAAAGTTGGAGATAATAAAGGGACTCTTCTTTCTTATTTGACTGTCTTGTCTTTGTGCCACACCCCGGGTCATCACATACCACATGTGATAAAAGGTACCATCTTTTTGTCCACATTTCCAACATTTTGGACCTGCGTTAGGGTATATGTTAGCCAATCTTGCTGGGTTCAGGAGCCACCAATAGAACATTTTATACAAATTTTCTTTGTAGGCCATGGAGGTCATTAATTTGTAATTGCTAGTCCATAATTTCTCCCATTCATCCAATTCAATACTGTATCCAAAGTTTCAAGCCTATGCTATCATGGAACCCTTTACAATTTCTTCTTCCATATTGAATCCCAATAAATATTTGTACACTTTAGTTATGATTTTTCCTCTGCTCCAACTAAAATTTTATCTAATTGTTGTTCTTTATCAAATCCAAATTCCTCTAAGGCTTTTTTATATCTATCCTGTAATTTTAAATATGGCCACCAGTCAATTATAATTCCTTGTTCTCTCAGCTCTTGGTTCATTTTAAGCTTCCTTTGCTTATCTAATAAATCGTTATAGCTTACCATTTTTTTTTACATCCAATGTGTTCGCATAGATCATGGCTTCCATAGTTGACAGCCAGTGAGGTATCTTTATGTAATGTTTCTTTTGGATTTTTATCCAAATCTGAATAAGTTTATCTCTTATTTTGATGTCTATAGAAGTAAGAATGTACCTTGCTCCTTTTTCCCCATAAAAATGTGTGCCAGCCTATCTGGAGGTCATGACCGTCTAACATTAAGATTCTTTTATCTTTTAAATTTACCCAATCCTTTATCCAATTTAACTTTTTGCATCTACTTCTAATTGATTACTGAATTAATTATATGCATAACTATAATAAAAGCTATTTTTCTGAAAGAGCAGGATGACATATATTTTAAAAATAAAAATAAACTTCAGTGCCTACATTTGAATTCCATATACAATTCATCCATGCAAGATCAAGTGCCTTTCTGCTGATTTTTTATCACAATTTGTTGTTATTTTCAGATAACATGTATTTATTGCTTATCTGGTAATAACATGTCCTTTTCACTAAAATATAATAAATAATAGGAAAACTGACATAATTTGCATTGAATTGTTGTTGACCTTCTATTATCAAATGCCATGTGCTAGCTGTAGAAATGTTCACTGAATTTAGGTCAGATCATTTTCACTGTAGTTAATTTCCTATCGCTTGTATTTTTAGCAATAGCTACAGTTTTTCATCCCTTACATACAATGGATATTAGACTCCTATAAATGTCTGATCAAAAGTAAATACACAAAGTTCAAGAGAACTTTACTTCATGGCAACAGCCACAGGATTTATACGTCTGAAAAGATAATAGAATGTTTATATGCTCCATAAAAAGATTGCACAGATATAATAGAATATAATTCTTTATTGGCCAAGTGTGCTTGGACACACAAGGTATTTATCTTTGGTGCATACTAGTTAGCTTAAAGACAGGTGAGCCTCCATGGCTATAGTAGATTTGATCCGGAATATTTCCAGTTCTGGTCAAACCTTATAGTATATTTTACTATACTTTACTGTGATGCTATAATTCCAATACCAGTAACATTTAGGAATATGTAAATTTAAATTCTTTTCAGCATAAATGCATGCAAATAAACTTTTGAATAATATCCAAATATGTTGTTAATAGAGAATTCCTTCTATTTTATGTAGCCCAAATTTGCCAGATTTTCTCTACTGTACTGGGGAATGCTCTGTTACTACAGAAGTCCATGACCTTTGGATTTTTATAATAATAATATGCTGATGATCTTAAAAGATATAAAATGAATAACATCAACAATCTGCCTGCTCTCTGATGCAACAACAGAGAGCTCAAATTCTTTTTCATTTCCTTGCATCTAACAATTTCTACTTTGAGGTGACAATAAATTTTAAAGGCTTGAGCATTTTCATGTAATTTAGAAAAAGCCAGAATAATTTTTAACAGAATATGCAGAACACATTCTGGATTCCTTTTGGATAATACTACAAAAATATGATAACCGGTATCCTATTTTAACACTGGCAAGTTCATAGAGCCTAGGTTTAATAGAAGAAAACAAGCTGTTCAGTGAATTCTATGTGAATACATAGGGAAGTAAGCCAACATTTGTATACTATATTAAACAGAAGTTAATTTTAACCAAAGCTTGTTAAGTAAATCACTACAATTAGGTTTTTATACCTTAAGTCATAAATCATGCTTTGCATGCCTTGGGCTTAGATTCATAAGTCTCCAAGCCCTCTAATTTTCACACTAACTTCTTAAGGAAATCTAGGACTTGTTACCTGGTAAAGCAGTAAGGAATTGATAAAGCCCAAAATATAATGGCATTTGTACATATAGCGAAATGCTATCTATTAAAATTACAGTTAGGTGGGTCGCATTTAGAATCTGAGAAATATCAGTGAGACAACAGTTAATGTCAGTGGGGCACATGATTGAAAGACCCAGATCCCTAGAGAAAGTTCTGATACTGGGAAAATGGAAGGGACGAAAAGAGGATAACTAGCAGCAACATACTGTAGATGGATTCAGTTATAGAAGTGATGGGTGTACTGCTGAAAGACCTGGTTAGAGACATATTGTTATGGAGAAAATCTATGTGGTTATTAAGGTTAACACTGACTTGATGGCATATAATTAATCATGGTAGTAGGTTGATCACCAAACATCAGAATGGAAAACCGAATAAAGCCCTTTAAATGCTATCCTTTGTTTGGTATCCTTGTTCGTCCAAAAAATGAAATTTCCCATGTGTAAAAAGAGTTAATTGTCCTTTAAAAGAGTTAAAACTGGAAAGGAAAATTAATTTAAATCTCTTTTAGGTTAATTAGTGTTAACTAAAGCATATACCGTGTTTCCCTGAAAATAAGACACTGTCTTATATTTTTTTTGGCTCCCAAAAACACACTAGGTCTTATTTTCCGGGTAGGTCTTATTTTCGGAGAAACACGGTATAACCTTTGCTAAGACTATATATTTAGGTGTAATAATATTGTGGATTACACACGTTATATACAGAATGCTTGCAATTTTCTAATGTGTCAGTTTTTCAAAAAGATAGCCGTACACATAAGCCATAAATTCTCTTGTTCTTGGAAAGTTCTGATGCAGGTTGCCTCACATCTTTCGTAGAAAAAAATGTGTGTACCACAATCTCAAATCTTTTTACTTTGACCTAAGCAGGCAAACCATTGTAAGTACAGTACTAGAGAGGAAAGCAAGACCTCAGAATGAGAGCAATTGATGTAATCTATGATAAACTTCCTTCCTGTGTATAGATACACCCCCTACTCTAATTGTGAAAGTAAACCCATTTATTAATTTGAAATGAAAATTTTTGAAGCAGTGTAACAATAACCTACTCTATCAAATATTTCTTTTCTGTATACTGCATGTCATGGCATTATCTCTCTCTTTCTCCTCCGCCTGGAACCAACAAGAGATGGGAGTTGGGGGAAAGAAGGAAAGAAAAAGTGAGTTTTATAAGAACAAGCTCTTTATCATATGCCTGGTAGGATGTGGGAGTGAATATTCATTAGCAGCTACAATTTAATTGCAATCTCTAGCATTGCCATCAATTATACTGTCAACGGAAGTTGTGAATAACATGGGCAATTAATTTTTTTGACAGTCTACTTTGACCACAGGTTTTCATTGGAATTTTGAAAGGATCTGTTTTCAAATTTTCCAAATTTGATTTCTATCCTCATTCTACCCTATTCTCTTTTCCAAGAACTTAAAGAGTTTTTCTATGAGGATCTTCCTTCATTTTATCCCCACAATAGCATGCTTATGAGGCAGGTTGAGTTGAGAAATAGCCCAAAGTAATCCTTTGAGTTTTTGAAGCTAAAAATGATCTTCTCAGCCTAATCCAACACATTTATCCTTATACCACACTTCATTCCAATACCGATTATACAGTATTGCTACTATATATCCTCTTCCAAATTGGTGAAGTACTCATGGCTGCGGATTGTATAATGAGGTGAAGCTGCATGCAGTTCATAAAAACTTAACAAAATGATAAATAGTGTTGTTCAATCTAGATATTAACAATACAATCCTATATGTGTCTATTCAGAAATAAGTATTGCTAAATCCACTCAGACTTACTCCTACATTAGCAAGAATCAGATTGATTTTTAATGCTATTTCATTAATGCAGTAGCAAGAGAGTGAAATGGATGAATCCCTTATTTATTTCCTTCCTTCTTTGACTTGTGTGCCATTCTGGTCATAAAACCAACTCTGATAGGCTTATAGACCTGAATACAGTAATTGGATTAAAAACATGAAACTAATTTAAAAAAAACATTTAATAAATGCATAAGAAATGGTTCAAATACATACAATATTCCCCTGCAAGAAGGAAAAATTAAACACATTAGACTCCAATGGCTTGCAGAAAAACCATGGTACTGGTTTAGGAAATTCCAAGAGCTGCGGGTTAGTGTAATCACTGGAAAATACTGTTCCAGAAATGGTCTGTGACTGAGAAGGCCAAATTCTGTGATTCCTGGAGATATTTGCTACAGATAAAGGGATCAGGAGGGATCTTTTTCTGTCACTTTTTTAGATGGACAGAAGCCATTGGGAGTAAGAGCTCCTGAAAAGAACCAGGTCTTAAGCTATGAAGGTGATATCCCTATTTTGAGTTCATAACACAATGTCACACAGGTAAAGCAATTTGTGCCCATAATTGTTTCAACTGCTGCATTCTGGACTAGGTGAAGCTTCCTGCTTGTTATCAAGGAAATGCCCTACACAGAGAATATTACAGTAGTCCAGATTAACTAAAGCATGAATAATAATTATGCCAGTCATGTTCCTCAGCCACATTTTTCATCTCCAATTTATCTTTTATCCATTATGAATCTAACCTCTATAATTTAAAGGAACTTTAAATTATAGAAGGAATAATCTTGTTATATAAATTCTCCATTTTGATATGGAATTTCCTCTAGTCCCATGACTGAGCATAATCAGTGGTAGATAAATTATTTGGAAAATTATCCACATTTTCAGTAATTTAGCATGTTAAGATAAGATACATTTTTAAAAGAAATCACTTGTTTTGGGATCTTTGTAAGCCCAAATTCCTGCTGTTTTAGGAATATGTTAGATTTTCACACACATGGAATATTATTGTTTTATTTGATCTCAGAGTCCTCCAGAAAGTGTTAAATAAAGTTTATTTGACTCTGTGCTTTCATCTATGCCAGAGGTCTCCAAACTTGGCAACTTTAAGACTAATGGACTTTTAACTCCCAGAATTCTGGGAGTTGAAGTTCACAAGTCTTAAAGTTGCCAAGTTTGGGGACCCCTGATCTATTCCTTTCTTTGATGTATCTGGTTGCATTATTTTGTGTTTTCATACTTAACTATACTTGAAAAATCCCTGATTTTTTGCATGAATTCTTGATAAATGAAGTTAATTAAGATAGAGTTTTAACTGCTTTCCCCCATCTTAATCCAATAAAAAATGAGTAGAAACCATATGTATATATGTGTATAAAGTGTGTAGGTGTATCAGTTCTGTGACATATATTGGACATCTATGGAGATTCTCAGTCATCCAGGTCAAGGTTGTGTCAAAGGTGTTTTTTCCCCTTTTCTCAACCATGACCTGGATGACTGAGAATCTCCATAGATAGCTATGCTGTTTGGGATGAGCACCCTTGAATGGTGCAGGAGTATGAATGGATTTCCAGAAAAATTGCAGACCATAGGAACCATTTGCGCTTCAGTTTGAGAAAAAAATGCAAATGACCAGCTGTCTGAAAGGAATAGAAATCCTTCTATTTGCTACCATCCAGTCAGAGGTGAAGAAGTTTCTTGGATGAGAAGCAAAACATCTTAACCCCCCTCCCAAGAAAGTCCAGTTGCCTCGTGAAGAAAAGCACCTTTGAGTTAAAAGAGAGACTACAAGAGAAAGATAGCCCCTGAATCTCTCAGGCCTTAATCTAACATTTTCACCACTATATCATGTTGTTTCTCTGTTTGTAGAATATGCCATTTATAATGCTTCATTTAAAAAATGTGACCCAAATTTAGGAATGGAAAGTAGGACCCCTACTTTTGAAATTTGGTTATATTGTGAGTACCATAATTTGAAAATACTGAGATTATAGCCATGGGTCAAACCAGAGTTTGATTTTAAATATTACCCAGAAGGCCTTGGAAGAAAAGAGTGCCATTTGGATCCCACTGACAGATCTGTTATGTTGACACCTTTTCCAACAAGAAGGATAGATATCTGATCTAAGTGGGTAATAAACAAATCTAAGGGGGGAAAAGGCTTTGAGGATATAAAAAAAGTTTTTAAAAAGTCACATTACTTCATAATATGTTGAACTAAATATTCAGAGGCATATACCACAAACAGTTCTTACACTGAAGGTAACATATTGCTTTCAGTAGCATTCTTTTATTTTAATCTTTCAAAATGGCCCATTATTCCACAATGCACAGTTGTCTGGTTTCAGTCATTCTTTTAGTACATTTTTAAAATGTTAAAAGGTTTCTTCTACCCATAGAAAATGCATTTTTTGCTTTCTTTTCCTAAGGAACACAGTCAGGAAATGAGGCAGAGGATCTCGTAACATGAGGTGAAAATTGCAGCTACTTAATGAAACTTTAATTCTTTCATTTGAAATAAAAGATATTAGATGACTTATCACAATGGTAACCCTGGGGGTGGGGGAGAAGGAAGAATACAGTTGAAACGTATTATTAAACAATACTCAGTGTGGTTTACTATATGTGTGAGACATGTTGTCTGACAGCAAAAGTGGGTTCATATTTCAGGCTTAATTCAGAGATAATGAGTGATACCCACAAGGACTTTTGTTGGCACCTTACCCTACCTGATCTTAATTTTATTTTTAGATTTTGTAAATTAAATAATTAAAAAGGAAATCAGGCATACTCTAAAGCCTAGAGCAAGCTTAGAGCAAGTTGTAAACAAATTACCATATATTGCTTCCAACGTATAATGTATATAGTCCCTTCAAGCATATTTAGTATATTAAAGCAGTTGGTGGCTGTTGTAGTCCATGCTTTATTTAGAAATGCCCAGACTTTGCAAAAAAACAAAACAAAAACATTTAACTAATGACTTACCCAGAGAAAAAGACAAAGGTAGGTTGGAAAGAAAGTGGAAATAGATTAGCAACAATCTTGATTACCCATCAGTTAGAGTTTTAACTGGCCATAACCATAACAGCAATTTCTTGAACAGGCCAGCTTCTTAATGATATTTTTTTGTCAAAGTTTTTATAACATGCACTGAACACTCCAAATATGTCCACCATCCCAAAAAGTTGTTTATTCTTATACTAATAATGGTTTGATTTAACTATTTGCAAAATGCTAGTTTGTAACTCAAGATATACCAACCATAATAGCTCAATAAATACAAGAAATGTTATTATAGCCTGGCTGAAAAATATACACTTATTCAAATATATTTTCTGGGGTATCGTAAGGAGATTTTCTTCACCTGGAAATGTAGGAGGAATAATTTTCACAAGCAGGTTTGACACCCCTTCCCTTTATTTTAAAATTTAAACAGTAACTTGCAACAACAGTACTACAAATAATACTTTTTGCAGAACTGTGCTTGGTTATCACTCAGATTAAAATTCTGCAAAGAAATATAGCCTTTTGAAAAATTAAATCTGTTTCAGTGGCTATATTCTTTCTGATTTTGTCTTTTTATTAAAACTAAGACCATCATTTTAAAATCTAGTCATTATATAAAAATACGACACATACTTTTGATACATTCAGTTGGATGTATCAAATTTTAATACACAGTTGGAGAACCTAAAGTATACTTAGTGTTTCAGTTCACTTTTGTAAATTGCATGAAAATATATGTTCTCTTTTCTCTTCAGAAGAGTACAGCACATCCAAAGATATTTTTCTGAATAAATTATGGTTTGATAGGAAACCCAGAATCAGATGTAAGCTGAGAGTCTTGGTCCTAGAATTTTTGTCTCTGATGACATGAAGTGTTTATTGAATAGGGCTGTGCAAATCATAGGAAACAAATCTTTGCAACATGTTGGAAGATTCCCATTTTCAGGACCTGCAGAACCTGATGGTTTGTAATTTTGTATTGACATTTTATTTCCTATGGTGTAAACTGCCTAGAGCCTAAAACCTGAAGATTATGCAATAGAGAAATTCTGGGATGTAAATTAACAAAGTTACAAATAAGTGTTATGCCCTTGTATGTCATGTGACATCACAACATATACACAAAAAGAGTGGAGTTTGTGTCATTGTAATATAACTGTTTTTGTTACTTATTTCCCACCCCAGTCTTTCCCCTCCCTGTGGCCAAGGATGCTTCTGCTCCCTGAATTGTTAAAGCAGCTTAGTGAAGATGAAGGGACTTGTGGACATGGCTAAATTAACCCCTTTGATTAGAGAAAAAAAAACGGTATTTACATTTATGTTTGACTGGAAACCTTTTATAAACTTTTTGCATGAAATGGAAAAATGCACTTATTATTTTTGATTTTGATGATTAGGAAAAAGTCTGGATAACAGACAAAAGAGTGAGTTGTTTGTAATCATAGAGTAAGGATTAATTTTGTAATTTTATTTATATTTGCTGCAAAGGAAATCACAAGCTTCTTACTATTTTTTTTTCTGTCTGCACTGTTGCCTATTTTCTTCTTTACTACTTTGTCATTAACTTGTTTTAGTGTTCATGTTCTTTGTGAGACTTTTAATATTATGTATGTATGTACTGTATTGTATTGTATTGTATGTGTATGTATGTATGTATGTATGTATGTATGTATGTATGTACTAACTGAACTGTTGAAGCAGCAACATCGTTTGGAAAGCCTGTGTGGCTACTTCAAAAATAGCTTTACATACACATCAGTATGGGAATGACCAGGGGCAGCATATGATTACCAACGCATGGCTCTGTTAATATGTCAAAAGAATTATTCTGTTTGTGCTTTGGCATGTTGCAAAACATCTCTTTCAAATGCTTTGTTCAGACCTATTATATAGCCTGTCAGTGAGGAATCACAGCCACATCCCTACACATTTAGAACTATTCTACATTACTGATTCTATGTAAACTTGTTCTCCCACAATTTATTTTAAAAGTTGGTCATTGTCCGGAATTATTTTGAGCATTCTATGTAAACTCAAGTTCAGGAACTGTTTGAAGTCCCTATGCTTATAAATATAGTATGGTGTTATAAAATGACTTTCTTTTTGATGTCATTCTCCAGATTCTGAAATTTTGCAATGCTGCACCTTCCTATCCTAGTTTATAATGCTATGCTAGCTAAGAATCCTGGAATTAATTTCTCTGAATTTCTACAAGAGCAGCTGAAAGCCCACTGGCTACAAATTCTGAAAACTAAAATCCAACAAAATCGGGAAGGCATTGGATTGAAGAAGACTTGAGTTATATGAACCAGTTCCCATCAATACAGACAAGCCCCAATCTTACCTCAAATCACAGGCATTCATCTGTGGGTTCATCAGTTTTATTTACAGGTTCAGCTGTAAATTTCTCACTATGGTCAAGGGCAGAGAAAGGTCATTACTATATAGGTATTTGTTTGACTAAGAAACTCTGAAACCCATAGAGAACTGATGTTTTAAAAACTAGTTCAAAGGATTATGAAACCACAAACAAACTTTGAGTTTAGATTGGACTAAGTAATCATGTTATTATTGTTGCCTATGAAGAAAAACAATGTAAATACTGCAGTGCTGATTAATATACCAACATAGCAATGTAGGGTTTAATACAGGGCTCCTAGTCCAAGAATTGGATATTAAGAATTATTCTTATGCTATTCTGAATTATTCCTATGCTAATCAAAATATGTAGGTTAACTCATATTTACCCTTTCTAGTTAGAATAGTAAAAGCTCTTGAAAAACCTAATAGCTCTTGAGCAATCCATAATTATTATCTAGGTCTCTGAAACTCTTTTTCTAGTCAATCAAAATTAAAATGATATAGGCTTTGGACTGGAAAGAATTTATATGTAGGTACCATAGTACTGCATTCTATGGTTAATGATTCTGATCACACATCAGAGAACAGTACAGCAAGGGAGAAATAAAATGAAGCAATGGCTACCTGAAACAAGTCAGAAACATTATGGTGGAACTCTAACCCTGTAGATAAAATTAGGACAATTTGGCACAGGTTTAGTATAATTCTACAGCAGGTTTTGGTAAGTGTGATTCTCCTCACTTATTAAATTGTATAACTGAAGTGTGTTTGATGCAGTATTGCATTTAAAGAAAAAATATGTGTGATAAATACCATATGCCTAGTAAATCAACAGTGTTATGTGGTTTATGCGGATGAGAAATGACAGTCTAAAACTGCACAATAACTTGTTAAAATCCAAACTCTGAACCCAAAGTAAGTGTATCACATTGATTTCAATAGAATTAACTGTATATTGCTGAATGGGACAAATGGAAAACAGCAGGTTACTTTAGTCTACTAGGTAATTTTGATATTTAAGATACTTCACTATCTCACCCCATTTCTGGTGGATTGTGTTAACTATATCCACATGTGCAATCTATAAGAGAGAGCTAGGAGAATGGCTTCAGATTGAATTGCATGTGCAAACAGGCAAAGCAAGGGAAATTATTAGCTACTAATTAGAAATTAATTAGTGAGAAAACCACAAATACTAATGAAAAATAGTTCCACATAGATCTACTCTAATTTGGATCACATTGCTTCATCAATAGTCCATCCAGGCTACAGATAATCCTGTAAGGATGATTCCTGTCTTCTGCATCAGGAGGTTGTACTCAAATCACTCATGCCCTGGTCACATGAATGGATTATTGTAATGTGTCTACATGGGGCTGCCCTTGAAAAGTATCCAGAAATTTCAGTGGATGCAACATGTATTGACATGGGCAATTATGGACATTCCTTAATTAGTGCATGTTACACCTCTGCACCGTGAATTGCATTAATTGCCAGTATGCTTCTGGGTTCAATACAAAGTATTGGTAATGAACCATAAAGGTCTTCATGATGTGAGGCCAGGTTATTTTCCCAGTTACATTTACCTATCCCATCAGGTCTAGCAGAAGAAACACATTAGTGATCCAGTGCCATCTGATGGGATCCAGGGAGAGAGCCTTTACTGCCAGTGCCCACTCTGAAGTTAATTCATCCACAACACTTATTTTTTGAAAGACTCTGAAGACATGTCTTTGTCCTTGTACACAGGGATCCAGTTATGGTTTGGGGCCTGCTGGATGGTTATATTGATTGATCATGACTTGCCTTTGCCTGCTTATTATGTTTTATGCTTTTAATGTAGTTTTAAAATATTTTTAAAATTCATTAAATACTTTATGAAAGTAAAGTATTTTTGAGGGGGAGGTTACATGGTTGTTCTCATTATATGAGCCACCCAGTCACAAATGTGAGATGGGCAGTTGTACAAATTGAAGGAGTAAGAAATAAATAAGAATAAATAAGGTATTCCCTAAATCTTTGAATTTTTAGAAATGTCATATTTTCCACAATATATGAATCATTCTTCTACACAACTAAAATTGGTCAAAAACTGCTGGATGTGTTTTGTGTGTGGATATACATGTGATTACTTTTCATGCATTAAAGTGTGCATTACTTGGCCTGTATGAAAGCATCTATCTTTTCCACTATCTATTTATATTAGGCAATTCTTAGGATATTATGGGAGGATAATTTAATCTGAAAATTGGATGACAAAGTCTCACCTTAAAATATTTCACTCTTACCCTTGGCATAGAATTTGCTTCCTTATTTTCATAAGTTGCAATTGCATATTTTCTGCAGCATTATATAAGTAAAATTATATTAGCTGGGCAACACTAAGTTTTCACTTGAGGTGAGGTGTTGATGAGGACGTGCAGGTATTTGAAGAAATTGGTCAACATGCCAAGAAAGGCAGGGAAATCACGGTCATCCCCAGCGACAGTGATGGCATTGCTTTAAAAAGGAATTCATGTAGGCATAGAAAATTAAAATATATTTTTATGAACCTGCTAGAGCAAGTCCTTTAGGAAAGTCTCTTGAATAAGAATTAGAATTTTATTTCAAGCTTCTAAGTTATGAAGTATCCCACCCATTTTGTGTTAACAGCAAATTTGGTGAATGCCTTTTTATCCATCCAATGAATAAATATATTTAAAAATACAACTGCAGGATGGAATCTTATAACATTGTATATATATTCTGCTCCTCCAATCTCTCCTGATGAGGGATTTACCTATTTACTTGAGCTAATCAACATCTATTTTTTTGAAATCCAAGATCTATCTCTACCATACTCAGGTTAAAGAATACTATGTTTCCATTTAAAAAGAATGCATTTTCTTTTCTATTGCTTTTGTTTCACTTGAACAAACTTCATACCTCAATTGTCATATTCCAATCACAGGAGTCATCCCACAAGGACTCTATTATAACTATTAAATCTTATTTCCCATACTATGAGCATTATTGTATAAAAAAATGAAGGCCATGAACTTTATGAGCCAATGTTCTTTCTGATTTTTCACTGAGAGATTTAGTGAGCCATAGTAACAGCAACACTCCCATTTCTTCTACGCAAGTCTTTGTTCAAAGTTCTTGTTCAGAATGTTTGTCTTTCAAACCCCACAGGTTTCAATTTAAGACTCTCCTGAGCAAACTTAACAAGCTTTGTCCAAACATATTTTTATTAGTCTGTGTGAACTGCAACTTATCTCATGCCAGCAGTCCATCATTCATAACTCAGACCATGAATTCAGAAACCAAACAATTGCTGTCAACGTAATTTGAATAGCCAGTCATTCATTTTCATTCATTCATTTTTTTTCTTTTTCAATCTTTTATGAAGTGTGGATGAGAATACCATTTCATCCCTCAAGAACTTATTCCTAGACTTTTAAGGTCCATGTTACACAATTATATAGTCACTTAGGTGAGATGTGCAATGGAGAAATGCCATAAATTAATAAAATTTACTTTTTGTGGTATTTGTCCATATAGAAAAGGGTAACTGTCACTTTTTGGTAATTCTTGTAAGTGATTCTGGCACATTTCTGGTCCTTGTTTTTGACTAACAGCACACAGCTCATGAGCTGATGGTTCCAGTTGGCACACATTTGTTTCAATAAGTCACCAATGGCCATGACTCCTTATCTTCCCATAGGCCGTAATATATTCCCTTTGATTTCCACAGATTCAGAATCCTATCTTTTCTCTGACAGTGCCTTTTCCTTCCCCAGAAAGTTTAGTTAGAGTCTTATTTCTTTTGCATGGGCCAGAAAGTGTCTTCTACATATCCTGTTTCTAGGTTCATCCCTGGAACTTGCTTCTTTGCTTCATGCTCTTCTGTATGGAGAGTTTCTTTGTCTGCTACAGCTACTGTTTTGGGTACTAAAGAATACTGAGTTATGTGGAGTACAATCTGATTCATAAGTGGGCTACTGGGACAAACCATATAGCAATGAGACAATAGAAGCTGTAATTGATGGAATGCTACTATAATAGCAGACCTAATGAGAAAAGATATATAAAGTGCATGAGGGAAACTATGGATGGACAGAAGACCTGCATCCATATTAAGTCAGAAACAGCTAGCTATCCAAAGCTTCAATGTAGTGAACAGGAAGCTGATACCACAACTTGAGATAGATCAACTTTACTTACATTCCAGATTCAAGAAGACCTGGAAGAACAACTGGGTGTGCAGCCAACACCTGAAGCAGGAATGTCACTGCCACCCTCTCTCTTAAAGACCATAGCTGCTCATATGAAGCATAAGATCATGGATAAACTAGCTATAATCAACCCTTGAGACCAATACCAAGGCTCAGTGGAAAAACACCACCAGATAGTATGCCAGAAGATGCCAATAGGACAATCCCTACTACCACCATAATTCAAACCAATGAATTGATATACACTACCGCCACTGTAATCCTGCAACTCCTAAGCTGGGAGAATAGCTCCAATAGGAATGATGTCAGAGGTCTCTGTCTAGAAGAGTGTTAGAAACAGCTAAGATACCGTGTTATGTAGGTCCTGCTCCCAGGCCTCTAGTAGAGGACCTGAAATTGAGGAAGACATATCCCATCCACAGGGGTCAGAAGAGAATTTTAGATTTTTTTTAAAAAAATAAGTTAATGTGGCTTTTCATCTATTTGACAATTCCAGGTATATCCTGCAATAAGATCAATCTATGAGAAACTCTTTCTTAAACCTTTTTTTTACAGTAACTGCTTCAGCATGCAAAAGAGATAATTAATCACCTCTGCCATCCTTCCATTTTTAGTTTTTTGCCAAAATTCAAAGTCCTTGCTTCAACTTGAAGAAGTTTTGAAATGTGTTTAGCTGCTAGCATATTTTTTTCCATCTGTGGAATGACAATTCCTAATCATTTGATTGTTGAAAATAAGGATGGTTGGTATTCAAATTTCACTCTGCTCTAAGAGTATACCTCTTCATAGGACAGATGTTGGGGCCAGGCATGAATGATGACAGGATCCTGAAAGCTGAGTATAATTTCACTAGATATCAGCAGTGTGAAATCTTAAAACAATGCTTTTAAAAAATCACTTCATTTCTGAGGTTGGGACTGAAAAAGCTGAACCCTTGTGAGATCTGATGAGATTTTAGAATGTGATCCTTGAAGCTCTTTCAGTTTCGGAGAGCTGAGGGTCTGGGATCAGGAATCATTGCAGGGATGCTGACAGAAAGAATAATTGGAGACATTCCATCACTGCTGTTCTCCCACAGCAATATCTAAATAGATCCACTTATGTACTTGTTCCAAATAAGCCTGACCCCTGCTGACATTGGTTGAATGTTGTCACATGTTGGAGTACAACTGCCTGCAGTAAAGAAACCTTCATGTATACAGTTGTACATGCCTTTTGGCTTGTGCATAAGTTAGGAACTTCAATTATCAGGGTCTTTGCTCATGTGGAAGACTGAAATTCTTTTCCGCAGGCATTTGGAGTGAATGCGCAAGTGTAGGAAGTTGTCATCTGAACAGTGTTGGAAGGGAGTAGAATTTAATGTTCATAGAATAGAATACTTTATTGGCCAAGTGTGATTGGACACACAAGGAATTTGTCTTGGTGTAAATACTCTCAGTATACATAAAAGAAAAGATACATTCGTCAAGAATCGAGAATCATAAGGTATGACATTTAATGATAGTCATAGGGTATAATAAGCAATCAAATCATACTAGGAAACAGTCAATATAAATCAGATAACAGATAATCAGAATTGGAAGGGACCTTGTAGGTCATCTAGTCCAACCCCCTGCCCAAGCAGGAAACCCTACACCATTTCTGACAGATGGCAGTCCAGTCTCTTCTTGAAAGCTTCCAGTGATGAAGCTCCCACAACTTCTGAAGGCAACTTCTGTTCCATGGGTCGATTGCTCTCACTGCCAGGAAATTTCTCCTTATTTCCAGGTTAAATCTCTCCTTGTTCAGTTTCCATCCATTACTTCCTGTCTAGCCTTCTGGTGCCTTGGAAAATAGCTTGAGCCCTTCCTCATACAGTCACAAGTGGGAGGGGATGAGTGATAAGGAGTGATAAGAAGATTAACAGTAATAGTAGTGCAGACGTTGAACAGTGTTGAGGGAATTATTTGTTTAGCAGAGTGATGGCTTTTGGGAAAAAACTGTTCTTGTGTCTAGTTGTTATGGTGTGCAGTGCTCTATAGTGTCGTTTTGAGGGAAGGAGTTGAAACCATTTATGTCCGGGATGTGAGGGGTCTGTAAATATTTTCATAACCCTCTTTTTGACTCGTGCAGCATACAGATCTTCAATGGAAGGCAGGTTGATAGTAATGGTTTTTTCTGCAGTCCTAATTATCCTCTGAAATCTGTGTCTGTCCTGTTGGGTTGCAGATCCAAACCAGACAGTTATAGAGGTGCAGATGACAGACTCAATAATTCCTCTGTAGAACTGAATCAGCAGCTCTTTGAGCAGTTTGAACTTTCTGAGTTGGCGCAGAAAGAACATTCTTTGTTGTGCTTTTTGGATGATGTTTTGATGTTAGGTGTCCATTTTAGGATATATGATATAGTAGAGCCTAGAAATTTGAAGGTCTCTACTGTTGATACTGTGTTGTCTAGTATTGTAAGAGGTGGTAGTATGGGAGGGTTTCTTCTAAAGTCTACCACCATAATATGAGTTTCATACTGATAATGCCTGCATAGGGCTAAGAGTATTTGCAAATATTCTCTAATTCACATGTTCAGTATAATTTATATTATTTTCTTCTCTGCTAGAAAAAAATATGATGTGCTCACTTTTAGAAGAATTATTGTCACACTCATGGATGAACCTCTATCTCTTTTACCTGGAAATGACAGCGGTTTGATGAATTCCATATTAAAATTATATTAAAATACTTAATTTAAGGCTGTGATGAGAATCAAATGTGGGAGAAAATAGCAAGAGTGACATCCTCCCTCCTCCTTCCCCATCTTTTAAATCTGTTAAACATAGCTGGACTCTTAACAGTTTCTCAAACAATAAGAGTACCTGTTAACATTTTTATCTTTCCCAATCAGAGTTCCACTAAGAGTCACAAATAATTAGAGACCTTCTAAATTACTATTACAATTTACAGTTATAGTTAGCTGGGAAAGTCTCCTGTGAATGCTTCACTGAGATTTCATAATCTCAGTTTTCTGCAACCTGATACCTTCCAGATGTGTTAGAGTATAACTCTTGTCAACCTATTGGCCAAGCAGCTTAGGATGACGGATGTTAAACTCCAACATATCTGGAGGATACCAATTTGGGGGAGGCCATAATATACTCTGATTCTGTTTCCAATTATTTCAAGGTAGTTGAACAATTTTTCTGTAACATAGAAGGAGCTGTCCTCAAGTAATCTCAGGTTGAGAGTGAGATGGGGATGAAATTAGCTCGAGGGGTCCAAGGCTAATGGTTTTCCCCCCTCTGAGTACTGATTTCTATTTCTTGCACTTTAAGAGGACAGACCTCTCTGGTTATATAAATGGGAAGAAAATTACTGCCAGAGAATATTAATAACCAGTCAATTGAGGATATCTGGGAGGAAGGGATAATACAAGAAAGAGTCAATCAAGCAAAAATGGAAGAGGTCCAATGGTCAAATGAAAGGATGTGTTAGAAAGGATGAGTGGACAATGTAAAAGACAATTCTTAGTCTAATACATGCAGAGGGTGCCAGGCTTGAAAGACTGTTATAGATCAAGACCTTGACTGGCTATTTTTCTGGAAAAGGCAAAATATTCCTTTAAATAAATTGATTTTGGCTTAATTTAGAAGGGATCACAGGGCAAACTAATTTTTGATTGATTTGTCCCAGACACACAATCTACCTGGTTTAATTACACCAGGAAAGCTTCTTCATGATTTGTCCTCCCTGATAAACTCTTTCCTAAACATCAGTAGTAATTATGGGAAAATGGCAGAAGGGAACCCATATAGTTATATAGACAGGGATGTTCTATGGCCATAGAGAATGGTTTTCAAAATAATGAAATTATATTTTTCATGCTTCAGAGTGGCAATGGGGTTTCTACATTTCCAAATGATATCCATATTTGCAAGTCAGAATTGGGAAAAGCAGAATTGGGGAAAGCTGATAGTACTATGATCTAGCAAGATATCTGGACTATTTCCTCAAAATAGCCTGGACCAGATTTATAATGTGAGTGGGAAAACTCAAACCCTTTAATGATTCTTTGGAATCCACTAGATATTGGTACTTTACAAGGAGCTTTTTAAATGTTTTCTATAATTTATTTCAATATATTACAGGCATGGAAAAGGGAAACACATAATTACATCAAAATTTTATATTTCTTCAAAACATTCTAAGTGTTTGCAATCTTTTTAATCTTTTAAATAGCTTTTTTAGCCTTTAAAGCATTTTTATATTTTCTACCACTTTAAACAATATTTGTATTTTAAATTTTATTCACCTAAGTGCCCTATTTAATGTTTCAAATCCTTGGAGAATTTAGTATTCTTAAGTTTAATTTTTGAAAATTTAGCTAATGTGCAAGAGAAAGATATATGTAAATTGGAGCATTTATCACATTTTAGTCAGTATTTAAAAGTCCAATATTATGTGGGAGAGAGTTAATTAGAAACAATTTTATATAATGCTGCCAGTGAAACTCTTTGCTATTTTGCTGGCTATTTTTGCAGCTCTATAAAACAGCACGATCTTCAATTTATTTTAGATTTGTGTGACATTTCCTTTTGCTACTTTCAACATACACCATTTTTCTATTATGCTCTTACCACCAGCCAATGACAAACTTGTAATCATGAATTGTAAGCCTGCATAATTTTGAAAAAAATTATCAGCTCCATTGTCAACCATTCAGTTTTACACCTTTACTTAAAATATGACTTTTGATGTGTTCCAATCAGTTTCTGAATTGTGATGAAGTTTATGTTCTCTTTGAGTTGGGGATGTGCTCTGGCAGTGCAGCAATCTAGAACTGCCTTCCCCAAACACAGGTCTCTTCAAATATAATGGGTCAACTGCTTCCAGAATTCATAGCCAGTAGATTGGGAAAGGATGCTTTAGAGCTCATAATTAATCATTGGCATCCTTCTCAACAAATTGTGATTTTCATTGGCAAACTAATTAAAAACACATTTAAAACTATCATTTATTCTAAAGGATGTGTAATTTGGACATTAGTAACATGAAAGAAAGGGATCAGGCCATTCATGGAGGATAAGGTCTGGTGTCTAAGGAATGCCAAGTGTCCTTAAACAGAAATCAATACATAGATGCAGTACTGCCTAAGGAGTTGTTTCCTTGTCTGTTCAACTGCAACAAAAAAAGTCTGTACATACTGGCTATCTAGTCATGTTAACATTATCCTTGGTTAACCCACTGAATATTAAATCCAAATATTTTATGAATATTACAACAGCATAAACTGTTAACCTGGGAACTGTAGGGCAACTTACTTTGAAAGGGAATGGCAATCACTCAGTGTGTTTTATTGCCGTGTGGGACATCTCTCTAATCTAAAACCAATGGTAACCACTGAGCAATAACTTATGATATATAACTCCTTCAGTATAAAGTTACAGTGACATTTACAGGTTTTTCTGGCTTAATTGTGACCTCTTTCAACCTTTTCACTTTGACTGAAAATGTCTCTGCCTTTGTGTTGCCTATAGATGAATAACACTCCCAATCAAATCTGTCCTGATACCATTCCATCTTATACTGAAAGATCAGGTATCTAAGAACATTCATAATCAAGTTTTCCACTTGTAATCTCTTGAAATGCAAATTAACCATAGAACTTTTGTAATCTTTGTATTAATGGCTGTGGCGTTCAGCAGAATAGAAAACTTTCTTTGCCATAACTAGCATAAATTTTCTCCCAAAAAAGGTTCCCCTTTATCTAATCTATGTACTAATAGATTGGACATTTGCCAGATCCAATACATTCAAAGCAGACAGCTACAGAAAAAAAAAGTTAACATAATTGCATCTGTGCAATTATTTACATAGATACTGTTCTGGCTATAAATGTATTAGATAGGCTTGCTGGCTGTTGAGAAAAGTGAACTTGTTTTGCTGTGTCAGAGAAGAGCTTTGAATATTGCTGAATCCTCAGAACTAATCGTTGACTTGGCTTCCATTGAAGCAGCAGAAATAGGCACATAGCAAAAATGTGTTGGTCATGATCAGCAATTCCTAGTGGGACTTTCTGAACGAAGTATGAGTCTGTAAAACAGAAGCCAGAGCAGATGCCATTAGGTGACATCACTCAGTTTTTCCAAAGTGATTGTGTCCTGATTGGTCAGACAGACGTTTCTGTTTCTCCTCCCCTCTCCCCCTCTTCTCTCTGTCATCTTCCTTCCTTCCTTCCTTCCTTCCTTCCTTCCTTCCTTCCTTCCTTCCTTCCTTCCTTCCTTCCTTCCTTCCTTCCTTCCTCCCCTCCCCTTTTCTGGGCTTGCATTCTGTAGCCTTTAGTGCCCAGCGCTCACGAATAAAAAATAAATAAACATAAGAAAAGGGATGTCAGTGACAAATCTAGTATCCCCCTCTTTTCTGAAACAATTGATATCTAATGTCATCTACCTTTGTTTACTGTCTCCCCACTTAATGGTAATGCTATCTATTGAATTGCTGCAAAATCGTTAACTAACTATTCAGCAATGGTGTAAGAATTAAACTATATGCGCACATGAATTTTTATTGCACTCTGAATTGGGGCTTTTTGGTTCTCCAGCACATCCTCCAACTTTTATTTTAATATATGAGCATAATTTCAGATAGTCAGGCATTGAATTAGATTAGACCACATTAGATTATGTCTGGGGAAATCTGACGATTTAATTTGGAACATATTCTCAAGAAACTTTATTTATTTCAAGGTTAATCATATGGAGGAGATTGTGAATATCTATGTATTTCCTCCGAGTCTTGTGGCATTTCTGATTGAATTTTGGTTTTGTACAATGATGGATCTAGTAATATCACTGATCTTGCCTAATCTCATGTCCTCTAAGTATGTTGGGATTCCAATTCCCCAAACCCCCTAGCTAGAAAAAGGCCTTTTGGTCACATTTGGTCATGTGGCCGCGTGGGTTGTGATAGGAGTGCCCCGATACTCCCATGTTACACCCCTCCTGCGCAAGCTGCATTGGTTGCCGGTTGCCTTCCGGGTGAGATTCAAGGTATTAGTGACAACATATAAAGTCCTACATGGCTTGGGTCCAGGGTACTTGCGGGAACGTCTCCTGCCGGCATCACACTCCAATCACCCTGTACGCTCCCACAGACAAGGCTTCCTTGGGGTACCGTCAACCAGACATTGTCAGCTGGCGGTGCCCAGGGATAGGGCCTTCTCTGTGGGAGCACCCACCCTGTGGAATCAACTCCCCTTGGAACTTCGTTTGGCCCCTGATCTCCGCTCCTTCCACCGTGACCTGAAGACCTGGTTATTTCAGCAGGCTGGCCTGGACTGAACCAAGGGGTGGTTCTCTTCTTTTTAAAATAATTTTAATTGTTTTAATATTTAATATTGGGCTTGTATTGTTTAATCGTTTTTTAGGTAATTTATTGTATTGTATTTTATATTGTGAGCTGCCTTGAGTCCTTAGGGAGAGAGGGTGGCATACAAGTCTAATAAATAATAATAATAATAATAATAATAATAATAATAATAATAATAATAATAATAATATTGACTGAGAATTTCTGGGACATGCAGCCTCAATACAGGGAACTCCAATTGGAAAGAATGTTTTATATAGAGACAAACCCTCCAAAATAATGCCTTTGAAAATACTGTTTGTGATATACATATAAACTATTGCGGACTTTATATAAAGAAAAAAAACTTTCATACCCAAGCAACATAAATGGTTTTGTTCTAATTTCATATCAAGGATGGCAACCTGTTATGTTCGCTGGTACATAATGCTGACTTAGGTTGCTAAAGGAGGTATCACATCTGCTTATTATACGGATAAAAAATTGTATAGGTTTGTACCACATCCAAAATTTAGGTTTCTCCTAAATACTCCGGCTCTACTAGAACTGATAAATCTGAATAGATGTTCAGTAGTCTGGATATACTTTACTATAATGTCAATCTTTTTCAATGATTTATATTGTTCTGACTACTGTTGTTGATATTCATAAATTGCTTGGATTTAAGAAAGACCTGCAGTCTTGAAAACATCATACATTCAGTCATTTAAAACCAATCAATGAAATAGTGAAAATTTAAATCTAATTCCTTGATGCTTGTAAATTTTCTATTTATTCATTCAATGCTTTATTTTACTTTATTTCCCCCCTCTTTTTTTCCTTTGACTATTCTTTTTTCTTTTCTCTTTCTTTTTTTTCATTTTAAATGCTTAATAGAATTTTTTAAAAAATAGAACACTGTTGCCATTAATAATCCTTGCCTCTTTTCAGCTGTTTGAATACATGGGGGTAACTGGGCATTGACAATTAGGAAAAGATGTTCTTATGATATTATAATATCACTAATTAAAAATTATTTTGCAAGGAAAAAAGTGAGAAATGAAAAAAAACATGGCTTTCATATGGCACAGTAGCTCTACTTTTAAAGGAAAATATTTGTACTCTGGATGAAATAAGGGACCCTTGGTACACTCTGAGCTTGGCTGTTTTCTTACAGAAGTTTCTTTACCCAAACTAGGTAATGACTACTAGTTGTACTGATGATATTACCTAGTTTAGGTACTTAAACATCCAAAGAAAACAATCAAGATCAGACAGCACCAAACATCACAAAACTTTACATTTGTTTATAGCACCAAAGAAAACCTCTGCAGCTGAATGGCAAATAGAACTGAAGTCAACCAAGACCAAAGTATAGATGTCATATTTATTTTAGACCTATTTGTACAAAAGGTGAAATAGCAGTCAAAACATATTTGCTATATCACATTTCTGAATAATGTGTACTTGGATGGCTGAATTTCTCTCTGGTGGAATGCTTATTATAATTAAATGCATAAACCACCATGTACAACTACCGAATTGTACACGTGTGCCAGAAGGTGGTATTCAGTAGGTTCTGACCAGTTCTGGAGAAGCGATAGTAGAAATTCGGAGAAACAGCAAATACCATCTCTGACTGGAGATTTTATAGTATCCTTCCCCTGCCATGCCCACCAAGCCATGCCCACAGAATTGGTAGCAAAAAAATTTGAAGCCCACCTCTGACATCTGCCATTTAAAAGTAGTATATTTGTACCCAAGTTTAAAAAGCAGGCGATGTAAACTGGCTCTGAGAAAATCATAGAAAAATCCCAAGTTTTGGAGGTCTAAAAATTTCAACCATATTGTTAGCCTCTTTCACCTCAACAATGTAATCTAAGCATGAACTTGAAATGGGGAAAAAAATCAAGGTCGCCATCCAAAGGAGAAAATCTAACAAATTGAATAAATGGCACTGCAGCTTGCCAGAGACAACCGCTTTAGATAAATCACTGTTAGTCATGGAACTGACTAGAAAGATGACAAACCAAGAGTTAATCCTGAGTGTTGTCCTGGATCTAGAATAAGACATGTGGTCGAAGACTTACTTCACTCAGGTTCTGTATGCAGATTGGCCATCCAATTGCTGTAGGAAGCATTCTTCTGTCCAGGTTCTCTAGCAATCAGTACTGAGAGAGGCCTGTTTCCAAGGAAGAGGTCAAAGATGTACAAGAGTTACTGAACACACTATTTTTAGGAATGACAAAGAAGCTGAATACTTCCTTGCAAGAACTGTTCTTGAACAAAATTGAACTATATAGAGGGTCTACTCTATATAAGCTTTGTATTTATATAGAAATTTATGGAAAATAATCATTATTAAAAAAAACAAATAGATTGATCCATGCATTTTCCAGCTTTCACATTGTAAGATATCTATATCATCTGTCTGTCTGTCTGTCTGTCTGTCTGTCTGTCTGTCTGTCTGTCTATCTTTCTATCTATCATCTATCTATAAATCTGCATGGAAATTTATATTTATTTTTATGTTCATTTCCTTTTGCAGAAGATAGATTTGAATAGTGATGTCCGTTTATATATGATGTTGAAAAGGTTGAATTAGCAATAGCAATAGCACTTAGACTTATATAACACTTTATAGTGCTTTATAGCCCTCTCTAAGTGGTTTACAGAGTCAGCATATTGTCCCCAACAATTTGGGTCCTCATTTTACCCACCTTGGAAGGATGGAAGGCTGAGTCAACCTTAGCCTGGTGGGATTTGAACTGCCAAACTGTAGGCAGCTGGCTGCAGAAGTAGCTTGCAGTACTGCACTCTAACCACTACACCACAGAGGCTCCATTAAATAAATAAATAATTATTAATTAAATATATAATATTTACTATGTATACAAACCATGTATTATATATATTATTTTATTTATTAGAAATCCAATAAATAAAATAAATCTGTGTGTGTATACATATACATACATACATACATACATACACATACATACATACATCATACATACATACATACATATATTACTATTATAAATAGTAAAGCAAAAATCAAATTTATTTCTATCATGAGAGAAGTTGATTGGAGAAATTCATGCACACAACCCGCTTATTCAAAATGAGGCATTCAGTATTTTTAATATTTTTTCTTCTGTAAAAATTTGTAAGCAATTGCATTTTGTTTCAAACAGTTTTAGGAATGATATTATTTTGAAGAATAACAGAGATAGCTGTAATCACTACTTTTAATGCACAGAGAAAATCTATTGTGACCGATTAAATCAAAATACTCTCCTAATGTTTTTTTTAAATTATCCTAGAGCAGGGGTGTCAAACTCAAGGCCTTAAATCTGGCCTGAGCAGCCAGCCTGGTAAT
This sequence comes from Naja naja, assembly GCA_009733165.1. Taxonomy (NCBI): domain Eukaryota; kingdom Metazoa; phylum Chordata; class Lepidosauria; order Squamata; family Elapidae; genus Naja; species Naja naja. Next base: position 63,832,640 of record CM019150.1, read on the forward strand.
AACAAAGGACTGGCCCGCAGTGCCTCTGGCAGCCAAAACAGGGTGCAGGGAAGCTGTGTGCCGCCTCCCTGCACCACATTTTGGCCAGCAGAGTGCTGCAGAAGGTCATCCAGGCACAAGGGTGTGAGTGTGCCCCTCCCGTGCTCCATTTTGGCCAGCAGGGTGCTGCAGGAGGCATCCATCCCATCTCCTGCCCCTGCAGCTGGCCCACAGAAGAGAAGTACAATGCTGATCCAGCCCTCAAAGAAATCCAGTTTGACACCTTGTCCTAGAGAGAACCAAGCACAGCTTTTACCATGCTGGAGTTTGGATTATTTATTGTAGCTATTTTTAAAAGATTTTTGAAATCCTATCTTTATTATTTTTATAAATAACTCAGCATAACTAATGTTCCTTCCTTCTCCCATTTTTTCCACAAACCCCCTGCGGTGAGTTGAGCTGAGAGATAGTGACTGGTCCAAAGTCATCCAGTCAGTGTTTATGCCTAAAATGTGACTAAAACTCACAGTCTCCTAGTTTCTAGACTGGTACCTTAACCACTAGATCAAACTGGCTCTGACAGACACATATTGGACCAATTAGAATGATGAACCAGGAAGCATTTAATTAGGGTAATGACCATGGATGAGTTTCAGACCTTCTGTGGAATTCAGATTTTCTTCATTGAGGACAATACATGCAGGCTCTCTTGATCATGCTTCTGTTTTGAGAGTAGATACAACCTTTTATGAGTATTATAAACACAATAGTTTGTATCTATAAAAGGTCTCTCCTTCCATCCCCTTCTAGTGCAATTAGCAGTCAGTTTAGGGACCTTAGGGTATTACTGTAATGGAATTACTGATGAGTTATACATTACTATCTGCTACATATGGTGGGTCCTTTCTTTGCTTTAACACTACATGCATCTGCAGTATATTGCAAAGAACTGTAGTTCAGTTTTGAAATGATCTTTAGGAGCAAAGGCTGATCTGAAAACAAATTGGGGAGTAGATAATTGTTACAGGGATATTGCTGTGATGAGTATGTATATGCTTCCCCTTAGAGCACACCAGAAAAATTAGTGTCAGAATCACTAGGTTTTGATTTTTCCCATTTTCCCCCTGAAGGAAACCATCAAATGGCTCCCTAAATCCAGTTCTGCTCACTGTGTAACTTTATCATATGATTCCATGTCCGCTGTGATCCTCATGGAGTGCACTGCAAATAAATAACACAATATCTGCAAGTTGCAAAAGACATGTGGTATAACACACACACACACACACACACACACACAAAATAAAAAAACTTTATTAAGATCCCTGCATTAACATTCCATTAATTCATTCTGAGGAAACTGAAACCTGGAATTATAACTATCACAGAAAGGCTATTCCTCTACCTTCATCCCTATCTGTGATGTCAGGGTCATGGTTATAATTACCATTATAATTGTTTGGGATGTGGGGATAATTACTATTTGGGGACTGAATCAATTAAATTATTAGACTTATCAATCTTTTTCATTTCTGTGTTTAGCCATTGAAAACAGCAGTCAGGATTTTTATTTGCTATATTTATGTCATGACACAAATAGCAATTACCCCCACATCCCAAACAATGATATTTCACTGTTAAAAAGGAACTATGTTACATAGAACAAATAGATCTTGATCTTGAGTCCCACTCTACATGTTGAAAACTGCCTCTACACCAAGTGTCTACATGCAATTTAGTGGTGCACTTTAAGGAGAAAAACAATCTGGCTCCTCAGCAAATGCCAGAAATAAGGTTTTATTTAGCAGTGCTGCTAAAACTTGCTTCAAGAAGAAGATTCTGATGCCTATCTCCCAAACTTTGTTTTTCGACTGAGAAGGCTGACTTTCTGCTATACCGCTAGCCTCTCAGTCAGTGGCATAAACTGCAGTAAATTGTGACAAGAAGGACCTGTGTTTTATTTGCTTTATAGCATAACTAACAATATACTCAGTGGATTGAAGCATAGTAAGGATCACAATGACAAACCAATTGATTCTGTTTTTATTAACTTGTATTGATTTATTACTACAAATATGGGAAAAAATAAGCAAAGTAAAAATATATCACCATGTATACAGAATACTATAACATTTTAAAACAAAGCGTTATGTGAACAACAGATTAAATCTGGATTGTACTGAATCATATAGCTTAGTCTTTTAACTGAGTCTATAAAGGCATAATTCAAAATCTGAAAGCAGATACATTTCTTCAGTCCAGAAACTTGTATCCAGGATGTAGCTTCATTCTAGCTACACATTAATATCTTTACTCCATCCCAGTTCTCTTAAACTGAGAACTTCCAATTTTGGTACACAACTTAACTTTACATTTACATTTTTAAATATTAATTTTCTTCTCCATTTCTTATTTATAAGAATACAAACATTAAGTCAGGAAGGGAAAACCAAAGTGTAATTTCAAATCATGTGTTAAATACCCTTCAATTTATTGTATCTCCAGCATAGAAGTTTGATTGCCAGCCTTTCTTAAACTACTTCTGGGATGTCCAGTAAACATGAAATAGCATTTTTAATGAACTAATTGCATTTTAACATAGTAAGACAAATTTCTAATGTTTTTTATACATTTAAAGCTAGTGATTCACTGTAACAGATTATTTCAAAAAAAATTGTAAATTCTTATTAAATTTGATCTTAGTAATAGTCTTTAGTTGTTATATAGCTAGATTCTGCCAATATCCATTTTTAATAAATTTTGTTGGTTGCTACCATAATAGATCATGGGATCAGCAAATGCTTTCATTTATTATACTAGCTTTTTTGATAAACCAAATTATTTATGTAGTGACTCAAAAGCTTTAAGAAACTTTAATACTCATGGAGTCTTCTTCTTTTTTGCCCAAATTCTGTAAAAAGCAACATAGAATTTTTTAAAAACCTTACAAAAGATTAATTAGAGTTAGCCTAAAGAATAATTTTCTCATGGAAGCCAGATAAAACTTAAGCCTTTATCCCCAAATTTCCCAAATATTTACACTGCTTTTAAAGTAGGAAAAATAATTGAGTGTTGAATAAAATGAGAAGCACTTGCCAGGATTTCAAAGGAGTCTAATAGCTTCCTGATGTTCCTCATAATGGTTTACATTCAGTATTATTAACATTCCACATTAAAAAAAGGATATAAGTTCAGTGTTATGAATGGAAATGTGGGAAAGTAACCTCCCATTTTCTTAAGGAAATCTAAGTTTAGAAAAAAGAGAGAGAAAAAACCCTGGGTATATGCCTGTTCCATAAAAACATCCTTAATATTTTTTAATATTTAAAATATCTAAAAGGAATTATCATAGGAATTCCTTTTAAAGTATAAATCAGTTTAAAAGTAATATTCATTCTGATCACAGTTATTTTCTCCCATAATCTCATAAGAATTTTCAACTATCTCATATGATATATGAGGAATAATCTCTGTTATGAAATTTAAAATATTTAATTCTGCTAAGATGTCTGTCGGGGAATATTTATTTCAAGGTACTTAACAAGACTTTGAGCAACAGACAAATCGCCATTTTTAAATACATTTCCATAGATACCATATGATTGACAGAGAAGTGTATCAGATTAGTTAATATGCTGATAGTTTATCATGTTGTAATTCAGGATTCACAAATTTAGGTAAAGGTAGCTACTTGATAATTGTAATAATTCTCATTTGCCTACAATATACATGTTATATGTAAAATTCTAGTTACCTAGACACCTGAACTTTCCTTGGATTGTCTAACCCTATAGGATAATAGTTGTAAAACCATATCAAATATAAGAGAAAATAAAAAATATCCTCATACAGTTTGAAGATATATGCTAATAGGTAAAGAAATAACACTAACATAATGATCTTAGCTGAGAGAGTAATTACTTTTTGATCCAATTGAGTAGAAACAGAAAACAATCATTTTTTTCCCAAAGGATGTTCAAACATTTGATCTGCACTTTAAAAAAGATTTTTTTCTGCATCTACAGAAGCCACTACAACTAAGTAGGATGTTCAGATTCAATTTCTAAAGTATCTACTAATTCTCTGATATTATCAGAGTCCTGCCTTGTGCTTCCCTTTTACTGTTGTGCATGCAACAGAAGAAACTATATTCTACAAATTCTGCGCTAGTATCGCTTTGAGAATTTCAGTATCTACATTTAACAAGGATATCAGACCATAATTTGTTCTTACCCAGTGTCTACTGATATTTAAGTGTTATAAAACAGAAAGGGAAACATTCCTTGCACATAAGTCAAATTGCTGTTATATAGGACCAAAACTTTGTATAAATAACTTCTAAATCCGTCTAGACCATGACCATTTCCTTTTTTACTGTTATTTATTGTGTATCATTCACACTTTTTATGAACAAAAATATGATTAAATAGCCCCATCTCTGATTCACTTGATGGGATGATAAATGTTTCCTGAAGTTAACTTTGCATACATTCAGATTACTGTTTCACCCTGGCAGTAATGCAGTCTATACCTGCATAGATAACTATCATCAAACCCCCTAGAATTAATGGTTTGCAATCATTGTCTACATACATACATTAAAAAGGAAAAGGATGACCCTACAAACTATAGACCTAACAGTCTCCTTAACACAATCAGTAAACTCTTTGCTACAGAGTTTTACAACCTATAACAGAAATCCATGGACCAGAAAGAACAAAAAACAGATGGCAGAGAAGTAAGCTAGCTTTAGGGAAGGCCCGTCTAGCTGAGAGTAGCTGGCCCCTGGGCTGATGGTGCCTACCCTCTTTAAGACCTCCTCCCCAGGCAGCCCAACTGCTTTGCAAAGAGCAGTTATAGAAGCCCTCCAACAAAGCAAATAAAATAGATAAAATAATAGAAAGTGAAGAAACTAAAGTGCTCTGGGACTTTAAAATTCAAGCACATGTCATGCAGCACCCCAGATTTAATAATTGTTGATAAAAAAAAGACAAAAAAGTCTAGATAATGGATGTAGTACTTGGAGAAGCAGAATAGAAGCAGAATAGAAGAGAAAAGTGGAAACAATGGCAAAATATAAAAAGAAAGTAAAGATAGTATTAATAGCACCTTTGGGGGTATAATCCTCAAACATCTGGAACATCACTTGAACTCCATTGGCATTGACAAAATCACCACCAGTCAATTGCAAATGGTAGCTTTATTTGAAACAGCTTACCTCCTGCGATGATACCTTTAACAGCATCAACATCTGCCTATCCTAACTCCTTGGAAAGGACTCAATAGATGGACAAAAATGCCAAATCCAGTCTGAATATCTGGCTGACTGTGTGATGAACCAAGATAATAATCCACCAGTTGGGCATTATTTGATATAGTTGTCAGAGTTAAGTACTCTGAAGAAGATGAGAGATATGCCAGAGATTCAACCATACTGGGTTGCATAGGTTTCATCAGAGGAGCCAGATGAAGAGTGTCTCTCCCATAAACAATATAGTGAGACCTAATTTACAGAAACCTACACTGTATCAATCATCACACTGGTCAACAAGTACAGTGCTATGTGTTGGAGTTCCTAGACATCTGGCAACAAATGGGCTACAGGACTTGGGACTGTTGGCTGAGCAACTGGGCCAGTAGCTATAGCACTTCTGAAAAAAAAAGTTTACCTGTTGCAAACATACAATGCAATCATATCTTTAATGCCATCAAACAGCAACATCTGCCTACTTGAGGTCCTTCACCTCTGATCTTAAGGAGAGATGGACTTCAATAATGTTTGGACTTGTTGCATATAGCCTAGAATATCAACAACATGAATTTGGTATAAAACCAAAAGTTAAAAATGCAACATGAATAAACAATATATAATTGTAGGGAAGATTCTTTCCTGGGATTAAAACCTACTTAATGTCTTATATCAGTGTCATTTCATACTGCCAATTTTTGCAAGGTAATCACTGTCATATATAAAATAGTTTCCCTCTAGTCTCAGGCAAGGGGAAAATTTGATTTTCCTGAAGTAATTCTGGATTAGATAAATAATCAGTTATAATATAAATGCATTACATATTTAATAGCTAACTTCACATTTAACATGAACTGGGATTTTTGGGTCAGTCTAATAGTAGTACATGCAACTGAAAATTACTGAAAAGAAATTGAATTTTAAAAAATCTTTCTACATAGAACTTATCCAAGAGCAGCTTTAAACATATGATAGTCTTATGCTGTGCTAAGGGAAAAAAACATTTTCTGACAAAAATGTTTCTTTTTATTTTTCACAGAGATGTCTTTCTAATTCAATTCAATTTTGGATACCATAGCAACTGTCGAATAGCTAATGTTGATGGGAATCGTATGTTCAAAAAAAGGTGGAAATCTGCTGTCTTTCTTGAGCTGCTCCAACTGAAACATGTAGTTTTTTTGTTGAATGTAAGGGATGTGCAAATTCAGGTGTGCATACTGCATGGTATCCCAAAAGCAATCTGGTATCATTCAATAGTGAAAATGTTTTTCAATAAAAATTAAATGTTTGTAACATGGCTTCATTAAGAAATAACTAAAAATTATTACTGATTATTATTCTTTGATTTTAATTTAAATTTAATTATTTTATTGTTATTCAAATACTTGACAGTTTAGTTCCTAAACAACTTTGTAAAGAAATAGATTCCATGTATTTGCATATAACAATAACAGTATCATAATTCTAGACAGTAACATAACTGTTACTTTATTTTTTACAACATATACATAATTTAGAACACCATTTCTAAAATGATCTTGTGAATGAAAATGTAATGTAAGAAAAGTGGGTAATATTTTCTTTGTGTACGTTATGCAATATCACATGAGGAATATGAATTTAAGATTTCCCTTTTTCTTTTTAACTTAGGCACCATGATTTTCCAAAGAATCTTCAAAAACAGATGAGCAATGCTTGTGAAGAGTGAGTAGTAAGAAGAAAGCCCAGCACTGTGAAATCACACAAAATACTCTCACAGCAAAAGTTCAGGATGAAAAGGGCAGTTTCTGTTCCAAACTTAAATTTGAAATTCAAGTGAAATGGATCTAGAAAGTAATTTTCACCCAAGAATGATGGAATTGGTAAGCAACATTCTGCTTAAACATATGTTTCTGGAAGGAATGCCCAATCGGTCTATTTGTTCTGGCCTCTTTTTGAGGCCAGGGAAGATGGCAAAGGATTGGTGAAGAGCATGGCAGTGATCAATAACTTCTCCTGTACTGTGGTAGAGCAGAGAAGATGAATGTCACCAAAGTCCTCATTAGCTTGATGGATGGATGGTATCTACACTGCTATTCTCTGGCATTGAAATAGGGATCCAGTACTTGTATTTGCAGCCCAAAGACAGTTTGGTCTTCTAGGTTGAAAGGTTTTATTTCCCTCTTAAAGAATAACATTTTTTGAGGCACAAGAATGACCTTCTCTCCAAGGAAGAATTTATAAATGGCCAAGCAGAACCAGGCAATTCCTCTGCAGTATAACAAATTGAGACAGACAAAGTTCAAGTGAGCAGATGGCTGCTTGAATCTCTCCAAATATGGATTCCAACTGACCCATGTGCTCAGCCCAATCCATGTGAAATTCTAATAGTTAAGCAGGAAAAAATCGAGTATGTTGATATACTCTTATATTTAATTCCATTAAACCTTGTTTGTTACTTTAACAAACTTCAATTATTTAGTGAGGCTTCATTTTTAGTACATTTGCACAGAATTGCAGTGCCAGTCATCCAGTTTGAAGAGATATCTTCAAAGCCTTTGGCAGTCTGCCTTTGTTCTCATCAGAAATCTTGGCTCCCTTACTCTTCGTTCTTAATTCTGGAATTTAATTTACAAAATTGAAGATATCCTTGGGAGTTCCATTTCTTCCTGATTGTTATCTTATGTGTCAATGTACTTCCATTATTAGTGATTTATTTGGTGAGCCACATTTAAACCATGGCCTAGCATGATATGGCAGGCATTACCTTCTTAGTTTTCTGAAAACATTTTTATAATGTCCTTTCACCAAACACACCTGTGTAAACCTAGAAACAACTAGATAAGAGGATATAGAACAAAAACGTCTTTAAAAAACTTTTTGAAAGTCCAAATATATAGGTTGTGAGTTCATACATACCAGGACATGATTTCTTGGACATAGTTTCCTGAAAAATACAATTAGCTAAATTCACATGTTGGCCTGATACACTGGTTTACACACTATGTTATCTAACTTAAAAAGCCATACTAAACATGTCATATTAGAAAACTTTTGGATCCCAGACAAAGTTTACCAAACTAGATATATTTTGTTTTTTATGCTTTCTTTAAAAAATTTCTGTGAGACAAATAATGCTTCAGTTTTCAAAACAAAACTATTTTTGTATCAAACTTATTTCAGAACTTTATCAATAATTCTTTTCATCAATATACCAGAATATACAAAAACAGAACTGTTGTTGTTTTTTTAAAAAAATATATCTCCCTGGCTTTTTTTCTTAAAAAAATCAAATCAATATTGTAATGGCTACTTTCCAATTCTCACACAAAGGTGCCAATTTCACGGCTAAGCTGCATATTTCTGTTAGAAGTTCAGCAGTTTCAAATTAATTTAAGAAGGTTTAGGTGGATGTCATCCAGATTTCATGAATAGTTATTTTTTAAATTTTGTTTTTATGCATTAGTCATTATTTGCTATATCTGTTTCAGAGTTGGTTCAGCTGTAGTGCAACTTCCTCCATAGCCAATTTCCTGCTTCTAATATATTTTAAAAAATCATAATTTACTGCTACTGTTACTGCTTTTTGCAATGTCTCAATACATTTTTTTCACCTGCCTTATTATCAATTTATATTTATTTTCCCAGATTGTGTATTCAACTTTCTTTTTCTGATTTGGACAATTTCTGAAGGAAACTATGGGTGTCAAACACACGGTGTCATGTTGGCATCACATGATGTATCGTGATGTTTTTTCCCTTTGTGGAGCTGGGCTGGGTGTGGCTTATGCTGATGCATCTGGCCCCTGGGCCGCCAGTTTGACACCCGTTCTAGACTTTTAAGGCTTCCTTGAAGCTGATTGTTTTTCATGATGGCATTTTCTTTCCTAATCTAATGTATAATCTAAATAGTTGAGCTTTTAATTGTAATATTAAACTGAACCTTCATTTGTCTGTTTTTTAAATTCATCTTGTAATACTTTAAAACAATTTTCTTTTGAAGTCAGCTATGACTTCTCAAATGTTATTGCCAGTATTCCAATAAAACAAATACATGTTATTCCAACCACTTTATTCATTTGTTTGCTTATTCATTCATTTCATTCAATTTTTTTTCCTGCCACAATCAATGAGATTTTTGGTAATTTACAAAATGTAGGCAAAATTTTACCCCAGTAACTTATATAGAAAGAAAAAAATCCACAATAATCCCTCAGAATAATAAAATCATGATGAGTAATCACTTTCATGAATGAAAAAAAAAGCATGAAATGAATGAATTAAATTATAATCACTTTAATTATACTCAATCATGTTAACTCTTCGAACACACATTGTTAGTGTCGTTTTCAACTGAAAATATTCTATAGTTTTTAACTTTTTTTTCTAAATGAAATTAGGTGGGGGGCGCCAGTCTGATTTCAACCAGAAGATAAAATAATGGAGATATTTAATTTTTTTTTAGAAATGTTCCCATTGTTATGATACCAATATGCATTTGCCCAATCTATGTGAGACTAACCGAATCACTTATTTTTCTGAAACTTCCTCCTTTGGATGTCTCCTATTCCTGATTTTCAAGAACAGCCTCAACATTTTGCTAATGTTGGAGAAAATAGTACTATTAAATGACTAGCATTCTGCATTCCTAAAATCATTTACCATTAAAATCAATACTAAATGTTCCGATATGGTGTTTGAAAGTTACTATGTCTTGTCTGTGTCACTGTTGCACTAGGAAGTTACAACAGTGACTCTTTGGCCCATAAACAGCACAATTTTGTGTGCTAAAAATTATCTGAAAGCAAACAACGAAATTCAATAAGGTCTCCTTATGCTCAGTACTTGGATGGGGAAGTCCTTGGACTATTCCAAGCTTATTAGAAAGAATATAATCACAGCAAGTATATGATCATACAGTACGTATAACTGCACACATACACACGTTCAGCAATCACTGAATGCAAAATACTGCCTATGTAGATTGTATAACATTTTGCAATTCAGAGAACATGTCACTGATTTGATGTTTAATCATGCTCCAAGAAGGAAGTCCTGGACTTTGCAGGATGATAGAAAATCTATAACACTTTGCCTATTGAGTTGGCCGTCCACACAATGCAAAGGTCTTTTAATCTGTTAATCTTCCTCTGTTTCCAAAGCTGAACTCAGAGCAACCCGGAGATGGAAATCTCAGACTGACTGGCAGCAGCAACCGGTCAAACCCACTGGTGCTGGCAGCTAATCCAGAGACACATTGTTCAGCCGAGATCATTTGCACTGAACTGAGTTTCCGTCCATTGTTTCAGGAGGGGATACAATGAGGTGTGTGACAGCAGGGAATCAGCTGAGTTACATATTAGCTGCATTCAGCATGCTTGGTTGATGTTTAGCTTAAAGACCATGTGAGTTTTTCCCCCTGATGTGCTGGCTAATGAAATGAATTCTTGGAACACCAGACTGGATAATTGTCTTCTATTACTCATGAATATCTCACAAAGGAAAAGACTCTGATCCCAACGATGGGTTTATTTTATCCACATTATGGCTTAAAAAAAAGACACATTAAGTAGTTTAATACAAATAATTTGTTGTGTAGCACATCAATTGGTTGTAGTTCTGCATTCTGCAACTGTGTTATTTTACCTGAAAGCCACAAAGCCTATTTTTGCATCTTATAGCAAGTATGAGTTATATAGAAGTTTGGCTTCCCATGAATATATTGCTTAGCTGTTCCTGTCAGGAAAAATAGCTAAAAAGGCCACGTGTCTGATTGCCATATGTGATCATTGTGACACACAAACAAAGCCAAATTAATAAATAATAAATTAGAAGCCAAAAGCTTGCATCTGACTCTGGCTTGTAAGAAGAATAAGCTACAGTTTGTATGTCATGGCAAACATTACCACAAAGGGAGATATTTATGGTCACTGAAAGCTATGATTATGGTCACTGAATTTAGATTTATAAATGTACAAACAAACAAATACACAAACATACCAGAGGTGGTATTCAGCAGGTTCTGACCAGTTCTGGAGAACCGGTAGCAGAAATTTTGAGTAGTTCAGAGAACCGGCAAATACCACCTCTGACTGGAGATTTTACAGTATCCTTCCCCTGCCATGCCCACCATGCCACACCCACAGAACTAGTAGTAAAAAAATTCAAATCCCACCACTGAAACATACATATTTCCAGTGCTATAACTTCTAAGATGCTTAACTGATTAAAGAACATGCTTGCTCCTGCTGAGTGATCAGTTAATTAGAGCTGTTAGATCTGAATAGAAGTGAAAGTTGGACTTTGAAGAAAGAATATTGATGCTTCTGAATGTCTGTGTTGGAGAAGGCTCCAGAGGGGAAGTAGCCAGGAAAACAAACTCATTGAACAAATCAACTCACAGTTCTCACTCAAGGCATAAATGACCAGGCTTAAATTATTATACTCTGGACATATTACCCATAGATCCAGGTCTCTGGAAAAGGTTCTAATGCTGGGAAAGGTGGAAGGAAAGATAAGGAGGACAGCAGCAACATGAATATTACAGTGGTGATCGGTGCACCATTGCAGGAACAAGTTAGACAGGTAATAATGGAAGAAATTTGTGGTTGACTTGATGGCGCATAATCAAACAATAAACCACCAGATCTGGGCTGCAAATACCCAAACGGTCAGGAAACATCAGTAAAGGAATACAGTTTTGGTATCTCTTGGTTATCATTTGTAATTGTCTGGATATTTTTTTTTTTTTGCTAATGGTTCTAAATTAATTATCTAATGATATGTTTCTCATTATTTTTCATATGATTACAGGCTATAAAGCAGGGACATATTACAGACTTGCAAAAGAGGAGGCAACTGACACAGCTATCCTATCCCAGTAGTAAAGGATACAAAACTGTCTCACATCAAGTCAAACTGTTTGACAAGTACCTTCCCAAGGTCTCCGACATACTGTTCTTCTAGCATCCAGTTCCTTTGACTGTAGTTGTTAGCTAGGGATTTAAAGTGGAAACATCTGCTTGCACAGTATGCTATATCTGAATGCTAACTAAAAGTTATCATGAGATCCATCCCCATTCATGTGAACCCTAGAGTCTTTTGTTCACTGCTCTAGTTTTAAGGATGATTTGGTGAAGTAGTACAAGAACTAGGAAGTTTTTAAGTGGTATTTCCTGGTTCATTACAAACGTTGACTTAAATTTTAAATTTTTTAAAAAAATAACTGAAGTTTTATTTATATTTGGGTTAACTATATATTGAAATCTTTACTACAGTTTCTAATGCTTGGATTAAATTATATTTTTCAATAAATCCTATCATCAACTTTAAATATGTGGTTTTCAAATATGTTTGTTTTGAGGGGGAGGGATTGTAATTTAAGCCATGCTCTAAATGGGGAAAAAGACTCAGATATCAGATAAGCATAAACTATAAGCTACATTGGCCTTAGACTAAATATACAATTTGGCTCAAATGCTGTTTTTTTTTTCACACAAAGTAAATATTTGCCTTTATTCCTATGGCTATCATTTCATTTCCAGTTACACAGTTACAGTTCTGTCAATATCAACCCACATGGACTGTTTTGTGATTGTGCAGTCCCACCTTAAATTTTGAAAACAGTGTGATCATGCTCACTCTGTATGTTTTTTTTTACTGTTGTTCAATTGTGTCTGATTCTCAGAGACTCCATGGACAGGGCCGTGCAGCTTTCTTGTCAGAATTTGGTTCTTGACTTAGTACCTCAGATGGGACTACAACTTATGTTTTCCTAGTTTCTAGCCTCAATTGTAGTCATTGTAAGTCAAGAACTACCTGTCAACTTACGAGCATAATTGAGCCCAAAATTTATGTTGCTAAGTGAGAAATTTGTCAAGTGAGTTTTGTCCCATTTACAACTTTTCTTGCCACATTTGCTAAGTGAATCCCTGAAGTTGTTAAGTTAGTAACATGGTTGTTCGGTGAATCTGGCTTCCCCATTGTCTTTGCTAGTCAGAAGTTTGCAAAAGATGAACACATGACCCTGGGACACAGCAACAGCCCTAAATATAAACCAGTTGTCAATCATCTGCATTTTGATCCTATGATCATGGGGGTGCTGCAAAGGGTGTAAATTGTGAAAAACAGTCGTAAGTCACCTTTTTCAGTGTCGCTGTAACTTAAAATGGTCACTAAGTGAACAGTTGTAAGTCAAGGACTACCTGTATAACAATGTTTTGTACTATTACTGTAGCACTACATTGTTTTGTTTTTTGTTATGATTTTAAACTTTTACATTGGTTGGAGTTGGCATATATTACAAGTTGCTTTCCTGCATATGTTATAGACTTAATTAATTAATGCTCTTGCTAGATCTTATATTTGAGGCTGGCTTTAACCATGTTATTGTAATGTAGATACTGATGAGTCAATACAAAATGTTTGCATCTACCTCTGTTGGTCTTTTGACTGTATTGTTTGAATATATTACATAAATAAATTCAGCAACAAGGTTTTTTTTATTACACTAAACTAATCAACTAAACAAAGCAATAGCTATATACAATAACATTCAACAATCATTCAAAGTTTATAAGTATAGCAATAAAAGGAGGGAAGGGAGGAAACCTGGAACCGCTGTATGCAGTAAATGGCACAACTCAAAAATCCTGTATAAAGTCTTCTTTCTTGCATTTTATCCAAAAAATGTTGATAAAGACCCATCAACTACAAATCAAGTGAAAATTTATCTTTCCAGTGCTGCATAATTAGTTTCTTTAGACAGCAACCATGACCAAAAATTTCCTTTTTTTTCCCTTTTTGATAACTCCCAAAGGACATGTGTGTTTTTAACAGTTAGCAATTGCTATGGGACATGTTAATGATCCATTTCATGGCCAACCCAAACTGCATAATAATTGGACAAAATCAAACCATATTAATTAATGTTCCAACTTCTGAATTACATTTCTGGCAGCAGCAGTGTGATTGTAGCCAGTCTTTACTGAACATCTGTTGAGGCATCTAGTAATTCAGTAACCAGGTTAAGCCTGCCGAATGAGCAGCCACTGTAAGACTGTATAGAATGACGTTTGCAGTAAGCTGTAGTGGTTATATAGAGCACCTTCTTTTTTCAAATAAACCGGAATGGAAGTGGGGTGATGGTGGCAGGGCTTTTTGACTTAACTTTAATCGTTCTAAAAGGGTTCAAGAGGGGATGGTCTGCCTGGGATCCAATCAATGATGTTCTTATTGCGCAAGGAAGTCATGATATGTCATAATCTGGGTCTATTCTACCACATCTTCTGAACATTATTTTTCCCAACTGGAGCCAGGGAGATGAACCTGGTTTCTTTTGCATGCAAAGCATGTGGTCCATCAAATAACTGCATGGCTACTGTTGCTGTATTTCTCCAATTTTAAAAGCCCAAAGAAAACTTCGTGTGTGCAGTTTGGTAAGTCAATCACATATTTTCCATAGCACAAGTTGCAGGATGTATATTTAGAAATAGGTATGTACCCCAAAAGCTTTCTGGGGAAGTGGAAAACTGGTTCTTTTACCCTATTTCCGCTTGGAGGAATCTTGCAGAAACACGTCAACCAGTTTGGTGGTAGACCCTTCCCTGGATAGCAGCCCAAGTTCTGTTCACCTCCTTACCCAAATTTGACATCTCCTTTGCCTATGTGTGGCTGCTGAAAGGATGCGATTTTGATGGAAGCCCTTTTGTTCTGGGACAACGCAGGTATTGCTATTTTCCTTCTTCCCTTCATTTTCAACCTTGAGAATGCACCGATCTGCTTTCTCTCTCTCTCTCTCTCCCTCCCTCTCTCTCTCTCTCTCTCTCCTCTCCCCCTCCCACCCGTTGCCTGAGCGAAGGATGACGATTTCTCTTGACTTCGTTCCAAAAAGGCTGTTTTCTCTTTATTGATGGGGATTGCGCTGTTCATTCTTATCGGAGGAATAGGTTTCAGCTTTGCGCTCGCTCCATTAGCTCCGCTGTACCGTGGGGAATAAAGCTGCCCACCTCCTTCGCTGCGATTGCTGGCATTAGAGCACTCGCCGAGCTGCTGCCAACTCGGTGATGTCATCTTCAACTGCAATGCGACCTCCCCTCCTGGCCTTGTGCAAAACTCCCTTAATGAGGCGTCTGTGCTCCTGGCTGCTTCCTTGTTAGCACTCAGGAAAACAAAGGGCGTGCTGCACAAACCCATCTTTGCAGGCATTCATCTTTATTGTTGCATACTGACCCAAAGAACCCCTTCTACTCCCTCCCCCCTCCGACTGATTGAAATTCAACCGGAGAGGAGGGGGGGGAATGCCAGGAGAACAATTTGTCCTTAACTAAACACAGTTTCTTCCCCCGCCCCCCGCACCCCCGCCCGCTTTCTGCCATCCTCCCCACCTCCCCCAATCTGTGCAGGAGCTGCTCTTAAGTTCGCTTCCAAGATTCTCCTTCTGGCAAGGAGAAAAGATTCAAGAGGCTGAATTTCTGAACATTAGCTCAGCCTTATGGATGAATTCCCCTCCCCAACACGGAGCACCTTTCCGCCATGCAGCCTTTACAATTAGCTGCAACAAACCATTGCCAAGCAGCAGAAATGATCCCAGAGAGAATAAGCCGTGGCTGCTCAAACTCAGGTGTATTTTCTTTGGGGGAGGGGGAGGCAGAGTACACAAATGAAAATAGGTTTTTCTCCCCCCTTTCTTTTTAATGACTGCAATGGATTCTTTAGTTCAGAAAGCAGTTCAGATTATGGAAGATACCCGTGAAAGAACTAAACTGAATCTGGACTTGCACAATCCAGTTAAAGTCTGCGGTGTTTGTGTGTGTTTGTAATATATTGGCTTCTTTCGTGTTAATCCTTAAATGGGAAGAGATGATAGGGTTTGGATATATAGGCAAAATACGAGGGGGAGGGGAAATGAAAACAATACATAAAATTATACTTGGTATAGAGAAAAGAGGATATGGAGAAGTGTCCCCCACTTTCTAATAGAACTTGAGATCATCCAGTTAAGCTAAATAATGGGGGATTCAGGATGACAAGTCATATGAAAAAATGCTACCAAACCAATTCACTACCATAAGAGCTCTCACCTCGCAATCAGGAGGCTGTGAGTTTGATCCTAGGTAGAGGCTAGATACTTCTCTCTCTGGACACACTGAGAATATATCTGCTGGAAAAAAAAAACCCTCCGCATTGGTGACAGGAAGGAGATCCAGCCAGTAAACACTCAGCTCCATTCAGTTTCCCAGACTCCACCCCACAAGGGATTATGGGGTTGTTAAAAGAGGATGATGAAGAGAGCCAGTGTGGTGTTGCCGTTAGGTTGTTAGACTGGAAGCAGGATTCAGGCCCATCCTCAGTCCGGAAGCTCAGTGGGTTGCCTTCTGTTATTTCAACCAATCTCTCAGTGTTAATATTGTGTGTGGGGGAAATGGAGTGGGGGGAGAATCTGCCATGTACACTGATGTGAGTTCCTGAATTGAAGGTAGAATATAAATCTAGCGTCTAAATAAAACACACATAAATATGGCGATGTCACCAACTTTGATCTTTAAGACAAATCCATGTAAGAGAAGGTTATGAGTGGCTACTAAGCCCCTTCTGGAGGAGCAGCTGTAGCAAAATAAAACAATGATTACTTACCATTACCATGGTTATTTAATCTGAGTTAAAGGAAACAGTGGCTTTTAAATGGGAGGTGCTTGCATGCAAGCATTTGTCACCATGCAAGCATTTGTCACCTAGAAAGGTCTTCGGTCCGATTCATTGCAGCATCTCCTCTCATTTTAGCCTCACAGAATTGGTGTGAGTGTAAGAGTTATGTGTAAAAGCAGGAATTTGGATCTGAAACTATTTTCTCAGTGGTAAATGATAGCATCTTATAGCATCCTCTGACATAACCGTAATAAAGACAGGTTTTCTATTGCTACCATAGTGCTTGAGTGATTCTGTAAGTTGCTATAAATCACTGGTCTGAGACTCTTACTGTCAAATCTGTGATAGGACACTTCTGGACAAAATAAAGAAATAAAGATACTGTACATAATGTAGAAATCTAAGTTTCACTAATTGTAATGGAAACACCTTCTGCATATATATTCTCCTTGGAATGAGGTACAAATATCCATTCAGCAATATAAATGGTACCATTTTCCAAAATTCGATCAAAGTTCGTGCATGGCTCTTCTTAAGGTTCAAGTAGTTATTTTGTCTGAAGTGGTTGAGTCCAGCAGGAACTGGGAAATGTTTTCAGGACTAAAAAATGTTTATTCCTAGAAATCGCTGATGGAACATGGATAGTTTCATGCAAAGGACAAGCGTAAGTTGAACATACCTAGGAGAAAGAAACCATTTTCTTTCAACAATCTTTTCCTGTGGCTTACCACACTTGACAGCAAAAGTCACCTTCATCCCTGAAATAGTTAAAACTTCCTAAAACAGGACTTGAATGGCTTGAAAGAGAATAAGAGGAATAGGCAACAATACCTATATATTAGGTATAGTCCGCACACATATGGGATAGGGTGGAGAGAGTAAAAAAGTCAATCATAGTCACCTTCCTGACTTTTTTGAACTCCCTACATCCACCCTGAGGCACCTACAGATGTTGTCATATACTGTACTTCTTGAGAAGAAATCCTGTCAGTAAGGCCAGGATGAACAGAAACCAAAGATTAAGTTTTTGAATAGTAGGATTTAAATAACAATGGAGGTGCTGAATGGAGATTGAATGGCAGCTGTAACAATGTTTGGATGCTATGAAACAGAAGTGTGATGAATTAAGGGTTATTTTCCAGTCTAAATAATGTTCCAAATAAGAGATAAGTGTCTGGTAGCAGTGTTTTCTGCTTAGCTTACAAGAATAGTGCTCTGTTTGAAAAAAATGTCCAGTCCAAGCTCAGTTTAAAGGCAAAGAGCACTATGAAAAGACATGAAGGGGCCTTGAAGTTAACCATTTGATAGTTGGCTAAAATTGTGTACAAAATATCCAATCATAGTCTCCACCATAATGGATTTACCAAATTCCCGTTATGATTGTAGCAATTCTTACGGCTGGGAAGTGCTTTGAATTCCATACTCAGAGTGTGAGACTGGGTGAGGAATTCTGGCACTTGAAGTCCTTAAAGCTGCTAAGTTTGAGAAACACAGATAGGATGTTTGCACTCCTGCATGCTTTGAAGCTTTTTTGGAGATCAAAGCTGAGATAATGCATAGCCCTAGTAATTAACTGTAAATTAGCTGTTATAGATGGATGTGATTAACATATAGATATTTTATCCAAATCTCTGACCACATTTTATATAATTTTCTCCTGAGCAATGCATTTGGCTAGCCGTAAACTAATTCAAAAAATGATGCCCGAAAGTCACATTGTACACAAATAAGTATTAAAACCATATGTGATTACTCAAAATCCTTCTCCCCTCCCCATTTGGGAAGAATTAAATAGATTTTTGCACTGCAACTCCTACATAGTAGAACTTTAAAGAATAGGAACAGCCCCTTGGTCAGCAAGACCTGCATACATTTCTGTATTCCACTTTTAAAGGAGCAAAAAAACCCCCTCAGCTGCAGATTTTACTAACCACTTCTTGTGGATAAACCAAGAACAAGTTTTGGAACAAATTCTTTTTGATATCTATTATATCGATACATCACATATAGTGATGCTTTTGCTGATGTGCATTGCTAGGATCAGTAAAGGAAACAAACCACTAGTAGCTAGCCTAGTCATAAATAAATAATAGAACACCATTAATAATAGGAGTGCCAATCCTTTTCCCATTGCAGTGGCTAATGATATACTGCAGCAAATTTATATAAATAACCAACAAAGTTTTACCAAAGGTTCTGGAAGCAGGGCGTGAGAAGACAGTACTGTGCTGATTCGCTGTGCTGACTTGTTAACAACATTTTATGCTTACTAATGTTACCAGCAGCCTATACTAATATGGGGAATGACTGTCTCTCAGCAAACTATGTGGTGTTGGTCTAACTCCCAACACTGCTGTGTATCTTCTACCTAGAGGAGGACAAGGCAGTCTCCCACTTCTGTGCTGCTCTGCAGCAGCTGACATAAGCTATCTGCTGTGCCACTTCATTTGCCTTCCTGTGTTCTACTTTTTTGCAATTTGATATCTGCACCAAGCCTTCTAGAACAGAAAAGAAATTCCTACAGAAACACCACCAAACCCTTTCACCCTGTCTTTAGAAATACACCACTATTTGCATAAACTATTAAGCAGTAAACTAAACAGATGTGACCTTTTTTGTTTGTAATCCAGCATGGACATGAGCTAAATTAACATTTATTATGACATATAATAAATTCCAATTCAGCATAGGTGTCAGTAGTGTCTTTAATATTAACTTTCAGAAAGTAAATACCTCCTTGTATTGCTCAAATTTCTAACCCCAACTCCATCAATTTATAATTCACCCCAAATTTCCACGTGCCAGGACTGGGGCATGGACAAGAACAGAGGAAAAGCCATGAGCCTGGAATAAACTAACATCCCAGACCAAAGAGTGTTGAAACCCAAAACATGATGACCTCATTGCCAAAAAGGCTCAACATGAACTAAGGCCTTCTTGTACTTCTCCTAGTGGCCAGCCTGGGTAGAAGGATTCCAATCAGGCCAAAAAGTTAGTGCAAAAGTTAGTTGCTTTTCAGTAACTCTTCATATGGGAGCAACTTACTGTTCTTCATAGCATTTTCTGATATGATTCCATTACTTTCTTCATCCCAAAAATGGATTAGTATTCAGCTGACTGAATAATGGCAACAGAAACTGGGTAAATTATAAAGGAACAATGTCCTCTACTAGGGAGTAGGGATAGGGATAGCATATGAGTTGTCAGCTTGTACTCACAGAAGTGAACAACTGGTAAACTCTGGTTGATATGCCTTACTCTGTGACTTAAAACAAAGCTTATGATAATCTGTTCAACATATAATTGTGGATTCAGGATTGACAGGAACACAAATAAACGCTTGTGGGCAGCTCATATCTGCCCCACAACTTATAAATGCCGTTGAAGCAAGAACCCATTGTTCCTGCTTCAGTAAAAGTGCAAGCACAATTGATTACACTTTCAACATGGCCTAAGTTAGAAGTCATTCATCTTAACATGTTAACATCTGTATGGGCCAATCAATCAAGGAGTAGATCACAAAACGAAGAAAGGAGTGATATGAATAAGTTATACGAGCTAGTTATGCACCCCATTTTGAAATAAGTTCAGATCTTTGTGAACAAGAATAAAAAATTTGAGATTTCCAGGAGCTTCTGTTGTTTAAAAATAATTCCTGGTGCTATAGCTTTAAATGTATGAAGGGGCTCATATCTCACTGTTTTTCATTGTGATGGTGTCAACCCTTTGAAGTACTCCAAATAGGAAATCACCCACCCTTCTTTTGGGCTGAGATACAGGTGATCCCCATTAAACAACCACTCCTTTGGAGACCTTTTGAACTTATAGCAGCACTCAATGAGTAGAAGTTATCAATGGCACAGTGTCCTCACACTGGTCCAATTAGCAATAAACAAGGACTACCTGTATCTATTATCTCACCATTGCCCTGACTGTAGATGTTCCTTTTTTCTCCTAAAATTATTTTCATACCCCATTACAGATAATTGGGCTTTTGATATGTGAGGCTTTTTTGCCATTGGTTTATTGTTTTATGATTTTAACTTACTATGTGGTTTCTTTAAAACTGAATTGGTAGCATATGAACATAGAAGATAAATATTCCATCCTTATGATATATATTTAATTTAGTGAGATTTATTCTGAGATAAGTATGTATGGTATATAGGACAACAGCTAAAGTATAGGAATACAAAGAACAAGTCTCATATCAGTCAGAATATATATTCATGTATTTGAGCATCCCTCATTTAATGCTACCCGAAGGGAAAAATTATGCAAAACAAACATATGTATGTAAGTATATATGGTTTGCACCTCTCAGAATAATAGAATAACAGAGTTGGAAGGGACCTTGGAGGTCTTCTAGTCCAACCCCCTGCCCAGGCAGGAAACCCTATACTATTTCAGACAAATGGTTGTCCAATCTCTTCTTAAAAACTTCCAGTGTTGGAGTATCCACAACTGCTGGAGGCAAGTTGTTCCACTATTTATTGTTCTGTCAGGAAATTTCTCCTTAGTTCTTGGTGGCTTCTCTCCTTGATTAGTTTCCATCCATTGCTTCTTGTCCTGCTTTCAGGTGCTTTGGAGAATAGCTTGACTCCCTCTTCTTTGTGGCAGTCCCTATCATGGAGCACTCCTATCATGTCACCACTAGTCCTTTGCATTAAATTAGATATACCCAATTCCAGCAATTGTTCTTTATGTTTTAGCCTCCAGTCCCCTAATCATCTGTATTGCTCTTTCTCTGCACTCTTTCTAGAGTCTCAACATCTTTTTTTACATGGTGGTTGTTAAGTTTGCATGAAGAGTCAGACGCGAAGAGTGTCAGTGAAGAGTTTATTAAGTGACTACAGCTCGAATGGACCCGACTTGGCTGGGCTACGGCTGCTTCTTATAGCCAGCAGCCGTAGTTGCCAGCCAATCAGAGTGCAGGGTTTTTCCCGCACTATTTAAACCAATCCCATTTGACATTTTATAAGAACAGTTCAAAATAAACCAATAACATTTAAACCTACATACATAACAGTGGTGACCAAAATCAGATGCAGTATCCAAGTGTGGTTTTACCAAAGCATTATAAAGTGGTATCAACACTTCATGCGATCTTGATTCTATCCCTCAGTTTATACAGCCTAGGACTGCATTGGCTTTTTTGGCAGCTGCAGCACATTGCTGGCTCATATTTAAGTGATTGTCCACTAGAATTCCAAGGTCCCTCTCACAGTTACTACCAAATGCACAGGTATAGTATAGGTGGTACCTGGCTCAATAGTTACTACTATATACTGTACCTGTGCATTTGGTTTTACTTGTCTAAATTAAATAATATTCAACACCACAGATTAAATTAAATAATATTCAACACCACAGATAATTCTGCTACCCTTCAAAAAGACCTTGACTATATATCAGAATGGTCAAACAAATGGCAACTTCAAATCTCAACAAATAAATGCTCTGTCTTACATATTGGCAAAAAAGATCAGAAAATAAAATACAAGCTGAATAGTCAAGACCTTGTTGATGATCCAAACTCTGTCAAGGACCTTGGAATACTTATCTCTAATGATCTAAGTGCTAGAGCCCACTGTAACTACATAGCCAAAAAGGCATTAAGAGTTGTTAACCTTATCCTACATAGCTTTTTCTCTGGTAATATCATACTACTAACTAGAGCATACAAAACATTTGCTAGACCAATACTTGAATACAGCTCACCAGTCTGGAACCCACATTACTTATCTGATATTAACACAGTAGAGAAAGTCCAGAAATATTTCACAAGAACAGTTCCCCACTCCTCTACTCATTGCAGAATACCTTATGCCACCAGACTTGAGGTTCTAGACTTAGAAAACCTAGAACTATGCTGTCTTTGGTCCAATCTAAGTATAGTATATAAAATCATACATTGCAATGTCCTACCTGTCAATGAATACTTCAGCTTCAACCATAACAATACAAGAGCACACAATAGATACAAACTTATGGTTAACCACACCAAACTTGATTGCAGGAAATATGACTTCAGCAACAGAGTGGTCAATGTATGGAATACTCTGCCTGACTCTGTGGTTTCTTCCCCAAACCCCAAAAACTTTAACCTTAGACTGTCTACCTCACCCCTTTCCTAAGAGGTCTGTAGGGGGGGGTGCATAAGTGCACCAAAGTGCCTACCGTCCCTATCCTATTGTTTCTTTTATTTTCTTATATGTATCCATGTATTTATAACTATGTTTATACTTATACCTATTATCTTGTAAGCAATTGACTAATCAAATAAATAAATAAATAAATAAATAAATAAATAAATAAATAAATAAATCTAGAATCTTAGGAAATGTAATCCTCAGGATGAAAAAAATAAAGCTTTAAAAAGTCTTCATCCAATGACAAGCATGAACTGTGGCTAACACTTCATAGAATATGGAGTTACATCCAGTATGAAGCAATTACATTACATACCAAATCAGGAGTCGCCAATCTTTTGGACCTCAGGGACCACCAAGCTCATAATTGTAAATCCCATGGACCAGAGACCCTGGGAAAATCCCCAAAAAAGTCTGCAGGAAAATTCCCCACCCCGTTTTCCTACCGATCAATCTTTTATATTTGGGATCACAGGATACTGTCTCCAGCTCCATTCTCAGGGGCAGAGAGAGAGAGAGAGACTTTTAGCTTCATGCAAGGAAAGCAGCAGAAGCAGCAGAAGTCTTTCTTTTTCTTCCCCAAACTCCATCAGAAATAAGTCTTTGTGAGACTTGTTGCACTGGCACAGCCTCTTGGAGCAGGATGCCTTGCAGTGTCCCAAAGACTCATTTCTGGTGGAGTTTGGGGGAGAGAAAGAAAGACTTTTGCTGCTTTCCTTGCGTGCAGCCAAAAACAGAAGAAAAAAACGGAAAGAAGCAGCCTGGTGGCCAGGCCACGTGTATGGGGCAAGTGGGGCAAGTTCCTCCTCTCTTCCTATTCCCCCCTCCCCTCACTACCATGTGTTGTTCACAATGCAACTGATGCAAGCCTTGTGTTCCTGCGGGCCATATGGGCAGCGCAGCCTTGTGTTCCCGCTCAGCCTGGATTAATTGCTTTGGGAGGTGACATTTCTCTGCGGTCCACCAAAATTTTCTCACAGACCACCAGTGGTCCCCAGCCCACTGGTTGGCGACCACTGTACCAAATTACCAATTTTCCAGCCCCAGAGGGTATTTTCCAAATATACTGAATTGTAACAAAAACATATGTAGTGTACCAGGTTGTTTATACTTAATATCCAGAAGGTTATTATTAATATCAGTTTCCAGTCCTGCTTTATGTCAACAGTGCTTTGTTTATTAGCATTCACACTTTAGAAGAAAAACAAGAGGAACCATAATTTTTATAAACTGCAATGGTTGTCGGTGTGTGGATTCATTAGGATATTACTAATGGCTAAGAGCTGACTATTTATTTATTACTTACAAGTCTCTGTGTAGCTTTATCCTTCAATTTCTATACTGCAAGATATCCATAAGTTCTCTTCCCACCTCCCATAGCCATCCCCAAATGACTGATGTGTTTGATGTTCATTTTGTCTAAGGAAATCAAAGCCTGTATCAATAGATGAATGTATTGGATTTACTTCTCCAAGGACAGTCTTCTTTAAACAAGTTGGTACATTTTAGCCAGTATCCTGTAACCATGTCATTTTAATTAAAAATATACCAAAGGACTATTCATGTTAAAGCCATGTGAGAAGTTCCAGAAACAAGCCCTTAAGTACTTTAAATTAAAAAAAAATTAAGGTGGGTCTTGGGAACGGGGATGAACTTTCTTTTGATGGAATTAAACAAGATTTATAGACCTTGCAACAGAACAGAGTTTTGTTTAGTAATGGTAGTGGGAAATGATGGAAGCTTGCACATGATTTACAAATTTTTAGAAAGAAGTCATTGAGATGGAGGAGAAGAAAGAAACTTTTGCTGTGTTGTTCATTGCTGAATTCTGATTGGGCAGTTTACCTTAATGGCAAATGCCCCCTTTCTTTTATTGTGGTAAATTAAATTAAAACAAATTCTGGACCAACAAAATCCAGTCTGATAGAGACAGTCTTGCTGCCACCGCTGATCTACGTGATAACTTAGAAAGAAGGCAAATGTCAGATTAGATAGAAAGAAGAAAAATAGTAACTGATAAGGATATTTACTTTTTCAACAGATTAAAAAAAACCCACAGAAGATCATGATGTCACATGTCTTTGAATCTTCTATTTATCTATTTTGTTGTAGCAAAGAGCAAGAGCAGGACAATAGTTTTCAGTCATAGCTGAGGAAATATCTTATGCAGTTTGAAATCCCTGTGAGCTAAACTTTTTTATATTATTATCCAGTTTTATGGATGCAATAGGCTCTGCAGAGCTTATAGGATGGAAGGCTAAATCTTCAAACCTCTTAAGTTTTCAGAACCTACACAACCAGGACCCACCTCCTGCCTGTTATTTCCTGCTGCTACCAGTTTGTTTGGTTTTTTTAATTCATATTTATATGCCGCCTGTTATATATGTAGGTCTGAATGTCATTGGTTTAGTTTGAATTGTTCTTGTAAAATGTCAAATATGATTGGTTTGAAAAGTGCGGGAAAACCCTGCACTCTGATTGGCTGGCAACTCCGGCTGCTGGCTATAAGTAGCAGCCGTAGCCCAGCCAAGACGGGTCCATTCGAGCTGTAGTCACTAATAAATTCTTCACTGAAGCTCTTCGCGTCTGACTCTTCATGCAAACTTAACACCGCCCTTCTCTGGAGACTCAGGGTGGCTTACAATGTTTTGGAGCACAACCCAATGTGCTCAGCAATAGCCTTCATTTCATTGTACTTCCCTGCTTATTACTAAGTGGCATTTTTACAAAGTCCCAGTTGGCTTCAGATGAAGGGTTTCTGAAAAAGATAGGGTTGTCACAACTTATTCCACTTTTCTGAAGAGATAAAATCCAAAAAGCGAAATAATTCCTATAGCATCATGTCCCGGAAAATACAACATTGAAGTGTTTGTTCTTTTCTTTTTGTTTCTCACACAAGAAGTAAAGGAAATCAAACTTTTTAAAACAAAGAATAAATGATGAAAATAACATGCAAACCTTTTAATATCCAAACTGCAAACATTCAATATTGAAGAAGATTATTTATGGAATTGTTTTGGTTATGGGAAAGCGGGAGTTTGATGAAAAAAGAAAATTTACAAAGAAAATGTAATGGTCTTGGTAACCGAAGTGATGCTGCTGGTTTGCTATAAGTGAGTATTTGACCAGAGTCTAAAGAGAGATTTTAGGGAAGATTTCCAATTTATTATTAGGGATCAGAAAATAGATTACCATGCATGCATACTCATGCATCAGCCTATCTGTGAACAAATTGACCCTCAAAATTTTCATGTTTTCATTTTCACAACTGATTTATCTGCAGATGGTAGGTATATTAATATATATGGGATGTATGGGTATTTTAAAAATGTAATATTGTAAATATTTGCAGATAAGTTAAATCCCATTTTTTGGTTATACCTTTTGGAACCTAAAATTTTTAGCTTCTCTGTAAAAAGAACTGCAAAGCATGCCAAACTTGAAAAAAATCAAAAGGCTGAGAAGATAAATAAATTCCTAAGGGGTACAAAGAAATGAAAGACAGGAGAAACAATCACAGTAGCACAGAAATTAAACCTAGCACAATTTCCTGGCTAGACTGTTACTACGAGAATAGCAATTTTGTGTGTAAGATTTTTTTTCTGCTTCAAATTATTCTAAATTCCTTGAGAGTCCAGAGTTTTATCAGGGGCTGTTTGAGGAAAAGGTAAGTCCCACTCTTCTTGTCTTCCTCTAGCTACTTCTGCCAGAGGTGGTATTCAGCAGGTTCTGACCAGTTCTGGAGAACCAGTAGCGGAAATTTTGAGTAGCTCAGAGAACTGGCAAATACCACCTCTGACTGGAGATTTTACAGTATCCTTCCCCTGCCACGCCCACCAAGCCCACAGAACACGTAGTAAATTTTTTGAATCCCACCACTGACTTCTGCCCTTCTTTTTTCTTTTTCCATGCAAGGAAATCCATGCAAGCATCTCTCCCTTATAAAGATATGGGCTAGACATGACAGAATGGCAGCCTGCATGCCCACAACAATGAACTAGAGATGTAGTATCTTAAGGATAAGCCTAAAGCAGGTAAATAAAATTACAGCAGAATTTCTGTGGTTTATTGGAAGCCTTTGGCACATTTTTATTTCAGCAACTATTTAATTCAGTCAAAGGTTACTTCTGGATCTCAGAAGGTATAATAAAAGGAACAGTCTTTAACTTGAAAACAGCTATGTAGTCCATGACTCTGTAGCATTAGGGACTATGTCATCAGAGCAGTTGGGCGGGGCACTGATGATTGAAGCACTGACTTATTTGAAAGACATATAATGAGCCACTGTGAAATCTTGAGACTTTCAAATAAATCAAGGTAGGAAATCAATCTGCCTTATTGGCATTAGGGAATTACTCGGTAAGATTAAAATAAGGAACAACAAACATGGAAGCAAAGCATAGGAGGTAGTTCAGGCAATCTGGATCTTACTCATACTCTTTGAACAATAGTTACTAGCAGAAAAACTGCGGATAGGAAAAGTGTAAGATAACAATGAAGAATGCATGCATGAGAGGGAAAATTTGAGGAGTGTATGACAAAGGAAGAGGAAGAGGAAGAAGAAGGTTTCAAATATGTTTCCAACAGAATTTGAATTGAAGAATACCTACATTTGCACTGAAGTCTTTTTTAAGAAAGGAATTGGAACAACTAAAGTAAATTGAGCTGAGGAAAGAAGATATTCTAGAATAATTTGAGAGGC
This sequence comes from Naja naja, assembly GCA_009733165.1. NCBI lineage: Eukaryota > Metazoa > Chordata > Lepidosauria > Squamata > Elapidae > Naja > Naja naja. The sequence continues at coordinate 63,860,346 of CM019150.1, forward strand.
TGTACAAATAACAAATCATAGGATGGCATCTGGGTTTCTTTTAGAACTCAACAGATTAAATTACTGATGTCCTTATAAAAATATATAACTTCTCCCCGAGGGCAGGCTTAATATCAGAGGAGTGAGAACTAACAATGTGATGTGGAGTTTTAAAAAGTACATCTGGGGAAGTATAGGCCGGATAGATTAATATCTGCTTCAGACAAACTGGTTGAACAAGTTTGGTTAATTTGGTTAATCAAATAAAAAATAACTAAACAAATAAAAGTACATGTGCTTTGAAGGAAAATTAGCATGGATTCAACACACACAAGTCTTCCCTCAAAAACTGGTTAGAACTTTTTGAGAATGTCAGCAGCACTGTGTAAAGGGTTGAACCTCCTCACATTGTATACAGACTTACAACTGTTGTTTTAGTGGCTGTTAAAAGTTACAACAGCACTGGAAAAAAGGGACTTATGACCAGTTTTTACATTGTCAACTGTTGCACCATCCCAATAGTCATGTGATCAAAATCCAGGCGCTTGGCAACTGCCATTACGACAGTTGCACTGTCCTGGTGTCACGTGATCACCATTTGTAACCTTCCCAGACGGCATCTGACAAGCAAAGTTAATGTGGGAAGCCAGATTTGCTTAATGACTACATGGTTCATTTAACAACTGCAGTGTTTTGCTAAACAACTGCGGCAAAAAGGTCAAAAAATGGGGCAAAAAAATCACTGAACAACTGCCTTGAATTGAAATTTTGGGCTTAAGTGTGATCATAAGTTGAGGACTACCTATACTTGAAATTTCAAAAAGCCTGTAACAAAGTTTCTCTTCAAAGGCTCTTGAATAAGCTTTGTGGGCATAGAATAAGAAGGATCCTCTTAGAGATTGCTAACTGGCTAAATAAAGCAGAAAATATGAGTTAATAGGCAATTTTCTCAATAGAGGGAAATTAGAAGTGGTCACTCAAAGGTTCCATGTTTAAACTTATTGTTCAATGAACTTAATTTGAGGCAAACAATGAACTGACCTCAGCTTTGTGGAGGATACTAAACTATTCAGGATGGAGAAAGCCAATCAGGATTGTGAAGGATTCAAAAATATAGTTTTAAATTATGTGAACCAAACCACAAATGTGGTTCAATTTAACTATAATCTGTTGCAAGGGAATGACTGATAGAATACCAAGTTCATAAACTGTTCGAACAATTCTTTGTTGAATGTTCCTCAACTGGCTGGAATCACAATACACAAAGCCATAAACCATGTTTTATAGGCCATAATGGCTTAGACTGATGTGTAAAATCGCAAACTGATACTTGTTGCTAATTGATTATGTACAGGACTTTGCTGCAGGTAGCAATGAATATCCTGGAAGTGGCAGTGACTTTTGAAGGAAAACATACTGAGCAATTTCTCTTGTAAATGGCACAAATTTAAATAAATAAATAAGCAAGCAAGCAAGCAGCCACTGAAGAAAGATTAATTATCTGGCATATTAGTCCCAGGGAGACTGATTAGTGAGCAGGTAGAAAATAATTGATCACTCAGTTCAGCACCTGATTACTTTGTGCTTCAGTTTATCATTCAGTTGTTACATGCTGTGGCTTAATCCCGGGAGTCTCTTGCTTGGTAGCTACCTGCGGTGATTCGGTGAAGAGATAAAATAAAAGTGATCTGCACATGTTCAAAAGCATCCCAGGTCTGCGCAAATTCAAAAATCTACCATCAGCTGTCCCAATTTAGATTCTGTATCATATGACGGACAATAGGTTCAAGGAACAAGAGAAGCAAGGGAATATTCAGATGGATTGATAGCCTGAAGTTTGTGTATGATTATGCTTGGTGTTCCTTAATTACTGACAAACATAATAATGAGAGAAATAATTCCATGGCTCCTGGAATTAGCAATGCAGCCATTTAGATCTGATTGAAAAACAAACAAACTATTTTGGATTGTTGGACAAGACTGAAGTTACTCAGGAACACCTGCTTTCCACCTGCATAGCCAAGGCCCAAATGAGGGTTTAGTTAATGTGAGAACTGTGTAACATAAAGAAGTATATCAATATTCATGGTTTCTTTTTCCCTAATTGTTTCTTTTGGGATTACACATTTTAATTGAAGTCTGTTCTCTTCGATCTATGTCTGAAGAATTGGGTATAAGTAAAAATATCTAATGAATATCTGCATCAATGGGAAATGCTATTCTGATACAAAGAACAGAAGACAGGGTTTGTTTGGGGTTTTTTTACTTGATATTATAGCTATTATAATATCAAGTGGCTCTGGGTTTGGGGTTAGTTGGCTCAGGGAGAATTGCCACCTTTGGTCTTGGATGGGGTGGCACTACCCCAAACAGACCCTGTGCGTAATCTAGGGGTTTTCCTGGATATAAAAATGAATTTTATACAAGGGATCTTACAAGCAGGGTATTTGCAGGAAAGGGCTCAAAAAAGTCAACTATACAATCAAAGGCCTGTCCCCTTTTTACTGTATGATACAATAGATAGATGGATAGGCAGATGATAGGCAGATAGATAGGCAGGCTGTGTTTCCATCTTCTTGCTATGACTTCAATCTTGATTGACAGTGTTACCTCCTTGCTGATATTCTTGAGAAGTGTTAAATTTGCATGAAGAGTCAGACGCGGAGTGCTTCAGTGAAGAGTTTATTAGTGACTACAGCTCATAACAGACCCGATTTGGCTGGTCTGTGGCTGCTACTTATAGCCAGCAGCCGCAGTTGCCAGCCAATCAGAGTGCAGGGTTTTCCCGCACTTTTTAAACCAATCATTTCTGACATTTTACAAGAACAGTTCAAACTAAACCAATGACATTCAAACCTGCATAAATAACACCCCTCCCACTAGGTTCAGTCCATACTCAAACCCCAACCTATCTAATGTATTCTTTTAAATAGGTGGGGCTCTTACGTAATGCGTTGAGACCTTCGTGGTTCAGAAGTTTTAACGTTCTCACCCAGTGAGAGGGAAATGTGTCTGTTGACATTTCCCTAGTTGGATTCCTGTGAAAGAAGACCCTGTTTGATTGTTAGAATCTGGTCTCTCCTCCCAACCCATCTCCAGCCCAATGTCAGCACCCAAGTCAGGTAGTGATGTGCAATCTTCCACTTGTAAGGATGGATTTTGGCATTGTGACAGGTTTTGGGATGGTTCCTGTCGTAATGGCTCGTTACACATGGGGTTGATTCTTGTTTGCTGATTATCCTCATGTTCCTCCCCTCCCCTAGAAAAGCATTAGGTATGAGAACTAGAGAGGAACAATTGCGATGTTCCTGAGGTAACCTGGATCTAAGCTGATCAATGTGCCTGCTCCAGAGGACTCCATCCTCTGTTTGTACCCTGTAAGAACGAGGGCCTGTGATTTGAGTTATTTCAGCAGGAATCCATGAAGGCTCACCCATAAGGTTCTTAGCATAAACAGAATCACCCACACTGACGTGCGAACTTTGCTAGTGGAATCTAGTGGTGCGTTGGGTGCGTAAGTGGGATGAAGGCGGTCAAGGGAAGACCTAAGTTTCCTACCCATCAACAACTCTGCTGGGGATAAGTTAGTTGATGGGTTAGGAGTGATGTGCTGAACACTAAGAAGTTTTCAACTTTCTCAGTGATGTCCCCAGGACCCAATTGCTGAAGCTTTTCCTTGGTAAAGCGACCATGCGTTCAGCCCGGCCGTTAGCGAAGGGTGCCCAGGGGCTGTCAGGGCATGTCTGATACCCAGTTGTGCTAGATAGGATTCAAAAGGTTGGATGTAAATTGAGGGCCATTGTCAGAGACAAGAACATCAGGTAACCCGTGGGTTACAAAAGCTTTTAAGCTGCTTGATGACAGCATCAGTTGTGGTGGATGCCATAGGGATTACCTCTAGCCATTTGGAATATGCATCTACTATAATAAGGAAGGTGTGCCCTCTGGTAGGGCCACGAAATCAATGTGAATCCTAGACCATGGGCCCCTAGGACATTCCCATTCCTGTTTGGGGGCAAGAGGTGGGGCAGGCCTGACTACCTGACAGTTGGGACAAGATGCAACCCAGTTTTCAACCATTTTGTCAATACCTGGCCACCATACATAACTCCTGGCCAATCCCTTCATCCTTACAATACCAGGATGACCCTCATGTAGCATTTCCAAAACCTCCCTTTGCAGTTTTGCAGGAATAACCACCCTGTTACCCCACAAAATACATCCTCTTAATACAGATAATTCAGTTTGCCTGGATTTAAAAGGTTGGGCAAGGTGAGGTAGATCTTGAAGAGGCCAACCTTTCTTAATCCAGCCTATAATAGGAGCCAATAAAGTGTCTTTGGCAGTCTCTCTGGCAATTTCAGCAGCGTGTACTGGAAGCTTGGCAACAGTTTCTAGGAAAAAGGTGTGTGCCTCAGGTTCAAAGTCCTCCTTGTGACAAGGAAGTGGGCAGCGACTCAAGGCATCAGCATGTCCAATGTCCTTGCCAGGCTTGTGGATAAGGTTGTATGAATAAGCAGCAAGAAATTCAGTCCACCTCAGCATTCTTGGTGACAGGATAATGGGTGTAGGTTTGTCTCCTGTCACAATGCCTAACAAAGGTTTGTGATCTGTGACAATGGTAAATGTTCTCCCATATAAATACTCATGAAATTTCTTGATAGCTGCAACAATTGCCAATGCTTCCTTGTCCAATTGGCTGCAATTCCTCTCTGCTTTGGTCAAAGTGCAAGAGTAAAATGCAATAGGGCTTCTCTCCCGCTGGGAAGCCTGTGGCTCAAAAAACCCCCCACTCCAAAAGGGGATGCATCACAAGTCAGTGCAACAGGCAAATTCTCAGAGAACTGTATCAGTACAGCATCAGACGTGATTAGTCTTTTAATACTGTTAAATGCTGATTGTTCTTTCCTGCCCCAGACCCAAATAGACTTTTTGTCAAGCAATCTGTGTAATGGTTCTGCAATGGTTGCCTTCTGAGGTAGGAACATGTGATAAAAGTTAATAAGTCCAAGGAAGGCTTGCAAATCTGTTTTGCATTTAGGTCTAGGGGCTTCTTTGATTGCTTGAACCTTGGCATCTGTAGGGTGGATGCCATGCTTGTCAATCATATAGCCCAAGAACTCAACCTTGTCAGTTCTAAGAGTGCATTTTTCTTCCTTGACTTTTAACCCCGCTTTCTTGAATCTGGTAAGGACTTCTCTGAGTCTCTCTTGTAATTGAGTGTCATTTTCAGCAGAGATTAACACATCATCAAAGTAAGGCACTACCCCTGGCAGTCCTTGGAGCATCCTTTCCATAAGGCTTTGGAAGATGCCTGGTGCACGCTTACTCCAAACTGTAACCTTTTACATTTGAAGGCACCTCTATGAGTCACAATGGTTTGGGCCTCTGCAGTGGCATCATCAACTGTTAGTTGTTGATATGCCTGGGCCAGATCCAATTTGGCAAAGGCTGTACCCCTGCCAAGTGAATGTAATAAATGATGCACCACTGGAACTGGATATGCACTCTGTTGAAGTGCATGGTTCAATGTCCCCTTATAGTCCCCCAGATTCTCACTGACCCATCAGTCTTGACTGGTGTGACTATGGGTGTCTCCCACCTGGAGTGGTCAGTGGGCTCTAAAAAACCTTGAGCTATTAGTTTATCTAATTGTGCATCAATTTTTTTCCTTTAAGGCAAATGGGACCTTTCTGGGCTTTAAGCGAATTGGGGGCACCTTGGGATCTAGGTTGAAAGTGATAGGGGTCCCCATATACTTGCCCAATCCGTCGCTGAAGACCTCTGGAAACTCAGACTTCAGGGCCTCCTCCCATTCAGTGTTGCTCACGTGATTGATGCCAGTCACCTCGATGCCTAGTGGATTGAACCACTCAAGTCCCAGAAATCTTGGGCGATCCTTGTCCATGATGGTCAGGGGCAAACGTTTGGTGTGGCCTTTAAACTGCACGTTGAAATCTCTTGCTCCAACTACTGGAATCTTGTTCCCTTGGTAGTCTTTAAGAGTCAGTGCTTCCTTCTGGAAATGTTTCTTCTGAATGTTGGGAAGTAGCCTGTGAATAGTGTCCCATGACACCATAGATAAATAGGAGCCTGAGTCCACTTCCATTTGGCAAGGCCTTCCTTCAATTAGTACCTTCACATGTACTTTTCTGCTTCTTAAGGGTGAAGAATGACCAATGGTGACTGTTTGATGAGTTTCATTCTTCCCTTTTGCTTCTGTATTGTGCCCCATTTTCTCACTGAAGTTGTTAGGCTTGAAATCTTTGTCAGGAAACTTCTTTCTGCTTGGTGGAGTTCTGGATGATTTGCAGACTCTTGCTAGGTGACCTTCTTTTTCACAACGGAGACAGATGGTATCAAAAAACTTGCATTCAGTGCGGGGGTGCCCCCCCCAACCTCTGCAATAAAAGTCTTGCCTCTTTCTTCCAAGGTCTTTCCTTTTCTTCTCCATTCTGAGTCTATAAATTCCTTCCTCCACCTCGCTACAGTCTGAATCAGAATCTATCTGCTCGCAATGAGTTGTTGTGGACTTTTCCACATCAGGATGGCTTGAGGCCTTGTTAATTTTCTTCATGGCTGCCGCTGAGGACTTAGTGGCTTCTGCTGAGGAGGCCTCTTCTATGGCCTCCTTTAACGTGATCTTAGGTTTTAACAATAATTTGCTCTGAAGCACCTTGTCTTTGAGGCCTAGAACAAACCAATCGCGCATGGCCTCCTCCAAACTGTTAAACTCGCATGCACCCCAATGTCCCTTAAACTTGCCATGAAGTCATTAACGTTTTCACTTTCCCCTTGATCCCGACGGTAGAATTCGTGTCTCTTAATGAGGCACGATACTTGTGGCGCGTAATGGGCTCTTAATAACTTTTCTAAATCGGGCCAGTCCATTACCTTCACATCTGCAGCTCCCGCCAATGCCTTCGCCATCTTGAAAACGGCCGGACCGCAGTGGGTGAGAAAGACCGCCCTCTTCCGCTTGTCGGAAATGTCGGCGAGATCGTTTCCTTCCAAATACATTTGGAAACGATCTGCATACAAGTCCCAGTCTTCTGCCATCGGATTGAACGGGGCTGGGGGGGTGTTCAGCACAGCCATCTCTCTCGGCTTCTTCTCCACATTGTCTTCTCTTCGGGAAGGATCCCACCTTCGTCGCCAGTGTTAAATTTGCATGAAGAGTCAGATGCGGAGTGCTTCAGTGAAGAGTTTATTAGTGACTACAGCTCATAACAGACCCGATTTGGCTGGTCTGTGGCTGCTACTTATAGCCAGCAGCCGCAGTTGCCAGCCAATCAGAGTGCAGGGTTTTCCTGCACTTTTTAAACCAATCATTTCTGACATTTTACAAGAACAGTTCAAACTAAACCAATGACATTCAAACCTGCATACATAACAAGAAGTATCCTGCAGCCAGGAAGGGATGGGGAGGAGCTTGAACAAAGCAGGACCTGTTTCTACTCTCTTCACAATCAGTGCATAATTTATAGGCCTTCAAAAGATTGTTAAGGAATTGTGGCACTCTGTCTCACTTGAAGGTATCCTTTGGCACTCCAATGTCCTAAAGAAGTTTCTATGCATGCATTGCACATGTGCAAAAGTGTTTCTATTGTTTCTCACTGATCGAAAGCCTCTTCCAGCTAATAGAACTGCTGGTCTAGGCTTTGAGGTAATAGAAAAAGCTTCAGTGAGGAATTTGGATTGTCTAAAATTGTGAAATGGGATATTTTGAATTAAAACATTTTTTGATTTCCAAGTCTGATACAGTTGCATAGTAGTTTCTAAAACTTCTAAATTACTCTCAGGATTGGAATGTATTTGGATTATTCTATGCCTAGATCACTTTTAAAAATTAACAATTAAAATGTCCCTAAAGTGGATGTTAGTTAATTGCAAAAACTTTGGAGTTAGGATACTACATAAGAAATCAATTGTTAGTTTATAAAATCAGGAATGGTTTCTACAATCTTAAAATGTGATTAATTCAATTTTGTTTCATATTTGGGCATTGCAAGGAATATTTTAAAAGGATAAATTTATGTGGATTGGAAGTGAAAACGAATGAGGGGACACTTCTATAATACCAATTTAATACTTGTAAATTTATTAATGTGATATTATGTAGAGCAATATATTTTTCTACCTTTAATAAGACAGGAGAAAGAGAGAGAAAAATAAAAACATGAATAAAATGTTAATGTATTTTGGGTGGAATGTTTGGTATTAATCACTATATGACAAATTACAGGTAATCCTTTACTTTTGACTGCAAACGAGGCTAAGCAAGACAGATGTTCAATGAGTCCCCCCATTTCATAATCTTTCTTGCTACAGTTCTGAATTACTGCAGTTATTAAGTTAGTAACATGATTTTAAGTGAATCTGGCTTCCCATTGACTTTGCTTGTCAGGTGACCCCAGGATATTCCAACCAACATAAATATGAACCATTGCCAAGCATACCGTAGATATACAAAGACTGATTAATATTATTCTAGATAGCCAAGGTTTACTGGTGTGTTTAAAAATTGGGTTGAGTGACATTGTATATATGTTTGTTTTCTTTGTTTCTTTTGTTTGTGTCTGTGCTTTGAATTCCTTTGTAGTTCTTTCCTCCGCTTTCTTTATTAAACCAATACAATAAAAAAACAATACAAGGTGAATCAAATCAAAGCTGTGCCTTGATAAGAGAAACCATGGTTTCCTGACATACCCCTAGTAAATCCAACTGTCAACTGAAACAAATCTTGGACATTTCCCAAAGGGAACCAAAGTTTGTGAAGCTATTAACTTGCCTGCTGGTGGAAGTTATGTAAGAGAAACAAAGTCAGTAGCATCTACATCAGGGATGTCAAACCCACATCATCACAGCAGCGTCACATGACGTATTGCAACTCCCCGTTTGCTAAATAGGCCTGGCCATGGGCAGCACATAACACATCCAGCCCAGTGTGCTGTGAGTTTGACAGTCCTGATCTACATGTATAAAGCCTAGTTTAAATGAAGTGGCAAATAGATTTCTTGTTATGAAAAATCATATAATAAAATTATAATCATATAATGCTAAGAATTATTCCCAAGAAATTATTGGACAAGAATGCTTTACTTGAGGTGCTATTTTTCCAAGTGAGGAGATTGTGTAAATCGAAAAGGATAGCATCTAATCATCTCTGAACTGCTGCTACCAGAATTTCAGGATCAGATCCATCCACTAAAATCTGAGCTAGTGTGGTTTATTTAGTCTTGAGTCTAAGCCTAGGGACATTCTATATAAATATAATTTCTCTGTAAGGAACTAATAAGGGAATTATAAGCAGCTGATTCTCTTTAGCTGAGAGTCAACTATGTTACAGGAACAAGGCAGCATGTTCTTAATTCCCAATACTCCATTGTACTGAATATCTCCTCAACTTGCAGGAGGAACAAAAGGAGAACAGGATGCAGCTGGGCTGGGCTGGCTTGACTATCTGCCAATTGGGAATGTATGAAAAAGGACAGCTGGCAGAATTATTTTGTATTAATAATGTGATGACTCTGTTTCACGGCAAAAGGAGAAAGGCTTCTTCCCTCCGTGAATGGCCAGGGAAGCAAATAGGATAATTAAGGGGAATGTAAGTTTGGCATTAAATACAAACTTACTAGTTGTCCATCATTATAAAGAAAAATTACAGAAAATGGGAACTGGGAAAAATTTTGGGGAAAGTCAGAGCAATTGACACTTAATTTAAAATGTGAGAGGAAAGCCACACTTTCTCTTCCTCCAAATTTAACTCGGGCAAGTTGTCTTTTTTTTTTCTTGGCAGAACTAATCATGGATAAATTCTGTCTGAGAGAAATTATCATTGAATAGAAAAGGAAACTAAAGGACAGTGAAGGAGTCAATGTCTCCATCTTCCTTTCATACGAAATCCCCAGTGTTTCTTTGGTCATAACGCTTATTCTTATTTAAGAATCTGCCACCATCATATCTAGTTGGACCTCAATGGTATTTCTGTACCTGCTTTTATTCTAATCAGAATAGATATCATCTTAGGTAGCAGTCTGACATTTTTGAAAGTCTGATTTGTATGTTCAGAAACTTTGATCTGTTAAGGGAATTATATCTGATCACAATCAAAATTTACCAGATTATATCTGATTAAAATCAATTGAAGCATTAAAAGTTTCAGGATCTGCATAGCCCACCAGAAAGTATGTAAAGGCAGTTTGGAGAAGAAGAACTGGTCATATAGAGTAGCGTTAGCAAATGAGACTAATGAGCAAATTTTTGCAGGCAAAGTTTTTAAATCACTTTTTCCAGATACTTTTGCATCTGAATGAGGAACAGTGTGGCTGAAGGGCATTAACTGGGCCTCAAAGGTCGAAAAGCAGATTGTATATGTGGGCAAAATGCTGTCCTGCTGTTTTATCCCAGGAGCTCCCTTCTTGGCAAGCTCTGTGACCCATTCAGTATTTGCTTATCTATTGCTATCCCCTACAGCAGGGGTCCCCAAACTTGGCAACTTTAAGACTTGTGGACTTCAATTCCCAGAATTCTCCAGCCAGTTATGCTGGAGTTGAAGTCCACAAGTCTTAAAGTTGCCAAGTTTGGAGACCTCTGCCATACAGATACAGAGAACAGCATTTTTTCTTTACTTTAATGCCAGTTCATTGAGAAAGTATTTAATGAGATAGTAATTTGCTGATCTCCAAATGACCAGGATATTTTTTTACAAGTATGCAATATATTCTGTCCTCTCAAATAAGCCCTCAATTTGAGAATCCTGACCTAAAGAAGGATTGCGATGTAGCATTAAGTCCACTTGCACCCAGAATACTACCACTATTTATTTTATCTTTTTGAGAAATGAAGACTGGAGATTTTTAAGCAGGGAACAGGAAAACGTGTAGCTAAAGTTCTTTATTGGTACTTTATTGGGGAAAAGTTGCTATAAACCTTGAAGTGTTATGGCTGAGAAGCATCATGCAGATCTTGCCTTTCATATGCATTTTCTTTCTAGTGAAATCTGGTATCTTGCCTGCCCCATCAGAATAAAGCCTAGACATTCTATTTCTTTTGTACTTCTTTTGTCCCCCTTAAACTTTCAGACCTACTCTAAAGGCTGAAAGTACAGTTGCTTTTGGCCATTTGTGTATTGCTAACTCTGTATCATTTTAGTTGCTCCCTCCTGAATCCTTTCTAGTTGGCTTGCATTCTTAAAATATGCTGACCTAAACTGGCTGTTTTCCAGATTAGCCAGTGCTGAGCTGTAAGAGTAATTTTTACCTCTTATGCCTTATAGTGTATTACAGACAAGTTCTTCAGAGAGGTGTTTCTAAGGGATATTAGCCAGCTGACTAATCAGTCAAATGGCTGTAGAAGTGTCAACTGATAATCTCCCCACTTTGCCAAACTGAATTCAATTTCTGCTCAGTTAGTTCTCTTGCAAGGGCAGCGTGTCATCAAATGGCTACAGAGCAGGTTTTGCTTCTGGTTGACAAATGCAAAGGTCTAATTTGTTGCCATAGGCAGGCAATGAGGATGTGTGGGAGGAGCAGCAATCATCTGAACATCTTCCTCCCAATCCTTAAGAATGTTTCCCTGGGTGCACGTTCCAACTGTTGCAGCTCTGAAACTGTGGAGGTGGATTGGGTAAATCAGTCTTGCTGTGTGGTCCTGGATAATCAAAACTGACAAAGACGGTGGGTTCATGAAGCTAAAAGGCTGTGAAGAAAAGACAATTCTATTAATAATACATGGTACAGGTTAATTTTGATAAGGGTCACAACATGTTTTTTATTCTCAAGGCTGCGATTGTATGTACAGTTAGAGTAGAAGAAGTTTCAGCTTGACTTCAGAGTAGACATAGATTAGAAAAGAAAATGCAATTGCTGGCACTGCTAACTATAATTATGCAATTCTGCATGTATATTCCCTTTGAAACAGCTCTGGGGTTGACTGAGAGAGACAAAAAGAACTTCCATAGTTTGCTTCTTAATGTGAACAAGAATTGTACAATAATACCCTTCATTCTGGCCAAATGTCTCACTTGTCCTTTGTTCTTCTATTCTTCTATAGCGTCTCCTGCCAATATCGAGTGCCAACCGCCCTGTACGAGTGCACAGGCAGGGACTCCTTAGGGTGCCGTCTGCAAGCCAGTGCTGGCTGGCGGTGCCCTGGGGGCGGGCCTACTCTGTGGTGGTTCCCGCATTATGGGATCAGTTACCCTGGGACTCCGTTTGGCCCCTGATCTTCACACCTTCCGTCACGACTTGAAAACCTGGTTATTTGAACAGGCCGGGCTGTGCTGACTTCTTGGGGAGGGGTTAAAATTTTAAATTGTATAATGTATATTGGGGTTTTATAGTAATTGGGCTTGTTAGTATTTAATATTCTATTAAGTAATTAATTTATTGTTGGTTTTTAGTTGTGAGCCGCCCCAAGTCCTTTCAGAGAGGGGGCGGCATACAAGTCCAATAAATAAACAAACAAATAAATAAATAATTTTTAAAACAAAACATGGCTATGCTCATACCCACCAATTCATTCATTCATTTGTTCTTTCTGAGGAGAAAGTAGAGTGGAAGCTGTCTGCTAATGAGAATGATTCGATAGCGATGCTGGCTTCCTCTATTACTGACTCCCCCTGGTTTGTCTCTACTATCTGAATTAAATCTGGCAAGGCTTCAATTGCTCTGGAGTAGGCCTTTGCAGTTCTTCCAATTCTACTTCTGGGAATACTTTTTTAGTATTATAAACAGATATTGATCTGCTCCCCTTGTTCTGTTTTTTTTCTGATTCTAGATGTTCTTCTTTCCAGAACTGGTACATTCTTTTGAGGTATTCTTGTCTCCTTGGACTTGATTTGTGATAACTAATGATTATTTCTTTGTTTTCAGTCTTTGTATATTTCTGATGAGTGAACAACTTTTCTCTCAGTAGTACTGCAGCTGCTGGCCCTGGTTGCTTAGCCAACAGTTCTGAGTCAACTTGTCACCAGATTCCAGGAACTACTAACATCTGACATTGCCCTTGTTGACCTGGCCTATGCCTGATTTCATATAGGTTTTTGTAAATTACATCTCAGCACAGTCTTTATGGGAGAGACACTCTTCATCTGGCTTCTCTGATGAAAATTTTCCAGTATAGTTGAACATCTGGCACAGTTCTCATCCTCTTCAGAGCAAACGAGTCCCACAACCATGTCAAGTAGTGCCTCACTAGGGATTATTATAATTATTATTTCAAGGAATATACATCTGAGCAACAGATAATGTACCAGTCTGGGATTATTTACAGTTTGTTTAAACTCCATTCTTGATATTTAAAGAATAACACTCTAAGAATGATTACATGGAGGTGGACTAAGTCAGGCGTGGGCAACCTGCTGCCCTAATGGAAAGTTCAGTCCTTAGTTATTTTCAAAAACTGCATCAAGTTCACATCTCTAGAGGGAAATAATCTCCTGTGTGAGGAAGCAGAGAGAAGATGGAAAAGAGAAGATGACAGACAGAAATGGTCTGGTCCCTTATTGCTCTAGTCATTCCCATCTTGGATTCCTCTGTACCCAATGACCCCTGATGGATTATTATGAAGAAAACATAACTCTGAACAGAAAACACTCCCCATTATTACTATGAAAGCAAACTGATGTATAATAATGTAAATAAACTGCAGAAGAGGCAAGATCTGCAATGATGGGAGGCAGACAAATTCAGGAAATGATAAGGGGAGTTGAGAAAGCTATCAGGAAAGCAGATGGGACAAACTTTAAATCCTGAGTTTTAATGAGTTCCTTTTTCTAAATTCCTTGCATCATTTTTTCCCATTATGCCCCTCAGTCAGATGACAATCCAAAAATAAAACATGTTGTTTTAACTCATCACGTTCTCTGGATTAATTTGTAGTCTGAATGGTTGTGCTGCCCACAAGATGACACAATCCCTCTTCCTTTCCTTATTTCCTTGGAGTGGCTGAATATAAAGTAGACAATAAAATGGGAGATGAGGTCACAGAGGTGGCTTAGGATTCTGCAACTTGGTCATTATGGGACTGACAGTTGGGCAGGCAATCTAGTTCTAGAGGCAGGTCTTTCAAAATGACAAGGCATGAATGATGGGGCTGCTTGAGCAATATGTACAGGTGACAAAGGGAAATATTGAGAGCTCTCTAGAGAAAAGCACTGCAGAAATAGATATCCTAATGTTTATTGATTTTTTTTCAAGTGCTCTAACTGTCATAACTCTCACCCTTTGAAAGGCAGATTATAAAATGGGAGAGGATATTCTCAAACCTCTTATTTTTACTACTCCAGTGTGATTCCAAAAGCTGTAGTGAAAATATAGGGGTAGGTAAGTTTTCAAAAATTATATGGACTTTTGCTTTGTAGTGTGAAGCCTAAAAGAAGAGTTTCTAAATATGAACTTGAGTTTTGTGAGGGAAATGTTAAAGACACACACAAAAAAGAATGGCCCCCTGATTTATTTTTTCATAGAGTTCTTCTAATGTACCTATTTGTACATTAGAAGGAATGTACAAATAAGAAGCTTCATCCTGCAGAAAATCTATTATATGGCTGCTTGCAGGTAATAATGACTTAATGGCACATCATTAAGAAGCTTGTTTGGATTTAAGGATGCACTATAATAAGGCTGTCCACTCTGCAGTACCCAAAGCCTCTCCAGAAGTAACCAATGAATTTTTATTAAGCAGCATTCTCAACCTTTTTGGCACCAGGTTTCATGGAAGGCAATTTTTCCATGGAATGTGGGGGGGAATAACTTTGGTTTCCCTTGCTTGTTTGCCTGCCACTCACCTCCAGTTGTGCAGCTTAGTTCCTAACAGTGTTGGGGACTACTGGACAGAAGGGAAAAATGATTAAATCCAGTGAGAGCAATTGTTAATTAAATGTTTTTACTGTTATTACTATTTTTAATTTATTAGTATACAGATTTATTTAATTGCAACTATGATTACTTATTGATGTTTATTACTATTTATTTATTTATTTTCCTTGATCCTATTCAATGTTTTTGTGTTGATTGGTTTTGAAACCTAAGCCTTTTGGCTTAAAAAAAAGTGGCATTATTTCTATATGACAGGATGCATACAAGAAGTCACCTCCTTGTAGACAATTAAAATTAAGGTCAAAGCTGAAAACCTTGTAGGAGATGTCCAGCTTGATTGGTGCCTGAAGTTCCTTTCTGAAGGCATATCCGGACAGAACTTAGTTAGTAACTTAGTTATTGGAATTACTTCCCTACTTCCATATATGTAAGGTATTTCAGCCCTTTTGTTTCCACTGCTTAGAGACACTCAATGAATATCACAATTAGTGCAAGGATATTGTGAACAATACCGGTGTCAGGGTTCCAAGTAACAGACCCAAAGCAATCAAAACTCTGAGGGTTAGAGTTTCCTCAAAATATGAATTTATTAGGAATGTCATATTGGCACAGCTGGAGAAAACCCAACTCTGAAGGACCCGGGGTTTTCCCCATCCAAATCAAAACCCAAAGTTCTTGCCCCCAGGTCACACATCTATCACATGGTCCAATCAGATCGCAGTCCCAATTCCAACACCTGCTGGCTTTTGTCCATGCCTCTCCAACACCTGGTAGATTATCCTTGGTTCCCACAGAAAAGAATGTTATTTTGGCTACATATCCCCCACCTATCTCTATCTCCCCCTTCATGTTCCCACAGCTTTCCGCAGCCTTGCTATGGCATTCCTGAAGATGCTCCCAAATGGCATCAGGGCTGACAACCACTGCATTTTGCTGAGACAATGGGTAGTCTGTCACCTAACAAGAGCTTCCTTTGAATATGCACCTATTTATTTAGTGAAATAAAAATCACTTTACTTTAAGATAAAAACAGAATGAAAACAGAATAAAAAGTATTAAACCAATTAAGAAACAGCAACCCCCTCCATTCAGGGTAATAATAGCTAGAAAAAGGCTAAAATAATAAATTAAGCTTTTAAAATGTATTTAAAACAGAGCATATCACTGAAGAGAGGTCATTCTACAGATAGTATTCCAAAGAAATTTCATGTCCACATTGTCTTGTAGAGAGCAAGTCTTATCTCAAATATCTTGCATGTCAAAGGGGATAATACAATTAAAAATCTTTTAAATTATTAGGTCCAAATTGTTTAGGGTTTTTACCAATATCAGTACCTGAACCTTGCTGAGTATGAATAACTGAATTAAAATGACCACTCTGTCCTTCTATGTATGAATGCAGCTAATATACCAACTACAAAACTATTTCTTCAGTAACTTCAACAAACACAGCTTATACCTCTAATTCCTAGGCCCTGGAACCACTCACCTACATTGCTTTTATCCTAGTAGGACATAGATTTAGGGTCATCCTGTCCACTGCTGCATCAATCATTGGGTAAGTGAACTTCTTTGGAATCCTTATGATCAGCTGCAGAAGAATCCAAACACATTCTATATGTCCTAAAATGCTACTCCTATGAGGCCTGTCTGGGGATGGAAAGACTTAAAATTCAATAATTCTCAATGAAATACAAATAATGGCCAGATTCAGAATTCAGACCTCCCAGCATTTGTGATAAATCAATTATTAGTCTTCATCATTTCCCAAATGCCAAAGCTTTGAGAAAACAAGCTTGCTTTGATCTGTACTACATTACCATATGTAAAAGAAAATTCCCCCCCTAATGTGTAACCTTTTAAATGACTTAGTTCAAAGACTAAACCTACAAACTTCCTCCATAATCAAGAGCCAAGAGTAAAACTGTGGAGATATTTTTAGAGACAGTAACTATAAGGGCACACTGCTTATTAGTTATATACTATTCAGTACAAAGAACATTTTCAAGCCTATATAGTGTCCAACCTTCTGTTTAGATTCACACTTTAGCAACACTATTCTGCCCTTTCACGAAAAAAAAGTAAAATAAAGGACTAGTCTGAATCCACAAAAGTACTGTGGCACACAGGATCCGCCTTACAAGTTAAGGCCTAAAATTCTCCCTAGAATGTTTGAAAATACAAGTTACTTTATTCATGATGTGAAATAGTATGTGTCTGGGTGATGGAGGATATTATAACCAGAACTCAACATAGTTGTATATAGTAGAAATATAAAGGTAAATATTTGTAAACTAGGAAAGTACTGAAAAACTGTAGATATAATAAGGAAGGAAGGAAAATCCTCCAGACAAATGTATGTCACAAAGCACTTCAATAATGAAAAAACCCCTCTTTTCTTGTTTCTTGTACAATTCTTAAAAGCAGATAACAGATAATCAGAGTTGGAAGGGACCTTGTAGGTCATCTAGTCCAACCCCCTGCCCAAGTGGGAGACCCTACACCATTCTGACAAATGGCAGTCCAATCTCTTCTTGAAAGTCTCAAGTGATGACACTCCCACAACTTCCAAGGGCAAGCAGTTCCACTGGTTGATTGTTCTCACTGTCAGAAAGTTTCTCCTTATTTCCAGGTTAAATCTCTCCTTGTTCAGCTTCCATCCATTATTCCTTGTCTGGCCTATAAGCGCTTTAGAAAATAGCTTGACCCCTTCCTCTCGGTGGCAGCCCCTCAAATATTGGAAGACTGCTATCATGTCTCCCCTGGTCCTTCTCTTTACTAAACTAGCCATGCCCAGTTCCTCTAACCGTTCTTCATATGTTTTAGTCTCCAGTCCCCTAATCATCCTGGTTGCTCTTCTCTGTACTTTTTCTAGTCCTCTGGTAGTTCCCCGGTGCTCCAGGATTTTTAAAAGATATGGTGCAGTGGTTCTGAGATGACCTCTGCCAGCTCCTTTAAAACTCTGGGATGTAATCCATCAGGCCCCGGTGACTTGTGTTCATCAAGATCAGACAGGTGTTCTCTTACTATTTTTTTTGCTTATTTTAACTTTTATTTCTGGTCTGTCTTTTACAGGTATGTTTTTGGTGGGTTGAGCTATAGTTTCTTTTTGCATGAAGACTGATGCAAAGAATGAGTTAAGCAGTTCTGCTTTCTCTCTGTTGCCTGTTACTTCCTTGCCATCTTCTCTCTTTAGTGGACTGACAGTTTCCTTGATTTTTTTCTTGTTATTATTTGTTGGAAGAAACTTTTTTAAAAATTATCTTTGACTTTTGTTGCAAGTCTTTGTTCGTTCTGAGCCTTTGCTATCCTGACTTCGTCTTTGCAGATTCTGGCTATGTGCTGATATTCTGCCTTAGTTGTATGTCCTTTCCATTTTTTGTACTTGTCCTTTTTTTCTTTCAATCTGCCAGAGAGATCTTTGTGCAGCCATGCTGGTTTCTTCTTGGATTTCTTGTTTTTCTTTCTCAATAGTATTGTGCTGGTCTGGGCTTCTATGTTCATACTTTTCAGAGTTTCCCAAGATTCTTGAGTTGTTTTCCCCTTTAGGATTTTCGTCCATGGAATCTTTTCTCAAGTTCTCTCTGAGTTTATTAAAATCAGCTCTTTTAAAATCCAAGACTCTGGTGTCATTATATTCTATTGCTTGAGTTTGTTATGTTGAATTCTAGTATGACATGGTCACTCTCACCCAAGGTTCCTGCAGTTTCAACTCCTTCTATCACTTCTTCTCTGTTTGTAAGAATTAAGTCCACTGTGGCTGTCCCTCTAGTTTCACCCTCTACCTTTTGGACAACAAAGTTGTCAGCTAGATTGGTTAGGAACTTATTTGATTTCTCACTTGGTGCAGAATTAGTTTTCCAATTGATATCGGGATAATTGAAGTCTCCCATTACTATTCTTGTGTGTTTCCTGCATATGTTTGTTAGTTGGTTGGCAAAAAGGACATCTATTTTTTCTCCTTGATTGGGTGGCCTATAATATACACCAATGGCCATGTCATTCTTTTTTTCTTTTATGCATTTTCCCCATATGCATTCTAGGAGGTTTTCATCTTTGGTTTCATGCATTTCTGTAGCAATATAGTGGTCCTTTACATACAGTGCAACTCTACCTCCTCTTTTATGGGTTTTTTTTAATAGTTTGTATCCTTCTACCAGTATGTTCCAATCATGGGTTTCATCCCACCAAGTTTCTGTTATTCCAACTATATCGTATCTACCTTCATGTATTCGTAGTTCGAGTTCACCCTGTTTGTTCCCCAGACTTTGTGCATTTGTATATAGACACTTGAGATCTTTATGACTGACACTGTGTTTATGGTCTACATAACCTGTGTTGTGCCTGCCTGCCCCTACTTTCTTGCCACCTGTTTGATTAATGCACATGGTATGGCACTCACTATTAAATGCTTGGTTTTGGTTGACAGCAAGGTTGATAATCTTACCTGCACAAACATCTATTTTGCATGCGCTGGTATCCTTATTAATTTTAGGTTACTGGGGACAGAAATGTTCTGTATCCATTAATTCTCTGTCCCCGCTGTTCAGTTTAAATGTTTATCCAGGAAATCTGTGAATTTAATGCCAAGTAACTCAGTCCCTTTCTTTGAAGGATGAAAACCATCTCTTTTGTACAGTTTTTCATTGGACCAGCTGCAGACATCATGACTAATAAAACCAAAGCCTTCCCTTTTACACCACTCCTTTAGCCACACATTAAACTCTGCTACATGCTGGCCTTTCCCTTTTTGTTCCTTGTATACTGGTAGAACCTCTGAAAAGATAAGCCTACAGCCCATATTACTAAGTTCATATCCCAAGCTCTGAAAGTCTTTCTGAACAGAAAGTACATCCTTCTGGGATAGATCATTTGTACCAGCCAACCTTCCTCCTCTGAGAACCTGAACTAAATAAACAAAATATGTCTTTACTTTCATTTTCCAAACATGTCCATCTATGTAAATAGCACTAAGCCTGAAAAGTGCATGTGAAAGACAAATCCCTTTTTTTTTTTGGTAGGGATTGGCAGTACACTCCCATCGACCCTTGCCTCCCATCGACCCTTGACCCATACTAGTTTGTTTATCATAATAACAGATCCACAGAGGACGCTATTGCCATGGCTCTCCACATTGCACTGGACCATCTGGAGCATAGTGGGAGCTATGTAAGGATGCTTCTCGTTGATTACAGCTCGGCTTTTAATACCATCATTCCAGATATACTGATTAAGAAGTTGCTGGATATGGGCCTCTCCTCTCATGTCTGCTGTTGGATAAGGGACTTTCTTACTACCAGACCCCAAACCATTAGGATTGGCAGCTATTTTTCCTCCACTCTTGCTCTCAGCACTGGCTCTCCACAGGGCTGTGTGCTGAGTCCCTTTTTGTATTTACTCTACACCTACGACTGCACTCCTCTTGTCCCACTAACTCTATAATAAAATTTGCAGACGACACCACGTTGGTGGGACTCATATCAGGAGGAGATGAGATGGCCTACAGGTCAGAGGTTCTCAGACTGGTCTTCTGGTGTAAGAGTCATAACCTCACCCTGAACATCAAAAAGACCAAAGAATTGATTATAGACTTCAGAAGATGCAAAGCAGAGCCTCTCCCACTATATATCAATGGAGACTGTGTGGAAAGAGTTCATAGTTTTAAATTTCTAGGAAGTCATATTTCTGACAATCTTACTTGGTCGGTCCACACTATGGCCACTGCAAAGAAGGCCCAACAGTGCCTGCATTTTCTGAGGCTGCTGAAAAAGAGTGGTCTGGGTGAGAAGTTGCTGGTTACTTTTTACCGTTCTACCATCGAGAGCATTTTGGCATACTGTGTAATGGTGTGGTATGCTGGGTGCTCTGTAGTGGATAAAAAGATGCTCTCCAGAGAGTTATAAACACAGCACAAAAAATCATTGGTTGCTCTCTTTCCTCTTTGGAAGACATTGCGAAGACCAAACTCCTC
Organism: Naja naja; assembly: GCA_009733165.1. Classification (NCBI taxonomy): domain Eukaryota; kingdom Metazoa; phylum Chordata; class Lepidosauria; order Squamata; family Elapidae; genus Naja; species Naja naja. The sequence goes on from CM019150.1 coordinate 63,881,118, forward strand.
TCTAGAACACTAAAAATCTCCACAGACCATTCTCATCCTGGACATTCATATTTCGATCTGTTACTATCAGGGAGGCGTTATAGGTGTCTTAAAATGAGGACTAATAGATTGAGAAACAGTTTCTTTTCCAAGGTAGTAATTGTCTTGAATCAAACAGTGCATTTGTGATTTAGTCCTATTATTATTATTATTATTATTATTATTATTTTAATTTTTAAACTCTGTAGTGTGATTGTGATCTGGTGTTTGGGGCACTATGCTGGAGTAGCTTTCAAATTTCATTGTATTCATGGAATGCAATGACAATAAAGATATTCTATCTATCTATCTATCTATCTATCTATCTATCTATCTATCTATCTATCCTATACCAACCACCAGTTTTGTAGCTCGAATTCTGCCTGTGTCTCTGTCATCATTCTAAAGAACGTTCCACCACAAATTTTGTGAATAAAAAAGTCTACATTTGTAACTTACAGTAATGATGGCCACCTTTATATTAGAAGTGACTTCTTTCAGATCATTACCACTATAGTCATTCAACCGTAAAGCTTTCAGAACAGCTGGAATGCAGTTTATCAATACAGTATTATGTTCAAAACGCTTTCTAAGAATCAGTGCTTGCTGCACATTAAGAAGCATGTTGTACAACCTATTCCATCTGTAACTATCTTATAGTCCAAATTAAAGTTCGTGAAATATATCACAGCACAGAAGTTCTATTTAAAAAACAAACTTCTTTCAAAATGGTCTTAACCAAACGTACTGGCTGGAAATTCAATTCTGTGAAAAGAAATGAAATTCAAAAAATAGCATATAAGTCTTTTTATAATTATAGCAACACTTATTAAACATACTTCTTTTCAAGAATGGTTAAAATAGTTGATTGAGTCCCTGCACATTTCATACCTGTAACAAGAATAACCATTGTACCTATTAAGCTACGTTATCTTATTACGGTTCTGAGGTCCTTTCCTTAATTTTTTTAATTTATTTTTGTATTTGGCTAGTCAGTTTACATACAAAAATATGGAATCTGTTTTTCTAAGTGACTCAACAAAACCCCCCAGACTCTTATTTATTTAATGTATTTTAATTGTTTATCTAACCTCCTTGAATTGATTATGTACACTTGGGTTCTGTTGGAAACTCTGGCTTCTTTTCTCAAAAATGTTCCTGAAAGCATGAAGAGAGCTAACTTGACAGTTAAGTGTAGGCTATAGTGTACCGACAATCTTTTGTTATGTTTTTACAATCCAAACATCTTCTCAGGCACATACAATAAACTCATACTCCTGCACTCTTTACATTCACTTTTGCTACTTTTCACTTTGTGTTAGGGAACAATAATGAAAATTCTAATAATCAGGAACATTTCATGCATCTATTAAACCTTCATGCATCACTTAAGCTATATAGAGTTATTCCACAAGCATATTTTAATATTTTAATGTATTACATTGTGCCAGTTAGACCATCTACACTTGCAGCCTTATCACTTAAAAAAAATACTCACAGAATGTATCACAGCTTTTTGATACATTTTCCTTGGAAATTAAAGTTGGTTTCAATTCCACTCTTCAATCATACCACTGCCATTTCCACCCAAACCTCTAAATTATTCTTCCCAGCATTCTCTCCTATCAGTTTAATCACAAATAATTTCAATGCTCTGATTTTTGATTCCCTGCTCCGGTTCTGTGTTTAATCTTCTTTGTCGAGTTCCAAAACAATTTTTATTTATTTTTATCAAAATCACTTTGCTTCTTTTAATCTTAATTGTTTAATGCTTCTTTTCACTCTGTTCTGGTGTCTCATTATATACATTATGCAGTAACTTTTTTTAAGGACTGATCAGTTTTGACATGTTTTGTCCAGTATGCCATGATTGCAAACATATCCCAGTTCTTACTAAGCCTGTTGATAGTATCCTCTAATCTATTAACTTCTTGTAAACTAAGACATTTTGACTGTATTTCATCAACAAGAAAGCATATACAGTATATTGTCATACGAGAGAGAGAGAGAAATATAGATAGATAGATAGATAGATATAGATAGATAGATAGAGATTAATTCAAGTTTTTTTTCTTGAGCTATTGATATGAAAGGAAACTGCATAGCCATTGAGATGTCATTCTTTCTTTGTATGCAATCACATTAAAAACTAGGGTGATAGAATGATATCTACATTTTGCAACTTGGAACTTTTCTCAACAGCTATAACCATAGTTGTAGATGCTATGTGGAACTTTTAAGTAGGCATATGGTGCAGCTTGCTTGAGGCCAGGGCTGTAGGTGGGGTGAGACAACAGTTCTCTTATGCTTTATATAATGCTTATATAAACAGGAAAAATCAAGCTCAGCAGTTTTTTTTAAACAGATATTGTGAAACTAAGTAGAAGCTGACTAGAAGGATTAAGATTGCATTCATTGATAGGGTTGCCTGTTAAAATCTATAGATCTATGAGTTCAAGTGGTGGGAGGTGAGGTGTGAAAAGAATTCCTACCAGTGCTGACCTACTTGAACCATATGTAACTCTGGCACTGGAAATCACAAAATGGAATTTGAACTGCACTGGAGCAGAGGATGAAAAAAAGTCATATTAACAGATCAGGGGGACTTACAGGAAAGAATGGCAAACTTATGGGGCAGAAATGGCAAAAATATTTTAACACTGAACATAATTGAAGGATATTTTTGAATAGTGGATCCAGAAGTTAATTTTAAAGTCTATCTACTTCTGTAGATAGACTATGTTTAAAAGATGTAAGAGGAACACGTTTTATTAGACAAGATTGAGATTGATCTGAAATGGATTTAAAAATGACAGGCCACAAAAAAAATGTTATTGAAAAGGATGCTGCACTTACATTTACAAAAAAAACTGGTTGATGTCTTAATAATGAAAAAGGATATAAAAATAACAAAAACAATGACCTGGACCACCTTCCTATATTGGATTTACAAAAGAGTCTTATTAAAAGAATTGAAGAATTTTGTGAGAAGGAATCAAGAAAAAATGAAAAAAAAATCAAGTTCTAGGACATTATTTGAAGGGACTAAAGATCACATTTGTTAAAAGTAAAAGGAAGGAATATAAAGTTGGTTTATTTGATCAATGTTAAAAGAGATATATTGTTATTTCTGGTAACTCTTGTTGGACTTTTGCTGATTAGGACTGAATAATTAAGCTGTAAGGATTTATTTATAGAAAAGACATGGGATGCAGTGGTGGGATTCAAATTTTTTTACTACTGGTTCTGTGGGCGTGGCTTGGTGGGTGTGCCGTGGCTTGGTGAGCATGGGTTGGTGGGTTTGGCAGGGGAAGGATGCTGTAAAATCTCCATTCCCTCCCCACTCCTGGCGGAAGGTTACTGCAAAATCCTCATTCCCTCCCGAGTCCCCCCCGCACTAACTTGCTTTCCTGCTCTATTCTCCTGTGCAGGGCAACAAAAGAAGACCCAGCCGATCAGCTGGGACTTGGGAGGCAGAGAATAGATGGGGGCGGGGCCAGTCAGAAGTGGTATTTGCCGGTTCTCCGAACTACCCAAAATTTCCACTACCAGTTCTCCAGAAGTGGTCAGAACTTGCTGAGTACCACCTCTGATGGGATGTGGGGGAAAGTGATCATTTGCTGTATTTTAAGAGAATGGGATAAGTTAACTAAAATTGTTTTGTGATAAAGCAAACACCATTTCTTTATATATTTTCCTTTTCCTTTTCCTTTACTATATTCTTATTTTTGTCTTTCTTTTCTAGTTTTATGTTCTCGTTTTTCTTTTTCTGCACTTTCTATTTTTTTATTCTTTCAGTTTTTATTCATCTTTATCTTTTTAACCGTAATTTTTAATAAAAAATATCTATAACACAACCAAATCAATACCAATGTAGAGGAACACTCTCCTGATGTCTAGAAACTATTCCAAAGTGCCAGTAACACAAACACAAAAGAAAATTTGCCAACATTTCAATTTACCCATCATACTGCATAACATGACAGTAACAAATCCTGACATTTCCTCTTTCTAGAACCTGAGTGGGAAATGTGTAGCTTTCCGGATGTGCTGAAATATAGTTTCTAGAAGCTCTAGCCAGCGTGAACAACGGTTAGTGAAGCTGGCAGTTATAGCTTAATAACATCTATGGAGGAATTTAGAAGTATACAGTATAATGTTCCCCAAAAATGTCTGTTTTTAAGATTTCTTTTTATCCTGTCTTTATTATTTTTGTAAAAAACTCAAGGCAGTGAATGTACCTAATATTGCTTCCTCCTCTATATTTCCCACAACAACAACTCTGTGAGGTGAATTGCACTGAGAGAGAGTGGCTATAAGAAAGTCACCTAGCAGTCACCCATCTATGTTTAAGGCAAAACTAGAACTCACAGTCTCCTGGTTTCTAGCTTAGTGTTAGAGTGATGAACTCTAACAATAAAGCTTTTTGTGAGGTTATTTAGGGACTTCTTGTTCACTGGTTTACATTTTTCATTGAAAAACTTATTTGTAAATCAGCCTCTTAGTTTAACTTTTGTGGAAAGCAGAGATCTTAACATAATTTTTTGTTTCAGTGGACACATCAGTTCTTGACTACAAATCTTTAGAACTAATTCGTAGCAAACCTTAAAGAAACAAACATCCCAACTTCCTCACTGGTTCTCTTCAAGTTGTTATGAACTATAACTTTTAGTTTAGAATTAAACACCATTTTGATGTTTCCAACTTGCATTTCTATATTTAATTAAAACATCTCTGTGTGAAAAGACATATGCTTAAGTAGAGAATAAAATGTGTGAAAGGTTTCAAATATTGGCTTTGTATGACATATTGCCAGTCTAAGAAAACATCATTTCCCCCTTTCCCTCAAGAAGGCTTTGATTACTTCATTTGTGATTTATAGGAATAAATGAGATGAGGTGCCCATATCCAATCAAAATCAGGGCTGGGACTTGCTCATAATTCCTATGAATTCCACTCCAGATCAAATGTTAATTATTAACTATCATTATTAAATAACCTTTCCTTTATACTGCAGAATGTTAGCAGGCATTTTACATAAAAGTTTTGAAGTAATTTTATGGATAATAGCATTCTTATTAAGGAAGCCAAATCTCATTCTTCTTCAAGGTAACATGGGTAACATATTTGGTGTTACATGCCTGGGTCTTAATAGCCACCATACATTCCCAATCATTAGTAGACTTAATTCATTACATCTTTGAAAGTTGGCCTTTTCAGTCTTACTCAGCCCAACATGTTTTGTAATCTGCCCTTCACATAATTGCATTTGTCTAGATCTTTGCCGCATGCATCCGTATATCTAAATTAAACTCCTTGTAATTTCTTGTAATCAAAATATGTCAGTAAAAGAGCAAGTGGTCTGCCTTAATTCAAAAGATTTTCATATTTGCTGACCTTGCTCCTTTATTATCACTTTTTCTGACTTGCCATCTCTTAAGTTTTAAATTTTCACAGAATAGGAAAAAGCAGTTTGGTACTGGAGTCTCTTTTCCCTGTTCCTTAATATGCACCTCCATTTTTAACCCAGAAAGAGACAAACTGCTAAGCAAAACACACTACAAGAACATGGCTGTGTTGCTTTGATGTGCCAAAGTCTGCCTCTCCAAACAAGTAAATTACAAGGCTAAATTGTAATGATCCAGAGTCATTTAATTAGCAGGCAGGAAAACTATCTGGCTCTCTATTAAAAGCACGACTGTGCATCTTTCAGCTATAACTGTGTTCTCAGGAAATTTTTTGGTCCTCAACAACAGCAAATATACTGTTTTTATTTCATAGCATTCTCCAGGGAGCATTAAGGATTAGTGGGGAGATTAGTGTGACTTTGTTAAGAAAACATTGCATAAAAAGTAATTGCGTCCTTGCGCCTAAAAGCAAGGAGAGAATGGCATCCCAGGAGAATGGCTTCCTCAGTCAGATGAATCCATCATTTCTCCTATCTGCGACAGGAAATCTGAAGGGTCCAGGCATGGCTTCATCAAGCTTTTCCCATGAGTTGGATGTGTGCATCCAGTGCATGTGTTTACTGTTATGTATGCAGAGTTTGAATTGATAGGTTGTTCTTGTAAAGTGTTTGAAATCATTGGTTAAAAAGTGCGGGAAAACCCTGCACTCTGATTGGCTGTCAGCCGAGGCAGCCGGCTATATATAGCTGCCTCGGCTAAGCCAAATTGGGTCCGTTCTGAGCTGAAGTCACAATAAAACTTAAGAGCTGAAGCACTCCGTGTCTGCCTCTTCATGCAAACTTAACACTGATGACGAGCATGGGATTCTCCTGAAGAAGAAGGCGACACGGAACAGAAGAGCGAGATGGCTGTGCTGAACACACACGATCCGACGGCAGAAGACTGGGAGTCGTATGCAGATTGTTTCCAAATGTATCTGGAGGGAAACGATCTTGCCGCCATTTCCGAGCAGCGGAAGAGGGCGGTTTTTCTTACGTACTGCGGTCCGGCAGTTTTCAAGATGGCGAAGGCACTCGCAGGAGCAGCAGACGTGAAGGTAATGGCTTGGCCTGATCTGGAAAGGTTGTTAAGAGCCCATTACGCGCCACAAGTATCATGCCTCATTAAGAGACACGAGTTTTACCGTCGTGATCAGGGGGAAAATGAAAGCGTAAACGACTTCGTGGCAAGTTTAAGAGACATTGGGGGTACATGCGAATTCAACAGTTTAGAGGAGGCCATGTGCGATCGTTTTGTACTGGGCCTTAAAGACAAGGTGTTACAGAGCAAGTTATTAATGAAACCTCAGATCACACTGAAAGAAGCAATAGAAGAAGCCTCTTCAGCAGAAGCTACCAAGTCCTCAGCAGCAGCCATGAGGAAGATGAACAGGGCCAAGAGCCATTCTGATGGGGAAAAATCCACCACAAATCATTGTGAGGAACTAGATTCTGAGTCAGATTGCAGTGAGGTGGAGGAAGGAATTTACAGACTCAGAATGGAGCGGAAAAAGAAAGACCTGGGAAGAAAGAGGCAAGATTTCTACTGCAGAGGTTGTGGGGGAAGCCACCCCCGCACTGAATGCAAGTTTCTAGATACCATTTGCCTCTGTTGTGAAAAAAGAGGGCACCTAGCAAGAGTCTGCAAATCATCCAAAACTCCACCCAACAGAAGGAAGTTTGCTGCAAACAAAGACAAAGAATTCAAGCCTAACAACCTCAGTGAGAAAATGAGGTGCAGCACAGAAGCAAATGGGAAGAATGAAACTCATCAAACAGTAACTATTGGTCATTCATCTCCTTTAAAAAGCAGAAAAGTGCATGTCAAGGTACTTATTGAAGGAAGGCCTTGTCAAATGGAAGTGGACTCAGGCTCATACCTATCTATGGTGTCATGGGACACTATCCAAAGACTGTTACCAAATATTCAGAAGACTCACTTCAAGAAGCACGCATTGACTCTTAAAGACTACCAAGGGAACAAGATTCCAGTAGTTGGAACAAGAGAATTCAACGTGAAGTTCAAGGGCCACACCAAGCATCTACCACTGACCATCGTGGACAAGGATCGCCCAAGTCTGCTGCGACTTGAATGGTTCAACCCACTGGGCATCGAGGTGACTGGCATCAATCACGTGAGCAACACTGAGTGGGAAGAGGCCTTGAAGTCTGAGTTTCCAGAGGTCTTCAGCGATGGATTAGGCAAGTACTTGGGGACCCCTATCACCTTTAACCTAGATCCCAAGGTACAACCAATCTGTTTAAAACCCAGAAGGGTCCCATTTGCCTTAAAGGAAAAAATTGATGCACAATTAGATAAACTAATAGCCCAAGGGGTTTTAGAGCCCACTGATCACTCCAGGTGGGAGACACCCATAGTCACACCAGTCAAGGCTGATGGGTCAGTGAGAATCTGTGGAGACTACAAGGGGACATTGAACCATGCTGAGCATATATCCCAGTTCCATATTATGTTCCAGTATTTTGCACATTCCCTTCAGGGGCAATTTTTTGCCTGTTGGACCTGGCACAGGCATATTAGGTGTTGATGATGCCACTGCTGAAGCCCAAACATTGTAACCCATAGAGGTGCTCAAATGCAAAAGGTTGCAATTTGAGTAAGTGTGGCACCAGGCATCTTCCAAAGCCTTATGGAAAGGATGCTAAAGGGTTGCCAGGGTGGTACCCTATTTTGATGACGTTTTAATCTCTGCTGAAAATGACACTCAGTTACACGAGAGACTCAGAGAAGTCCTAACCAGATTAAAAAAAGCGGGGTTAAAAGTCAAAGAAGAAAAATGCACACTTAGAACAGATAAAGTGGAATTCTTGGGTTACATGATTGATAAACATGGCACCCACCCCACAGAGGCCAAAGTTCAGGCAATCAAAGAAGCCCCTAGGCCAAAATGCAAAACAGACTTGCAAGCGTTCCTGGGACTCATTAACTTTTATCATATGTTTCTACCTCAGAAAGCAACCACTGCAGAACCCTACATAGATTACTGGACAAAAAAACTGCATGGGTCTGGGGCAGAAAAGAACAAGCTGCATTTAACAATATTAAGAGACAAATCACTTCTGTTTCTGTACTGATACAGTTCTCTGAGAATTTGCCTGTTGTACTGACTTGTGATGCATCCCCTTTTGGAGTGTGGGGGGGGTGTTGAGCCACATGCTTTCCAGTGGGAGGGAAGGTCCTATTGCATTTTACTCTCGCACTTTGACTAAAGCAGAGAGAAACTACAGCCAACTGGACAAGGAAGCTTTGGCAATTGTGGCAGCTGTCAAGAAATTCCATGAATACGTTTATGGCAGAAGAGTCACCATTGTCACAGATCACGAACCTCTATTAGGCATTGTGGCAGGGGACAAACAACGCCACGATCCTGTCACCAAGAATGCTGAGATGGACTGAATTTCTGGCTGCTTATTCATACAAACTGATCCACAGACCTGGAAAAGACATTGGGCACGCAGATGCTTTGAGTCGCTGCCCATTTCCTTCACACATTGAGGACCCTGCACCTGAGACTCACACCTTTTTTCTAGAAACTGTTGCCAAGCTTCCAGTCCATGCTGCTGAGATTGCCAGAGAAACTGCCAAAGACACTTTATTGGCTCCTATTGTAGGCTGGATCAAAAAAGGTTGGCCACTTCAAGATCTACCTCCACTTGCCCAACCTTTTAAATCCAGACAAACTGAGTTATCTGTATTGAGAGGATGTATTTTGTGGGGTAACAGGGTGGTTATTCCTACAAAACTACAGAAAGAGGTTTTGGAAATGTTACATGAGGGTCATCCGGGAATTGTCAGAATGAAGGGATTGGCCAGGAGTTATGTATGGTGGCCAGGTATTGACAAAATGGTTGAAAACTGGGTTGCATCCTGTCCCAACTGTCAGGTAGTCAGGCCTGCCCCACCTCTCGCCCCCACACAGGAATGGGAATGTCCTAGGGGCCCATGGTCCAGGATTCACATTGATTTTGCTGGCCCTACCAGAGGGCACACTTTCCTTATTATAGTAGATGCATACTCCAAATGGCTAGAGGTTATCCCTATGGCATCCACCACAGCTGAAGCTGTTATCAAACAGCTTAAGAAACTTGTTGTAACTCATGGGTTACCTGATGTGCTTGTTTCTGACAATGGTCCTCAATTTACATCCAACCTTTTTGAATCATATTTAGCACAGCAGGTATCAGACATGCCCTGACAGCCCCTGGGCATCCTTCGGCTAATGGCCGGGCTGAACGCATGGTACGATTTACCACGGAAAAACTTCAGCAATTGGGTCCAGGGGACATCAGTGAGAAAGTTGAAAAACTACTCAGTGTCCAGCATATTACTCCCAACCCCTCAACTAACTTAACCCCAGCCGAATTGTTGATGGGTAGGAAACTCAGATCTCCCCTTGACCGCCTTCATCCCACTTACGCACCCAACGCACCACTAGATTCCACTAGCAAAATTCACACATTCACTGTGGGTGATTCTGTTTATGCCAAAAACCTTCTGGGTGAACCATTATGGATTCCTGCTGAGATAACCCAAATCACAGGCCCCAGGTCTTACAGGGTACAAACGGAGGATGGTGTCCTCTGGAGCAGGCACATTGATCAACTTAGATCCAGACTACCTCAGGAGCATCGACATTGCTCCCCTCTGGTTCCCATACCTACTGCCTCTTCTAGGGGGAAAGGGGAGGATTATGAGGGTAGTCAGCAAGCAAGAATCAATCCCATGTGTAACAAGCTAACATGACAGGAACCATCCCAAAACCTGTCACAGTGCCAACAACCATTTTTACAAATGGAAGATTGCACATCACTACCAGACTTGGGTGCTGACATTGGGTTGGAGATGGATTGGGAGGAGAGACCAGGTTGTAGTAACCAAACAGGTTCTACCATTGCTAGAAGTCCAAGTAAGGAGATGTTAACAAACACATTTCCTCCCTCACAATGTGAGAACCCTAAAACATCTGAACCACGTAGGTCTCAACATACACATAAGAGTCCCACCTATTTAAAAGAATACATTAGATAGATGGGGTTTGAGTATGGACTAAACCTAGTGGGGAGGGGTGTTATGTATGCAGAGTTTGAATTGATTGGTTGTTCTTGTAAAGTGTTTGAAATCATTGGTTAAAAAGTGCGGGAAAACCCTGCACTCTGATTGGCTGTCAGCCGAGGCAGCCGGCTATATATAGCTGCCTCGGCTAAGCCAAATTGGGTCCGTTCTGAGCTGAAGTCACAATAAAACTTAAGAGCTGAAGCACTCTGTGTCTGCCTCTTCATGCAAACTTAACATTTACTACCTACTCCACTGCCCTGGCTTATGTCACAATTGTCTCCTGTATGTGCACAGTAGAGAGAATAACAATTGACTGAGTGTTGGCTATGCTGTCTAGGTCAGCTGTTATGAGTCAAGTGCATGGGATTCTCATAGCCATGAGGGAAGACCTTGATTAGGTGTCAAATAACTTCATAACTTCTAGAACCTCTTCTAGATGACTTGAGCAGCACATAAATCTAATAGAAAAACAAATTATAGAAATATTTCAGACTGTCTTCACTTATTTACCTGGCCCAAATTCCTATTGATAAAGGTAGCATGGCAGGTAAGAAGTGGATAGTTGAGATATCTCATGAACCATGGCAGTAAGGTAGGATAGCTATCTGCACTGTCCAGAAGGACCTGTCACTTATGTTTCAGCCCTACCCATTTCCTCTGTTGATGGAAGCCATTGAATGGCAGAATGGAGGACTCTATTATTTTAAAATGTCAGGTAGGAAAATACAGCACCCGCTCAAGCTTATTTGCTTCTGAATAGGAGATTTGGAACACATGTTCCCCCAAACTTTTCAAAATTATGACATGCTCCTTAAAGATACTCTCTAGTAGGAAATGTGCTGTTAGTTCTTCATTAATGTCAGAATACTGCAAGTAATGTCCTCTTCTGTCTTCCCTAGATCCTGGCATTCCAATTTTTCCATAGTCCTATATTAATAAAGAGCCACTTCAGCCGGTTATATTCTAGTTATAGTTCACAGAATCTAGTTTCTACCCTACTTCTCAAATTCTTAACAAATTATTTGCTTTCCCTTTAAAAGAAAACAGGTTTCTAACCTTTTGTGCTTCTGGGAGAAAACCATGGAGGCAGTTGCTATTTCAGATACGGGGATCATTTATTATGTATCTGCTGTTTCTTAGCAGTTAGCATTTCCTTCCTTTTCAAACTTCTGTATCCTTTCAGATGAGTGTGTCTTTAAACCATAATTTACTCAGCAGTCTTCCAGTCTTTTAAAAAAGTAAATGATTAAAAAAAAATAACCCCTCCATCCTCCCATGCAAGTTGCATAGATCATTTAGATTTACTCAAGAATATGGAAATAGATGATTCTAATACTAGGAATGAGCTCACTCTTTTGTCTTCATGCAGTCAAATCCCTTAATGCAAGGCCAAGAACGCAAACAGGCCACAAGGTGTTTTCAGCTCATGTTAAAATCACTTCCAATTTAGAATGTTCAGTTTTAAAAGATAAATATAGAAACACCCCCACAGCATGGGAGCTTCCTTTCCTGAGCGAGCAGCTGCCTTGACATGCTCTCTGGGATCTTACTGCTGTTCCCTTTTACTTGGAGTAACAGGAAAGGATTTACAGGCAAGTGACTCTGCTTTTAAACGATTCCTGACAACCTTACATTCTTTTCTCATCCCATAAATACTTTTGATTCCCTTAATGAGTGCAACCCAGGGAGTTCCCATTCTTGACTCCTTATTGTTCTTCATGCCTTAGAGCAGGGGGTCCCCAAACTGGGCAACTTGAAGACTTGTGGACTTCAACTCCTAAAATTCTCCAGCCACCTATGCTGGCTGGAGAATTCTGGGAGTTGAAGTCTACAAGTCAAGTTGCCCAGTTTGGAGATGTCTGCCTTAGAACTTGCCTTGTACTCTGGTTGCCTGTTTATCTGAATTAACCATTATTCCAAAGCTCTGGTCACAATAAGAGTTTCTGAATGGAATGAGGTTGGTTTCTTGCACCCGCATGGGTTAATAAAGCAAGAGAATAATCTTGGAGGAAATAAGTTGCATTTTATTCCTCTTATCAGAACTGACTCACTGGCTGGAAATGTTTAGGAAATCACTTTTGATACTCTAGATGATGATAATAATTCAAGCTATCAAGAAGGCATAAGCACAGTCTTCTATATTTTTTGTCATAAAAAAGAGGGCAAAATATGGGGGAAAGTTGTAATTTAAATTCTGTGGTTTTAAACAAGTTATAAGAGAAAGAGGTGGAGTTCTTAGCTAAGATGCTAAGAACAGATTAATCCCTTTTCACTGTTTCTTCCATAGATATAGGAAATTCATTTTCTCTCTCTCCAGGCTCCCATTCTTAATTAATTAATTCTGAATTTAGTTTATTTGGGAATTTACAGAGCTCTGAATTGTAGGCCAGCACTCAGCAATAGACAATGCAGTATTTTGCACTGTGAAATAAGATTCCGTGAGTAATTCATAGTAATCCTGAAAATAAAAATGTTTATGGTTCTTTAAATATTCATTCGTTCAATTTATGTAGCTGTCCATCTCAAATATATGACTCTGGGTGGCTTACAAGTTAAAATAACAACAACAACAAAAACCTCTCATATAAATAAAAAGCAATAAAAAAGTTAAAACAATTAAAACAAATACCAGAAACTAAAACATGGGCAAGTGTCAACCAACAGCTTACAAACAATACAACCATTTCATAGGTTCCCTTCCATTCTATCATAGGATCTCCAGGCCTGATGGCACAGCTGCATCTTCAGAGCTTTCTAAAAGGCCAGGAAAGATCAGGGCCCATCTAAGATTCAGAGAACTAATTGTCTGAAGGGCAGGTGCCACAGCAGAAAAGAACTTTTTCTGCACATGCTCTGGTAATGGCCACCAGCAGCGTTTAGAGCTCCATGATGGGGAGCGATGGATTTTGGCTTCGTGAGGGGGGTAGGGGGCTCGGTTTTCAGACCCTTACCCTGGCACTGGCAGCGGAACGCTTGGGGGTCCGGAGGATACCAGCTGTGCCAGCCCCCATCTGGTAAGCAATGTTCTGCTTGCTGTTAGCAGCGACGGTGGCGGTGGTCGGTGGTCGACATCGGATTTTGCAGTGGTCGGAACTTGGACTGGAAGCAAAGCTGACATGGGAACCACCGCTGCTGCTGAGGCCGCTGTTTTTGCCGTTTTGTCACTTCTCCTGTTTCTGTTCCATGGCTGGACTTAGGGTTGGAGTCACTGGAAGGTGCGCTGGCCGGCAAGAAGACCTGCCTCAGATTTGGGGTTTGCTGGTTGATGAATGGGAGCCACTGCCTTAATGGGAGATGGGCCTACCGGCCTGAGGTCAGGCCGGCTGGGTGGCCTAATCCTTGTTATTGGTATCTGGCAGCGGTGGGGCCAGGGCCTCTGGGGCCTGTGCTGGGGCCCCTAGGCTTGTTCCAGGGGCTGCTGGTGCCGGAGCTGGGATGGCCTCGGACCTTGGCCCTGGGTGGCAGTGGCGGAGCCCTGGCCTGGACAATCATGGTTTCTTGGAGCCTGGCTTGAAGATAGGGTGACCCCAGCCAGCATTGGCTGATGTGCGGGTTGCCTGGCTGGCTGGTTTCCCTGGCTGGCATCGGCTGGCACGAGGGTTGACAGACTGCTGGTCTCGGTTCTGCCAGCCTGAGACCTTGGCTGCCTTGAGACTTGAGCCAGGGGATGCCTCCCTCCCTTCCCTTCCCTTCTCTTTGGTCTCAGTGTTTGGCCTGTCAGGATGGATGGTCCCACCGCCGGGAAAGGGCAGTGGTGAATCTATTTTAGAGCACACCCTGCTAGCCTGCTGTGAGAGGCCAGTGAAGGCTGGGTGTGTCATCCTATTGGCTTCAGCCTTGATCTTTTGATGGGCGAGTGTTGGAGTGCCACCGGTGGTGAGAGCGTGGTGGCCAGTCCACTTTTTGGTCCTTTTCATCAAGACCTCCCAGTTATTGTGAGAGGGTACCTGGGATTGGACTGCTCCAAATTGCTTGGACTATACCTGGACCAACTGTTTTCATCTGGACATTATTAATTATCCCCATATCCCCTTATGATCTGTGACTATACAAACCTACACAGTTGCGGAGTTGCAGGCCCTGAGGGATTCCCCTCTGTCCCTGATGTGGCCTGCCAGATTATCTGAGGCCTACCTTGATGACGGATCTTGGAATCCCTAGAGGTGGCATTGCACGGATAGGGGTAGGGGTCCTAGGTTGGGTAGTAAGAGGGGTGCTAAGGGCCCTTTGTTAAATTTTTTAGTCAAAATTTTAAGGGGGTTAGGGAAGGGGGTGGGATGTAAGGCCCGGTTAGAACCTGGGGGGATTCTACCAGAGCACACTCAGTCCAGGTCAGGAATGGGTCACAGTGGGGGGGGATGGGGTCGGGGCTGTCTGGGGCTCTAGGGGAGAGGGTGGGTTTTGTGATCCCCACGGTGATTGGGAATGGCAGCAGAGGTATAAATGGGGGGCCATATCGAATTTTGGGAGCATGCCCCTGCTGTCTTTGAGTGATGGCGCGCTCCAACCCTCCTGTTCCTGCCTGCTTTCCTGGGGGTTTGGAAGACCAGGGCCCTGGGCTTGGGTTGGTTTATTTGAATGCCAGGTCTGTGGTGAACAAAGCTCCCCTCGTCCGGGAACTGATTGAGGAGGAAGGCACAGACCTGGCTTGCATCATGGAGACCTGGTTGGGCCCAGAGGGAGGGGTCTCTCTGGTGGAGTTATGCCCACTGGGTTTCCATGTGCTGCACCAATCTAGGGCCCAGGGTAGGGGCGGGGGGGGTGGCTGTTGTGATCAGGGAGGCACTTTGTCCGAGGGAGACCACTATCCTGCAGATAGGCGGGTGTGAGTCTCTCCTCCTGAGGTGGGGCCCTGGGGGTCAGTTGGGCCTGTTGCTCGTGTACCTTTCTCCCAGCTGCGTGGCAATGGCCCTGCCTGATCTACTCGACGTCCTATCTGGGGTGGCGGTTGAGTTCCCCAGCCTTATTGTGTTGGGGGATTTCAATTTGCCTTCTCTGAGTGGGGTGTCAAGGGTGGAGCAGGAGTTCATGGCTTCCATGATGGCCATGGACCTGACTCAAATAATACAGGGCCTGACTCATGGGGGGGGGCACACGCTTGACTTTGTTTTTATCTCGGGGCAGTGGCTTAATGATCTGGGGGGGGGATTTCCAACTATTCAACCCCTGTCATGGACAGGGCTGGTCTTCCAATATGCCACCCCTCATCGCTGGGAGGCGGAACTAACTAGATGGTTCCGCACCAGGTGCTTAATGGACCCGGAGAGGTTCCAGATGGCGCTTGGGTTGATTCCTGCCTCCCTTACCCACAGCCCGGTTGAGACCCTGGTGGACGCTTGGCATAGGGCTGCCTCTTGGGCACTTGACCGGGTTGTTCCTTTGCGGCCTCTGACCTGATGCAGATCCTGGCCGGCTCCCTGGTTTTCCATGGAGCTCCAGGAAATGAAGCGTGGGAGGAGAGGCCTAGAGAGCTGTTGGAGGTCCAGTAGGTCCGAATCTGACTGAGCGCAATTAAGAGCCTATACTAGGCCTTATCTTGCTGTGATGGGAGCAGCGAAGTATGCATTACTTCTCCGCTCTCATTGTGTCTGCATATAACCACCCGGCTGCCCTGTTCAGGGTGACCCGCTCCCTCCTTAACCGGGGGGAGGACCCTCTGCGGGGATGGGCCAAGGAGGTTAGTCAACATCTGACAGACAAGGTTCCTTAGATCTGGGCCGGCTTGGACTCCGACTGGTCAGAGTCTGATGGGAGTAGGACGACAGGTCTTATGGGGTCCATCTGGGAGGAGTTTGATCATGTGACTCCAGATGAGGTGGACAGGATCATGGGGAAGCTACATGCTGCCATGTGTTTATTGGACCCATGTTCTTCTTGGCTGGTTTATTCCACCTGGGAGGTTACGCGAGGCTGGCTCCAGGCAGTGGTTAACGCTTCTTTGAGTGAGGGATCCTTTCCCTCCACCTTGAACGAGGCGGTGGTGAGACCCCTCCTCAAGAAGCCTGTCTTGAACCCAGCTATTTTGAACAACTTCCATCCTATCTCGAACCTTCGCTTTGTTGCGAAGGTTGTTGAGAGCATGGCGGCTCGACAGCTCCTGGTGTTCCTGGAGGAAACCAACTATCTACCAATTGGGTTTCAGACCTGGGTACAGCACGGAGATGGCTTTGGTTGCACTGGTGGATGATCTCTGGAGGGCATGGGATAGGAGTCATTCCTCTGTCCTGGTCCTATTAGATCTCTCAGCGGCTTTTGATACCATCGACCATGGTATCCTACTGCGACACCTCGAGGGGTTGGGGGTGGGGGGCACTATTTTACAGTGGTACTCCTCCTACCTCTTGGGTCATATGCAGGTGGTGTTGGTGGGGGGGCAGAGGTCAGCCCCGAGACCCCTCCTTTGTGGGGCGCCCAAGGGGTCAGTTCTTTCACCCCTCCTGTTCAACATCGATATGAAGCCGCTGGGCGAGATCATCCATGGTTTTGGGCTGAGGTATTATCAGTATGCTGATGATACCCAGCTTTTTATCTCCACCCCAAACCAACCCAGTGACACCCTAGACATGATGTCCAGGTGCCTGGAAGCGGTACGGGTCTGGATGGGGAGGAACAGGCTCCGGCTCAACCCAGCTAAGACTGAGTGGCTGTATGTACTGGCATCTCGAGTTATCCAGGATGTTCCACCTTTAGCTATGGGGGGAGAGGTGTTGGCCCCCATAGATAGGGTTCACAACTTGGGTGTCCTCCTGGATGCACAGCTCAGTTTGGAGGAGCATGTCGAAGCTGTGGCCAGGGGGACATTTGTTCAGGTTCACCTGGTGTGCCAGTTGCGCCCCTATCTGGACCAAGATGCCTTGTGTACAGTCACTCATGCACTCGTTACCTCCCGTTTGGACTATTGCAATGCTCTTTACATGAGGCTGCCCTTGAGGACCACTCGGAGGCTTCAACTGGTCCAGAATGCAGCGGCGCGGGTTGTGATGGGAGTGTCCCGATACTCCCATGTTATACCCCTCCTGCGTGAGCTGCACTGGTTACCAGTTGCCCTCCGGGCGAGATTTAAGGTGCTGGTACTGACCTATAAAGCCTTACATGGCTTAGGACTGGGGTTTTTGCGGGAGACCCTGCTGCCAGTAATGACTTCCCAATGTCCCGTGCGCTCCCATAGGCAGGGCCTCCTTGGGGTGCCATCAGCCAGACAATGTCGGCTGGTGACCCCTAGGGGTAGGGCCTTCTCTGTGGGAGCACCCACCCTATGGAATCAACTACCCCTGGAGCTTTGGGTGGCCCCTGACCTTCAATCCTTCTGTTGTGGCCTGAAAACATGGCTTTTCCAACTTGCCGATCTGGACTGATGGAGGGGATGGGTTTTAGTGAACAGTTTTTATTAATTTTAATCAGTTATTGGGATTTCATATTTAACTGCTTTTTAATATTTGTATTGTGTTTTTTTTTTTACCATTGTGAGCCACCCTGAGTCCTTCGGGAGATAGGGCGGCATAGAAATCCAATAAATAATAATAATAATAATAATAATAATAATAATAATAATAATAACCTCATCCTGCATCTTATCAGATGAAACCCCTTCACAGAAAAGACGGGAATGGGAAAGGAAGATGTATTTCTGATGGGAGAAGAGATATATTTGAGGTGGTGGTCCCCAAAATAACATTCCCATGCCACGTAGGACTGTGCAGGTCATAATTATTACCTTGAATTGAACTCAAGAACAAACTGTCAACCAATGCAGCTCATGGAACAGAGGTGTAACATGTGGCAATCATGGAGAACTCATACTTTCTCATGCCATCACATTTTGCCCCAGCTATAGATCCTTCAAGGGCAGCCCCATACAATATACAAAATGCCTTACAATTATATTAATAATATATGACTCTGGGTGGTTTGCAAGTTAAAATAACAACAAAAAACCTCTCATATAAATAAAAAGCAATGAAAAAGTTAAAACAATTAAAACAAATACCAGAAACCCAGGGGTTTCAAACTCGATTTCATTGAGGGTCGCACCAGGGTTGTGCTTGACCTTGGGGGGCTAGGGTGGGCATGGCCCTGTGGTGGCCCAAGTGCTCTGCCAGAGAAAACAGGCTCCCAAGCTCTGTTTTCGGCTGCCACAGCCTCCTGCAACACTCTGCCAATGAAAATGGTGCTTGTGTGGGCCTTCTGAGCTCTGTTTTCACTGGCAGAGGGTTGCAGGAGGCTGTGGCAGCTGAAAACGGAGCTCAGGAGCCTGTTTTCACTGGCAGAAGCACCACAGGCTGGTCCTTCACTGTTTCTAGAGTGTCCCCACGGGCCAGATCTAAATACCCCGCAGGTCAGATCCGACCCGCCAGGCCTTGAGTTTGACACCCCTGCTGTATCCATTCCTTTATAATAAATACTTGGAGATAAAAGAGAATAATTTGTCAATACAATATAGATAAGGCAAAACATAAAGAGCTGGAACCACATCTGTACCTCAATTACAAGATAACATCTTGTCTGTTAAAGCAAAAAGTTCAACTTATGGTAGCGGTAAGAATCCTTGACAAATGGAACACTTCTCTCCAAAGCCAAATGTATCTAGCCAAAATTAGTTATCACAGAGTCCAGAGACACAACTTACTTAGCTACGACAAGTATGAGAGAGCCATAATATTCATAAAAACAGAAGAAACATTGGTATTAATCATGAGAGGGTAAAATCAAGCCAACCTTCAAATAAAGGCAACGCAGGTAGTCCTTGACTCTTTTGTTTAACATCTATTCAAAGTTATGATGGTGCTTAAAAAAGTAACTTATGACTGTTATCGCACTTATGACTGTTTCAACATCCCTACAGTCACATGATAAAAATTCAGGTGTTTGGCAATTGGCATGCATTTATGAAGGGTCCTGGGATTGCCATTTATGACCTTCCCATGGGGCTTCCAAAAGTAAACTCAATGGAGGAAATTGGATTCAAAAGGTAATAAATTAGGCACAACTCATCCAATGACTGTACTGCTTAGTAATGGATTATGATTGTAAATTGAAATATACCTGTATATCAACAGTGCAAACTTTCAAATTGCAAATAATTGTTCCTCAGATTTAGTATTTAAAAAACATGAGGATATGGTCAAAATTTATCAAATTATTTCCTATCTGATCTTTTAAATTTAAAAAATCTGGGGCCTTTTGCATAGGACTCTAGAGTCCTTGTTTCCAAAAGACTTCTAGGTATTCTGTTAGCTAGGAAACCAAACAAGATCATGAAGATCATTACAATAACAAGATTAAAGTTGTCTCAGGCTAGGCTGCATTATTGGTCTAACTTTGTAGTCTTCCCCATTGAATACAACTTGATGCTATTCAGAATATTGGAATTCAACTCTCCTAAATGAGGATTACAAAGTCCAACATCTCTTGAAGGACGCTAAGTGCAAAATCACCTATTCTGGTTGAAAAACTGGCTCTGCAAAGGCTCATATAGTTCTATTGGTTGCTATTTTGCCTTTTAAAAGTAAAGAATTCAGAGCATTTTGCATGAAAAGTTAGAGCCCCTGTAGCTAAAAGACCAACAGAAAGATAAAATTCATTTGCAAATTAAAGAGCATATCAGATGAACAGGAAGTGCATGACTCTAACTACAAGAAACTCAATAGCTGATTTTGGCATTTTCTAAGAAATGATCCATACATTTTCAGTGTGAAGTCCATTATTTTCCCAGTCTTCCCCAGGTCTAATAAACATCTTTCAGAGTCCTTGATAGTTCCACAAATTCTCAGTTTCTTTCGGTCCTAAATTGTTTCTAGAAATATTTGCTGGGCTTGTAGAATGCTTTTTTCTGGAGTTTCTTTCTAGAAAAAAAAATTCCCATTACTTTTGCAGGAAACAAAATGCTTTCCTCTGGGATATCCCTGCACAGAATACCACCTTCAGTGGTGATTTTAGAAAAACACCAACAGTATTTATAAGTAAATGCCTTCACAATGATTGGATGCATACCTAATATATATTTAATCCCTACAAATCCACACGTAGGCAATGGATTTTCTTTTGCATACTGAAGAGTTTATATTGAACTGAAACAATCATACATACTTACAAAAAGTATTTCAAAACATTTACTAGATGTAGTATATTCCATATGCATTTATGCACTGCATGCTTATATTTCATATGCATGTAGTGTGGATCATGATTAACATTTCAAAGATTTTGCTGCAGAAATTAGTAACAACTTTTCAACAGCATGCTATACCTAATTCCCAATACAGGTCAGAAGATTAAGACAGCTAGTGGGTAACAGCTGGCAACATCTCAAAATCACTTTCAACAAATGGGCTGTTTAACATAGTATAATTTTGCATTCATCTTGCAAGTAATTGCCAACAATTTGATAGCTTTTAAGTGGTGATTTTTTAATAGTATTTGGAGAGAGGGATATAAGATATTTAAAGTATAAGAACACATGTTAATGTAAAGATGAAATCAGCATAAAGGGTGTAACTCTCAACATGCTAAGACAGATGTGACTCTCAACATGCTAAGGCAGGGTTTCCGTGGGCTTGAAAGCTATGTTAGGTTTTGCATCAAATGCGGAAAATCATGCTTCAAAAATGGGTGACTACAGGAACAAAATGTTTTAGTTTTATTTTCAGTAGTGATAAGAGCTAAAATGGATGTCTTTATGTTTCTGCAAGATTCAAACCATAAATATTGACTTTTAAAACTGCCCAAGCCCTTCTCAAATAAAATGGTTCACCCAATATTTGCCCCTAACAAATTTGAAGAGCTTTGGTCTAGGGGCTCAGAAAAATTACTGGATCACATATTTTGCATAACTGCACTAAATCTAAATGAAACAATCCACGTAATGACTTTGTGCATTATATGAATCCAGAAACTGAAACACATTTTATAATAGCTGTCAAGGGTGTTGCAATATAATATAATGAACCTTCTATTCATTTATATTAAATTAAATAATGTAGCCAGTCAGAATATATGAATCTTAAAATGACCTTAAGCTATAAAATAAAATTGACCACTATGTATCAAGATAAAAATCTTAATTTTGAAATATTGCTAAATTTCATTATTTTTAAATGTATTTTTAATTTAGGACAGGGTCAGTTTGGGGATTTTATGGGAAAAAGATTCCCCCCCAACCACTCCCTCATCTTGGTTGAATGTAAAGTACCAATATGGCAGGAACACAGGAACATCTTATGATCCCTGAAGAAATAAGGATATTTTCTTCAGTAATAACTGTAAAATTTAACTTGGCCTCAAGTATTTTTCATCTGGCTGCTGACAAATCTTGCACCATTAATTCCTATAATCCAAATGTTTCATTAACCATGAATGGCTAAATAAATGGAAAGATGTAACATTCTCCTCCGCTTTGGAGCCCAGCTTTATTACTGCTGTAGAGCAATAAACATCAAGGTTAGATTAGGAGCAGTTTCTTCTCTTCTCTTACAATCCAAGAACCATTTTTTTTGTATTAAAGCATACTTACATACATCATTCTTTGTACACCTCTCTTGCTTGTTAGAAGCAGAGGTCATCTGTGCCTGATGCTACCTCAGTATTAAGGGGGAAGGGCTTATATGTTGTCTTATTATCTGTATGATCTTTTGTTTGTGGACCTATCATTGGCATACAAATTTTATAGAAGTGTCAGAGCTGTCATGTGAGTGCCACAACGGACCTTTTACATAACATTGTGAATCTCTTTCTTTAAAGCACACAGCATCTCATTTAAAATCTGCAGAACTCCTACAGAACTTCTGGGGACACAGGATATGGAAAACTACAGCACAAAGCTAGGCCATTCATGAGATACTGACTAGATGAAGTCTCCAAATGGACTCATATCATATTTAATTAAATAGTTTATTATGCAACCAAGCCAGCATACTGTTGCTTAGCAAAGATGCCAGCTAATAGATTTAGGTACTGTTTCTTGGAGGAGCCCTCATTTGACATGCGAAGAGACACTTTTGGTTCAAAAAAGACTCATTCATTCTGTCGACCAGCCCTTGGGATCAGGAATATGTCATCACTGGTATGATGAAAATAGCTCTAGCCTCATAATGCCTGGAGTCAAACAGAAATAGATATACTGTAATAAAAATAAAGAAATATGAGCTCTGTTTCGATTATAGTAATTGAGAAGTCTAGGTTTATTAACTCATTTATGTCCAGATCATATAACTTGTTGAACTCTTTAATGGCAGTTCTAACATCCTGCCTGACAAATTCAGCCTCTTTATTTTATTGTAGATGGTCATAGGGTGCCCACTCCCTTAATTAAACTTCCTTCCACTGGCTGTGGCTTTAACTGCATTACTCATAATCCTTCCCACCATATTTGTTTGGTTTTACAACTGCAGGGAACTTTGACCCATGCTAAATAAACAACTATCCAGGAATAATTCTAATGCATCTGCAGGATATAAACTTGGCAAATCAGAATACCAACTCACAGCTTACTTGTTCAGTGTTTTAGACAACAGCTGTTTTATTTCGGTACAAATAGTGAAAAATACTTTTGGATAGCTGCATGGAAAAGGACTAACAACTCCTAATGTAACGTCATGCAGAGTTTTGAGGAAGAAGAGAAGAATTAAGAGTCTGCAGTATTGAAAAGATGATAAGATAAGCCTATTTAGGATGTGTCTTCAAGCTTGATGCCACCAACAAGAGAGAGAGAAAGAGAGAGAGAATGCATACCAATCTCAGGAAAGCAACGACAAATTGTAGATTAGTAAGAACATGTTAGGTAGTAAAAATACGTGAAAATGAAATTGCAAGGAAATGGTTGAACCAACAGGCCACAACATGTTCATAACAATGGGGCAATTTCCAAGGGATAGAGGTGAACAGAAAACATGATAGCAGTATTCCAGTATTTGAGAGGCTGCCACAAAGAGGAGTTGGTCAACTTACTTTCCAAAGCATCAGAAGGCAGGACAAGAAACAATGGATGGAAACTAATCAAGGACAGAAGCAACCTGGAATTAAGGAGAAACTTCCTAACAAGGGAGGACAATTAACCAGTGGAGCAGCTTACCGTCAGCAGTTGTGGATGCTTCATCACTGGAGGTTTTTAAGAACAGACTGGACAGTCACCTGTGCTTTAGCAGGGGATTGGACTGGAAGTTCCTTTCTAGCTCTATTCTGATTGATTGATTGATTGATTGATTGAAAACA
This sequence comes from Naja naja, assembly GCA_009733165.1. NCBI lineage: Eukaryota > Metazoa > Chordata > Lepidosauria > Squamata > Elapidae > Naja > Naja naja. Next base: position 63,904,865 of record CM019150.1, read on the forward strand.
AGCCAATTGCAGATTCCTATTGACTCCTATAGCGAGAACAGAGGGACAGCAATCTTGGGAGCAGAAAAGCAGTACAAGACCTAAGACCGAATGATTTATGATTGGGTATTTCTTTAAGGGAACATGCTTTGAAAAACCTGTATAAAAGGAAGTCATCTTGACAACATGCCTGAATTGGAATCTATTCCAAACCATCATTATACTGTGCAGAATAATGCTTTGCCATGTGTGGTGTAACTCAACTGGGTGGAGCGAAGGCTAGTCTTAGAACCCCCAGCATTCCTGGGACAATAATATCTCAGGAAATGACGGAGCCCAGCTTTGCAGTGGCTTCAAAGAACTAGTCTCTGTTCAACACAGCCCATGATTTTAGACACATGTTTTATGGTGCTGCTTTCAGAAGCAAAAGAAATACATGATCTGAAATAAGTGCCTTAGAAGTTTTGTGATGTGCTCACTTTTCAATCCAATGGCATGTTCACAGAGAGCAGTAAACAACCAAAGGAATGCAGTTCAACATCCTTCGAAATGTTTTATGGGCTTCTGGGGTCATATTTCTGCATCTATTCTACACAGGCATACTACCATCTGTTGCAGCCCTGGAGGTCTGCCGCATGCTATATGCCAATTTTGATGTGTGGAGTCCATAGCAATTGCTGCTAATCAATGTACAAAGCAATCTTATTGATGCTTCGAGAAATCCTGAGAGCTTAACAATTGTTCATTGCATAAATAATATTAGTTATTGGTTGATTAGGAAATAAAATAAACATAAAATATGTTGGGAAACTTTCAGTACATATCTGACATGGTCAAGCTACGATTGCTTTCATCAATATTTATTTTGGAGCATTCACATGCTTAGTTTCCATTGTGGCAACATTTTGATTTTCCACCTTCAGTGTGGTTGTTTTGAAATGAATTGGCCCTTCCTTTCATAGGCATGCTTTTCCTCTAGTAAAAAGATAGAAAAAATATCTGCATAATATTCTACTCTATTGTATATATTGGACAGATTAGCTGGCTTTTGCAACAAATGTTGAAGAAGGGCCAGCTGTTCTCTTTGTCCCTGTTTTCCAACCCTCTATGCAGATGTCTACTATTTTTAAGGGACGGGGGTTAGTTGGTATACTGCATATTTATGATCTCATGACCTCTCACACACAGAATTGGCACACAATCTTCTTTGAATAGACTTGAAAGGCTCTTCACCAGTCATGATTCAGGAAGTCCCACTGCATATCCTCCACTCATCTTCTCAATAGGAACATGAAAGGGCATCAGCAACAGACTCTAGGGAGGGGCAGCCTTTCAGCAGACTGTGGAAATAGGTACTGTTAAGTTTGCATGAAGAGACAGACGCGGAGTGCTTCAAGCTCTTAGTTTATTAGTGACTACAGCTCAGAACGGACCCAATTTGGCTGGGCTGCGGCTGCTACTTATAGCCAGCAGCCGCAGTTGCCAGCCAATCAGAGTGCAGGGTTTTCCCGCACTTTTTAAACCAATCATTTCCAACATTTTACAAGAACAGTTCAAACTAAACCAATGACTTCAAGCCTACATACATAACAGGTACTGTATATAAAACAGCAAGGGGTGCATTTGATCTGGCAATGGCAAAGCAGGTCATATGGTGGGAATATCTTGGCTGCATGGCATGACTGAAGCCATCAAAATTTCCAGCTCCAGATAAATAAATTAGGTAAATTACCCTAATTTCCTCCATGGATAAATGCTTCATTGAATGCTCATGTTCCTACAAGTGCTTGGTGTATATCATAAGTATTGGGTCTACTCATGAGTGCCATCAAATAACAAGGCACAGCAATTTTTTTAAATACTGTAAATGTTTCTGGAAAGTTGGTTGTGCAATGCTTTAAAAAGCGCTGTTGTAACACCATCATAAAATTGTTTAGCCTTTATGGTGTCATAACAATTGTTTAACATATTTTCATGTTTTATGTTTTCATATAAAACATTGTTATATAAATTAGTAAGGGAATGTTCATTTTTTACATCAGCAAAACAACAAGTGGTAAAAATAGCAGCAATACTGCCAGGCAGCAGAAAAATAACTGTGAGGTCACTCACATACAGGGTGTCCATACATGGGCTGCATATTGCAATGACAAAAGGTTTATTGCCTCTTGGTTTTCAGGCAACAAAGGCATGGATATCTGGAGCACAGGACAAACAAACCCTATCACATTCTAATATCCAGAATTCCAAATAGGAAAGAATAAAAATTTATATAATGTCAACAGACCTTAAGTTAAGAAGTTGCGAGTTAGTTATTTTTTTTCCTAGCAAAGAAACAAATATTGGACTAATGGTGTATTAGAATAAAATATTTACATTATTTCAGCCAAAGTTTGTCCTATTTGGAGGAACTACCCAGACAAAACAGTGAAATGCATTTACTTTCTCGGGGGAAGAAAAGGAAGAATGGAAATACTAAAGTCAAGCTGGGGAAATTTGCTTGATGATGAAAAAGGATAGATTACATGCAAATGTAGTTATCCTATAAAATTATAACACTATCTCTTTTGTAAATAGTTAGATAACATAACAGATGCCATGCCAAAGCTCACAATTGCCAATACGCTTCATGAGATAATAAATTTTATGTTTAAGGAATATATTTCAACATCATATTAAAATCCTTCATTATAATATTTCTTCCAAAATTGTAGTGACACATCTAATGATTTCAAAACAAAGCAGTGTTCCAGCTGGGCAAGACTAGATCATATGAGTTAAAGAACTTTCAAATTTCATATAATGCCAAAACAAAAAAGATCATGATTTGAGTCACTTTTCAATATGTAGTAAAGAAGTTTTGAAGCTACGACTGTCCCTTTAATGAAAGGACCCCTAAGATTTGGTACAACATTTAGGGTGTATGTTAAGAAAATAGATCTGCACATTAGTTTGAAATTTAGTTTTTCCATTCTGAGTGTGCATCAGTACAATGCACATAAATTCTACAAGATGGGATATGGGCAACTGTTCTGACCCAAACCTTGTTCCAAGGAAACAAACATGAAACAGAGGTAACAGCAAAACCTTTTAATGATTCTTTAGGAATTCCATTCCTTCATGGTTAAAAGGCTGTTTCAAACTAATTGTCTCTGATAAGAACGAACCTTGCCAAGAACACAAGATAAAGTTACTAAGAAATATTTCAAACACAAAGAGTCTCCAACTACCAGCTAAGATACTCTGAACGTCCACCAGGCTTAAGTGCAAAAACTTCTTTGCTTCCTGCAAAGAACTCCAGTTTCTCAGCTGGCTTTTATTTCTTAAGGGAGGGGCCATTACCTTACAGTCTTACTCCGGTGTCACCTGTGCTGCTGCAGCTGCTTTTTCCTTCAAGCAGCCCTGCACGCATGCTCACTGGGCACAGGCTCCTCGGGGATCTCTTCATCACTGCTGCCAGCCTCCACAATCTCCGAAGGCAGCATTCTACTCCCTGATGGTCCTGGCCCCATCCCTGCATCACACGCAGGCCCCTCATCTCAGTCCTCACTCTCCAAGACCTCAGCTGTCCGCACCTGCTGCCACAAACCACAACAGCAACAGATGTTGGCTTATAAAGTAGTCATAGATTGATTTATAAAGTAGTCACTATAAAGAATAGCATGAACACCCTCAGATGCATACCAAGGCCAAAATGTGCCAGTGGTGATTGATACAATTCTTAACATTAGAAAAGTATACTGCAAATGATACAATTATGACAGAGGCAAATAACTTCTCTGTTTTTTTTCTATATCACTGAAACATGTTACGTTAAAGCCTTGATTGACCCAAAGCCATAATGGGCAGCAGAGATCAATTTTTATGAGGGAACACGGGACATAAAAGATTGCAACTTGGAATATAAAAGGAATAAAATAGTTGAGGGTATGAATTAATCAGTAAAGAGAAAGAAAAAAAGCTTGTGTGTTTAAGAAAGAAGAGAAGGATGTAATAGAACGAAGGAAGATTATCTAATTTTGTGGAATTGAGGGAACTGAATACATTAGAGGAAGTCTTAATGAATAATTAAAAGACTAAAATGGTGCATGAAATGGCATCATCTGATTTGTTCTAGGTGTATTTGTAAACGAGTATTCATAGGTTGGTGATAGTTGCATTTTATGTTTAATCAGTAGTGACGATAATGGAAGAACTAGGAATGAATTTCAGAAAAAATGTTCAACATTCTGAATGAATAAGATTTGAGGCAGCAGAGGGGGGCTTATTCTGCTGAGTGATTTGAAAGGAATTGGTGGGGGGGGGAATGTGAGAAATGAGTACAGAAAAAGCAATTGGGCCTTTAGGAGACTCAAATTGAATGAAAATGGTGACTCTTTGTTGACTAACTAATTAGAAAAGATCTGTTTCCAATATGTGATTTCAACATAAGTCTATTCATAAGTACACATGGCAAAGCAATGAATATTATCTGAAAGCTTGATAGATTTGGTTTATGAAGAAAAATTAATAGAATTAGTGAAAGATACAAGAAGAATCAGAGTTTCTGAAATGTAGGACAGGCTATTTTTGGCAAGGGTGGATCTTGGGAAAAGCTGAATATGGAAGAAAAGGAAAAGAGCCAAAACTCCTGATCTGGTCAACAGACAGAAAGGCAGCTGTCTTTGCACCTGTGTACATAGGCATTGCATGCTACATCAGTAGGTGATGTATATATATATATATATATGCAATTTAAAAGGATAGCAGATAGGTGCCAAGCAACATGGAGGGAGGAGTTCCAAGGTGCTGAAGGACACAGCTGGGAATATCATGTATCCTGCTTTAATACCCTGCTTTCTAACCTGACCTGCTGCTTTCAGGTAAGATGGATTGATACTGGAATTAATACATAGCTATGTGACTGATAACTGATTTCAGCCTATCTTTTACACAATTAATAGTTGATCCCCCATTTAAAACCATGTAAATTGAAAAATACTATCCTACTCTGTGAAGATGAATTCTGTAATTAACTGTGATGAGCTATGTGAAGCTGAGCCATTAAGAAATACTCTATTCAGAACTGCTCACTAAATCCTTTTATTGATTGGACCCGGATTCAGTTTTTTTAAAAAAACCATCCTTTATTATATCCTGCCTTTTGTAACAGAAGCTCAGGTGGTGTACATGGTGGTTTCTCCTATTTTTCCCCACAATGACAACTCTGTGACATGCAGTGAACTGCCAAAAAGTGATGGGAACAAAGTCACCCCAGTGAGCTTTGGAATATAGACTGGAATGTGGCCTCTGTATTCCTAGTCCTACATTTTAATCACGACTCTATGTGGCTTCACTTATATTTTCCACATGATACATCTATATATATAAAAGCTAAATACTACTCACACATCATCACAAAATCTCCAGAACTGTAATGCCTACAAACTTGAAATTTGGCACGTATGTTCTTCTTGACTTCTAGGTGCTCACTAAGAAAAGATTTTTTGAAATGACCATCAGAGCATTAGTATTTCGTATATTATTAACATGCTCTAATGCTAAGGAGTTCTACTCCCCCTCCCCACCTGAAAAGAAATCTGTTCCACATGTAAAATACAAGCAGAGGAAAGAAGGTTCAGTTTCATTTTTAGTTTCATAGCAGCAACCAGCTTTAGTACAGAACAGTTGAGCTAAGCCACCCACAAGCTCCTCGCTGTCTCCTTCTTGCTCACACAGCAAATACTGTTTCGGTTTCCATGTTTCAGTTTCCTAATAGCCCTCAACTCTCACACTGATAGGACGCTAGCCAGATGAATGCTGATGGATGCTAGTAGGCAGAGGCACAATTTTTCCCCCTTATTTTCATCCCCGATCACATAGTTCGTAGCGAAGCACAAGTATAGAGCTAGTATTTTCATATATTCTACAGTCCTCTGACTTTGCATTTCTTTGTTCCTCCTAGGGTTGGAGTCCTGATATTTCTGCTGAAATTTCCCCTTTATTTCTCCCTTCTTGGGAGCAGCATCCCAATACCCACCCACATACTTTCGAATGTCTTTCTTTTCTCACCTTTTCTCTTTTGAGTCTCTTGGGGAAACAATGACCGCTTGAGCCAACAAACTGAGTGCAATCAACTGCCATAAAACATACTGTACACTCCTAGAAAGTAACAAAGAGTGACTCAGAGAAGCTGCTTGATTGTAATCTTTTCCCCAGAGAGACTTCCACACCCTGGGCAGTGACACCCAGCTGTCTTTTTCTTATTCATGAGCACTCATAAAGCATTTTAGAAATGAAAGTGTTATATGTGTGCTAATCACAACTAACACCCAATAATTTAATCTCCTTAGGCTTCCTCGCAGCATTTTCCCAGGCAAAGGTAGGTCTAGCTATCAGTCATATCAGGAACTTTGCTGGAGCAGGATGTATTGGCTTCATAAGATGAAGCAATGCAAAGTCAAATAATTTACCTGGAAATGCCAATATAGTTATTTTAAACCAATTATTCCAATTTGAGGCATTAATATATTTAAGTATATAAAATACATTAAGGACTCATAAGATTAGAATGTTTTTTAAAAAGTGCATCCTATGCTCTTTGTACTATCTAAAAGCATCTAAAACATAGAATGGCTCTTGATGGCTGGTACTTCAGGATTTATCTCTACTGGATTTCAGTGCATTAAGGTGGGAAAAAGTCTTCTAAAACATAGGATGTTTCCTTCACTTCCTGGCCCTTCCTTTTCAAAGAAGGACCAGGAAGTGAAGGAGTGTAGCCAGTCTTAGAATTCTGAACATAGCATTTGGCATTACTGATGGGGAGGTTTTGAAGAATTAAAAAGCACTTCGCAAGTACTCTATGTTAATAACAGGATTATGGATCCTGCCTTCGTCAGGCAATAAATGGGGTGCCGCAGCAAAGCAACAGAATGAGAGGCCCATAAAATGTGATGGAATACTGGAAGTTTAAAAGAAATAAATAATGTAATGGCCTCTTTTTTTTTTGGCTACAGAAATTAGTTTTTTGGGGGGGAAAGTCCTGGTTTTTCTTGGGAAAATTTGCTATCCCTCTAAGATTCCCCCCCCCAATTTTGGCAACTTTGAGATGTGTGGACTTCAGCTCCCCAAATTCACCAGCCAGCTGGCTCAGGAGTTCAGGGAGTTGAGGTCCACATTTTAAAGTTGCCAAAGTAGAAAAAGATTGCTCTAATCAAACAGGAAGGCTTTACTACACGGTGATGTTAAAGGCAGAGCTACTTCTTCCTCTTTCTTGCTTCCTGGATCTTCTGCTAATCCTAGAGATTACAGGAAACAGTTATAACTGATTAATTTTGCAATATTCTACCAAATTGAAAAAAGGGCAGGGTAAAGAAAGAGAATAGGACAGAATGGGGTTGTCATAAACTCTGCTGGTTTGTTTTTGTATATGCCCTCCTTTTTCCTCCAGTTTGGACACTTCACATTTGTAAAATTTAAATTTAAATTTTGTATTGTGTGTTTTTATGATGTGAGCCGCCCTGAGTCCTTTGGGAGATAGGGCGGCATACAAGTCCAAACAATAAAATAAATAAATAATAAATAAATATTTCAAGACTTTTTTTATTTTATGGTACTGTTCCTTCAAAATATGCCAGGTTATTTTCTTAACAAACACGAGCAAGCTGATTTGAAGGCAGCAGAGGCAGATGGGAAAAAAAACTCCCTTTTAGTAGTTTTCTGTCTAGAATTCCCCAGATAATTTTGTATCTGCATGCTGGGAATACACATATGCAAAACATAGAGATATTAGAGTCTTCTGTTGGTGGAAGACAAAATGGCAGTGATGTTAACTGAGCTATGAGAGAAATAGAAGGGAATCTTTAGAAAGATCCTCTGTGCCCGCTCAGCCTTGCTATACAGTACTTAAAAAATTGGTTTCCATACCAGCCACAAAATACTCAAGTAGCAGAAAACAAGTGCATTGGAATGCATTCATCAACTGTTTATTTTCTAAGAATGCTTCTGGGGTTCTTAATGGATCCAGAAGTGTTGGAAATGCAGTTTATGCTTGAGGTGTTGCTTTGCAATATTAGCTTTCCATTATGGTTAACATTACAAGAGATGAAATGAACTATGCAGATTACCTGGTAGATGCCAAGAGCCATGTCATCAGGCACATATTCTCCCCTTCGCACCAGATTGGGGATCCAACCCACTAACCCTAATTTATAGCAATATATTGTTTTGTGAATGGTACTTAAATCCAAAGAAAGCAATTCAAATTATGGTTTAATGCAATGGGGGTACCTACTGTGCCCTGAATCTTTCCTTTTCTTTCCTTATAGCTATTTTAAATTTTTCAAGTTATCTCATGTATATAATTTACTTTGTTATCTCTGTTTTGATGCAAAACATGCACTGTGATTTTTTAGATTTCTACCAGAAAACATGTACTCCCCAAAGAGTAAATCCATTAATAAGTTTGCATACATAACATTTGGAATCAAATTGTTATGGAATCTTTGGATTCAAGGTGAATACTCAGTGAAAGTCAGAATACTCAGGCCAAGGATTCATCCCTCTCATAGAAATTATTTTAATTTCAGGAAGGAGCCACTTCAACGCTCCTTTAATCACATTTATGAAGATATTCCCATCTGGAAACTGTTGAAATACTAGTTCTTCTAGAGTTAGTTTGCCCAATAGACATATTTTTCAAAAAGAAATAGCAGAGGGCTAGTGAATACTTGGGGAATTGGTATTGAAAGTGCTTTCCAGAAGCTGGAAATATTTTTGAGTAATAATTCCATAAGAAATGGACTTTAAAAAAAAAGATAAATAAATATCAGAAAAACACTGCCTGTACTTTAAAACAGTGGCATCCCAGTGGAGACTTATAGAACAGAATTCAGCTTGTGGGCCAGAAGTTCCACAACCTTGATTTTTGGAATTTCCCATTATTGAGGTCATCTGTGAACAGATGACTTGTATGCAGGCTTATTTCAAGTCCAAAGAAGGGCAAAAATTGTGGTTGCTCCAGAATGTAAGAATATGGTTGGTGAATGTCACCTCTTGAAAATATCACATCACCTGTGTTGATGTATTTATTTACATAATCAACTTTATAACTATTAACCTTAATGTACCCATTGTTTTACAAATTTAAGAATCTCACTTTGTTTGATAACTTGGACCAGAGGTGGTATTCAGCAGGTTCTGACCAGTTCTGGAGAACCGGTAGTGGAAATTTTGAGTAGTTTGGAGAACCGACCACCTCTGACTGGAGATTTTACAGTATCCTTCCCCTGCCACACCCAACAAGCCATGCCCACAGAACCGGTAGTAAAAAAATTTGAATACCACCACTGACTTGGACCCAGAGTTACCTGCAGAAACCTCTGCTCCATATGGCCTGCATGTTCAGATCTTTGATGGGGAGATTTGGCAAGTTCTTCTAAGGCAGGGCTGTCAAACTCATGGCCCACAGGCCAGATGCCGCCGTGATGGCGTGAGTTTGACACCCCTGCTCTAAGGCTACATCTACCATTGACAGCAAATTCTGCTATTAATAAGGAATAATGTACCTGTGGAAGTTAGGAAGCCCCTGTCCTTTTTAGAGGAAGATTTTAAAATATTTTTATTTGCTTAGGCTTTTTAGTATTTTAATGTTATTGTTGGTTTTTTGTGCTTTCATTTTTTAAATAAACATGTATTCAAGTAGGCTGCCCAACAATTAAGAAAGGAAGCAGCATATAAATGGTCCAATTAATTGATTACTTAATTAAATACAATGCCTATCCCAGTTGCTGTTCCTTTTTCTCTTTTTTCTTCACATCCATGTAAAGATCAGCAGAACTTCCAAATGACCAGCCTTTCTATTTTTACTTTCTTCTGAATCCAGACTTTTCTCACATTTTAAAACTTTTTGGAAAATAAGGATGCTATGGGCATGCACACATTTAAATGCAAGAAACTGCCATCCAGTCCTTTTTGATTAATAGTGGAGCATGTAGAACTGTCGTAGAAGCACGTAGAATCAGTGGTTGGCTGCCTGCCTGAAACTGACTAGTTTGTCCTGTCTGCTCCTTCAGGCTAAGATTTTTCTTCCTCTTTAGAGAATAAAAACAACTTTGTGCAGTTCACCATGATCACATGCTCCCAGACTACCGATGTGTCAGAGCTACTAGGATTGTGAGGATTACTACATGTAGCCTCTTTCATCCTGCCCATTCAGCATGCTGCTGTGGCAGGCCAACAAGAACTGGGACTTTCCAGTGAGAACACAGGCCATCCACTCAAGTGCAAGCAAGTGCACACAAGTTTTCTGGGCAATGGTATAATTCACTACAGCGTAACTTCTATTCCCGGATTGACAGAAAAATGGAGGAAGATCAAACACTTGTCATTTGCAACCTCTGGCTACAACATTATCCAACCTGTGGGTGTATCTATCTATGTCTTTGTGAGCCCTTATTATATCTACATTCCCATTTGATCCTTGGAGGCTCAGCTGGAACTGTGAGAAAAATAGGATCTGATAGAAAAGATAACTCTGTGTAGTTTGGATTGCATTTTTTTTTTGGCCAGGGTTGGCCAACACAGTATAAGACTCAATTAAAAATCTTTTGTGCCATTAATAGCTGTGTAGGAGGAACATTTTTCAGCAGTTGCAGCTTTTCCTGTCATTGCACTATGGTGGGAAGAGATGACCTGCCTGTCGAAATATCTTCACTTTCCTCCTCCTCAATTACTGGTTTGCATCCAGACAGCTGCTTCCAGTAGTAAATGTAGCACCAGCAGGAAAGGGAAGAGAGGGGCAAGTACTTCAGGGGAGAGCTAATTAGAATGGGCGGCAACTTAAATAGGAGTAAGTAGCAAAGGTTCTTGCCCAGGAATTCAGGCATGGTCCTGAAGAAGCTACTACCAAGAAAGAATGGGTAACCTTTGCATGGATACTGTTGCATCATATCATATTGTGCTTGTATTATTAGGAATTTGCTCTTAACTTTGTAAATACCACTGAACTGCTGAGAGGAAAAAAAAGACATTTTCAAATGATTTGTCTTCTGCACATGCCTTATAATTAATCTTTATCGCACATGCAGAGATATCTTCTCTTTCTTTTATGCTTTCTTTTTTAAAAGATTATTTGGTCCTCACCCGCTGAGTATGACTTACCCGGATGCTAAATATAGCTCTGGGTCTGGTACACAAAAAGAGTTTGCCATTCTGTGAATATGTGGGCTTTGCTTTGTAATCATTGATTCTATTACCCATAAAATTACTGCCAGTCTGAGCAGGCCAGTTGTTATCAGCATACTTTCCTCTATTTGTAGTTTTTTTTATGGGTTTAGCAATGAAACCATATACATGAAAGCATCCAAAGATAGCTTTGTTTTATATTGAATTCAGTGATGCAGCCACCTAGTTTTACACTCCAGATTGAGTGTTCTTACGAAGGTCCTTCTTTGGATAATAATGTCTACTGCTTTGTTGTCACTCCGTCAATGTAGCTCAGACTAGGAAATCAATGCTGTGTAGATCAGATTAACTGATTAACAGAATTGGAAAGGACCTTGTAGGTCACCTACTCCAACCCCCCTGCCCAAGCAGGAGACCCTACACCATTTCTGATAGATGGTGGTCCAGTCTCTTCTTGAAAGCCTCCAGTGATGGAGCTTTTTTTTAAATTCATATTTATATCCTGCCCTTCTCCGAGACTCAGGGTGGCTTACAATTTTGGAGCTAACCCAATGCACTCAGCAATAGCCTTCATTCCATTGTATATGCCTGCTTATTACTAAGCGGCATTTTTACAAAGTCAGCTTATTGCCCCCAACAATCTTGGGTCCTCACTTTACCTACCCCGAGAGGTTGGAAGGCTGAGTCAACCTTGAGCCTGGTGGGATTGAGCCTGCACTGCAGGCAGCTGGAACTTAAGTGCTAGGCATTTAACAGCCTGCACCACCAAGGCTCTTACAAGCTCCCAGTACTCCTCTTACTGTAAAGCTACAGTGAGAGAATATTGCAAGTCTGAATGTGCTTCCTACTCCTTCCCTTTGTCTTCATATCAGCTTGGGAGGGCTTTGACTGAGAAATTTACTTATATTACATTTTGGGCCCTTTTATAAAAGGACTCAGGCCACATGTATCTGACTATTGCCTTCATAGCAGTTCTTTCTTCTTTCCTTCAAGGTCATTTCCTATGTCTTCCATATCCATCTCAGAAATCAATAAGCCACTATAGACCTTGGTAATAGTACAGATGATTCTTACTGCTTCCAATCAAGCTTACAGCACTGGGCTTTCCTGATTGTTTCTCATCCAAATACTGATCAGAAATAACCCTAGTAAAAAAAAAAAAGATCAACCAAACTGAGCAAGATCTCAATAGCAACTCTTAAGTTTGTACAGCAACAACACACCCGTTCCTGTCAGCCCATTGAGGCAGACCAGACTAGGAAACAGAGTTATACACGTTAATACTACTTTTATTATAAGGTTCGAACAATAGCATTTTGCATGTCTAAATGCAGTTCCCTGCTTCCTTATTTTGTCTTCATAAGAACTAGGGAGATCATGTTCGAGACATTTCCTCAAATTATATCATATTTCATATCATGCTGCTCAGTTTTATTTTAATTTACTTGTTATTAAATGTTTTGAGACAAAGATAAAAACTAACAAGATTTAATATCAAGAGAAATAAATAAAAGAATGGAAAGAACGGAAAGAAAAGCCAAAAGCATAAAAAGAAAGAACCAACAGACATAAAATGAAGTGACTTCTGATTTTCTTTACAACAATTATAAATACCAATATCAATTACCTTTTATTCTATGATTACAAGAAAAAACTTATATTTTGTGAATATAAAGCAAAAGTCAATTTTTTTATTTCACACAAAAAGTCTATAAGGGTTTCCAGCAATCAATAAACTTACAAGTTGTCTTTTCCCTAATTAAGGAAGTCAATTTTACCACCTCTGCAAGTTCTAGCTTTTTCACTAACCATTCCTCATTGTAGGAAGTACTGAATCTTTCCACTTTTGCAAATATTGTAATTTCATTGCAGTTATCATATACAAAAACAAAAGTTGCATTATTTTTTCCCAACTGTTTCCCCCCCCAAAAAACCTTCAGCTTTCAATTGTATGTTGATCTTTAAGATTTTCTGAATTAGTGTATTAAAAAGTTTCTAGCATTTTTACACATTCATCAAGCATGATAAAATATCCCTTCATGTTGTTCATATTTCCAACAAAAGTATCTTTATACATTCCAGACAATTTCTCTGTGCCATATACCAACAACACATAATTTTATAAAAATTCTCTTTAAGGTCATAACATAATGTAAACTTCAATCCTTTTGGATATCTATTGTCCTATTGTATATTGTAATCAAAATATTTAGTCCATTTTTTCATACACCCTTTCACTTGTTCTGTTTCAAATTTCAGTAAGAATGCATACATTTTGGCAGTTACATCTCATCATTTGTACACAGTTTTATTTCAAATTCAGTCTTATAGTGTTCACAATTAGTTTGTCTACGTCAAACCTTTTTCATAATTATACACGAGAAAACTATTGACAAGTATATTTCTCTGTTATCAGAACTTCTCATGATCTTATTTTATATTTTCCTTGAGACAATTCTAATCTCATGATAAGTCAACCATTTGTATTAACAGACAACAAAAATGTTAATGATGTGACATGATAGCAGTTTTCCAATATTGGAGGGGCTGTCACAGAAAAGAGGAGGTTGACCTATTCTTCAAAGCACCTTAGGGCAGGACAAGAAGAAATTGGCATATCAAAGAGAGTTCGAATCTAGAACTGAAGAGAAATTTCCTGACAATGAGAACAATTAATCAGTAGAATGGCTTGCCTGTAGATACTGTTATCACTAGAGTTTTTAAAGAAGATATTGGACTGCCATTTTTCCGGAATGATGCAGTATCTTCTGCTTGAGAAAGGGATTGGACTAGAAGACCTCCAAGATTGGAGTGGAAGACTTCCAAGACCTGGAGGCAAGGTCTCTTCCAACTCTGTTACTCTGTATTCTGTAAAAAATATAAAAATGCATGAATAAACAGAATTTATGAGTGTGTTTTAAGATTGGGAAGATGACAATATACTTGGGTATCACTATGACAAATATGATATTTCAAAATAATTATGCTAAGACATGGAATGAAGTTATAAAATATATGTTAAGATGGGAGAAAATTCAATTGTCATTGTGGGGAGAATTTCTGTGATTAAGATGAATGTTTTACCTAAAATGTTGTTTTTGTTTCAGACAACACCTGTTTTGACAACTGATATACCATTTAAACAGCAGTAGAAGAGTATATCTAAATTTGTGTGGCTGGGTAAAAAAGAAACCTGGGTGAAATGTAAGGTATTACAAGATGCAAAAGAAGGTGGAGGACTGGGCCTACCAGATTTAAAATTATACTTTGCTACCTGCTGTTTAGTTTGGATGAAAGACTGGGTGCTGCTGAGAAATAGAAGGTTCTTGGAGTTAGGAGGATATGATCTGAGATTTGGGCGACATCATTGTGTCAGATGTTCCATATTGAGAAATTCAACCAGATACAAATGCAGGCTGTGCCCAAAACACCTCGATGGCTCTCAAAAGATGAAACATTTTACAAACAATAAATAGTCTTCCATTGCATGGGCTCCTCCAGGTATTCAAAAAACAGAAGATAAATTAATGGAGTGGTAGAAGAACAGAATTGCTGGTTGGTCACCTGAAGTCTCAATCATGGAATGGGAAGAGTGGATGGTTTAAGAAGATGAAAGTCCAGTTCTGATTCTGGTTTAAGCCCTTTGGTAATCAAACCAAGCCAAGCCAAGAGGCTTATATAAGCTCAGGAGTGGGAATATTTCTCTGATATTTCTCTGATACAGCAAAGTGATAAGAGAGGTAAGGCCAGGGGCTGTGTGGAAATGACCTGAGTTTATGACTCTTCATGATTCCTGAAATGCTACAGATAGCATTTCACTGAATCATCAATGTCCTGGCCATGTAACTGAAGAAGAGAATTTACCATGATCCCAGCTTTAGATTCTTAAGTCTCTCAAGTTTATTGGAAAGATGTTGTTCATCAAAGAATCCTTTTTTAAAAAAGATACTGAACATCAATCCTGCTAGCAAGGTACTATTTTTGATTTCGGAAGCTTTTCTTTGCTAATCCCAGGTTTGTCGAAATAAACTGTTCTGTATGAAATCATCTGTATAAGCTTAAAAACTCTATGTTAGTAATTTTTCCTGTTTTAGAGTTAATGTTTCAAATAGGGTCTGTGGTGAAAAGCTGCCAGGCTCTAGGGATTTAAAGTTAGTTCAGATTAATTTATGTGTATTCAGATTAAGGCTTTGAAAAATGCAATTGTTATTTAAACTTAACGTTTGACCTTTTGACACCGGTATGCCAAGGCAATTAAAGTACAAAATAAAATATTCAAATAATATTTATAATAGTATATAGGATAGTTGCATTTTTAATAATCTGGATTATTTAAATTTATGCCAGTGAAAATAACTGCCAGTTTAAAATTACATTTACAAAATACAGAGCTGATATTTTAAATGTATTTATTGAATTCAATAATAATGCTGCCCAATTGCAAAACAGTTTTGGGTAGTTTACAATACAAAAACAAAATATAATAAAATAATAAAATACAGTAAGGGAAATAACAACGAGGAATTAACAAAATGGCAGTCAGATAAGTCAGAGTTAAACATTGCAATTTATGTCAAGCTCTGAACAGGCGGGATCCATCCTCCCTAACCAAGATATGGGGGAACAGCTAGGTCTTTAAGGCCTTCCAGAATGCCATCAGGGTAGGAGCTACCTGGATATCCAAGGAAGCAAAGCACTTTTAACATTGTTGAGAGAACATTAAAATATGGAAATATTCATGCTAGAGAAAGTAAATAGGTATTGAAATAATTTAATTCACAAATACAATTGTAGGTAGTCCTTGATTTATGAATCCAACTAGAGTCATACTAGAATTTTGGTTGAAAGTCATGGCAGTCATAAGTTGAAGCACCCATGTGACCAGACCCAATTTTATGATCTTTTTATGGTGGTCATTAAGCGAATTGCATGATTATAAATATGAAATCATTCACCCAAATAGGCATTTCCCCCGCGTAAATTGGTAAAAAATGCTGAAAATCAGCAAAAAAATTACAAATCGTAGTTATGTCTCTATGGGACACTGCAACCAGTTGTAAATTTGAGCCAGTTACCAACTGAAATGCAGTCAAGTAATATATATTATTTCCTGTGGTGAAACCATTGGCTGTAAGGGAACCCCCCCCCCCCAATTAGGGGGAGTAAAGAGACAATCAGGTTAGAGTCTGTTAGGGGAAGAAACATCGGAAATCAGATCCTTAGGTCTATATTTGTCATTTCCCAAAGGAAAGCAGATCATGTGGTAAGATTCTTGCAACATAAGTGATCAACAATAAAGTTTCTTTTTGGTCCAATCTACAAATGATTCTGGTTCTCTTATGCCTGACATTTCCTGCCCTATAACATGCTTTTTCAGTGTGACAACCAGAACTATACATGATATTCCAAACTATACATGGTTTGCAATATTGGAAGATATATTTTCAGTCTGTTTTATAATGACCTCTAGCATGAAATGCGCCTTTTCCACAAAAGTTGCGATTTTTAAATTTTGCTGTCCACTCTGACCCCAAGAGCCATGCCTAGCTGCTGATAGTTCAAACCCAACAAAGTATATGTGAAGCTATTACAGAATGCCCCAGTGTGTATCACTTTACACTTAAATTGAACTATGTACTATAGACTTATTTAGTTGACCGTTCATTCGGTTTAAAAAACGGTATTTGTGGAGGACGGAAATACACACATATGTGCCACTAACATCTTTCAGATTTCATTTGAAGTATTTTTTGCAACCTCAGGGAGGCTTCCCAGATGGTTTAAAGCAATATGTATATTCCCTACTTCCCTCTGATTCTCTCTCTTCCTCTCCCCCTCCCTTTCTCCCCTCCCTCCCTCCCTCTCTTGCTCTCAGTCTCTGGGAAAGCAAAAGGTAAATGTTTCACGCATTGGCAACTCTACTACTTTGGGAGTTAAAAAACGTTTATATTTCCATCTCTTTCCCAAAGCTAACTAAGCACTTCCTGAGATCAGAGGTAGGACAGTGGGTGAGGTGCATGTATATTTCTTGTATGATGTCAGGCCAAGGTTTTGGCCTCTGTCCCAGGAGATCAGCAAAGGGCAGCTGAATAAAAAGCATGATAAAAACCATGGAAGTTGAGAAGGGAAGAGAATATCCAAATCTGTTCGGTGTTGATACATCCCACATCTGCTGTCCCACAGTTTCTCTTTAAAAAGAAAAAGAAAAAAGAAAAGTGACCTTTACTCAGATCTCTTTCTTTTCTCGGACTCATTTTTTATTTAAGATAACAATTAACTTGGCAAGAAATTCATAAAGCAGCTTAATTAATAATTGCTAACACAAAGTCAGTAACATTTTCTAAGTAAGATCTAAGCTTTTCTGTCTTTTCCTGGGTTCAGCCTTAATTCAGCCTACCTTCTAAAAGGACACAGAGCCTTTTCTTTGGACTGAGTTAGTCCTATTTATTTATTTATTTATTTATTTATTTATTTATTTATTTGTCAATCGCTTACAAGATAATAAGTATAAGGGTAAACATAGTTATGAATACATGAAATGAATACATATAAGAAAAATAAAAGAAACAATAAAAGAAACAACAAAAGAAACAATAGGACAGGGATGGTAGGCACATTGGTGTGCTTATGCAGGCCTGCTACAGACCTCTTAGGAAAGGGGTGAGGTCAATAGTAGACAGTCTAAGGTTAAAGTTTTTGGGGTTTGGGGAAGAAACCACAGAGTCAGGTAGAGTATTCCAGACATTGACCACTCTGTTGCTGAAGTCGTATTTCCTGCAATCAAGTTTGGTGCGGTTAACCTTGAGTTTGTATCTATTGTGTGCTCTTGTATTGTTATGGTTGAAGCTGAAGTATTCATTGACAGGTAGGACATTGCAATGTATGATTTTATATACTATACTTAGATCAGACCAAAGACGGCGTAGTTCTAGGTTTTCTAGGTCTAGAATTTCAAGTTTGGTGGCATAAGGTATTCTGCAACGAGTAGAGGAGTGGAGAACTCTTCTTGTGAAGTATTTCTGGACTTTCTCAACTGTGTTAATATCAGATACGTGATGTGGGTTCCAGACTGATGAGCTGTATTGGAGTGTTGGTCTAGCAAATGTTTTGTATGCTCTAGTTAGTAGTGTGATATTACCAGAGAAAAAGCTATTAGGTTAACAACTTTTAATGCCTTTTTGGCTATGTAGTTACAGTGGGCTCTAGCACTTAGATCATTAGAGATGAGTATTCCAAGGTCCTTGACGGAGTTTGGATCATCAACAAGGTCTTGACTATTCAGCTTGTATTTTATTTTCTGATTTTTTTTGCCAATATGTAAGACAGAGCATTTATTTGTTGAGATTTGAAGTTGCCATTTCTTTGACCATTCAGATACATAGTCGAGGTCTTTTTGAAGGGTAGCAGTATTGTCTGTGGTGTTGAATAGCTTTACATCATCGGCAAAGAGAATGCAGCTGCTCTTAATATGATCACAGAGGTCATTTATGTAGAGTATGAAGAGAGCTGGTCCTAGAACACTGCCTTGGGGAACACCACTGTTGGCAGGTACAGAATTTGATAGGACGCTCCCAATTTTGACCATCTGTTGTCTGTTTGACAGAAATGCTTCTATCCAGTTGTGCAGTTGTCCAGAGATGCCATAAAATCTTAGTTTTAGTAGTAGTTTGTAGTGTACCACTGAATTGAAGGCTTTACAGAAGTCAATGTAGATTGCGTCTATTGCTTTGCCCTGATTGAGTTGTGTAGTCCATATGTTTTTGCAGTGTAAGAGTTGCAGATTACAGGATAGTTTTTTTCTGAAACCAAATTGTTTATTTGAGAGTAGGTTGTTTGTCTCTAAGTGGAGGATAATGGATTGGTTAATAATTGATTCCATGACTTTACAGGTGATGCAGCATAAAGAGATTGGTCTGTAATTTTCAACTAGACTGGGGTCTCTCTTTTTGAAGATGGGGATGACTGTGGCTTGTGACCATAGGTTTGGCAAGGAGCTGGTCCTGAAAGATTTTTCAAAGATTATGCTTAAAGGTTCAGCTATGGCAGTGGATAGCTTTTTTAAGAAGTAGGCACATATTCTATCTGGTCCAGTAGCTAGAGATGGTTTTAGGTTGCATAGTGCTTTTTCAACATTGTCTTCTGTAAAATCAATATGTATTAGATCATTGTAGTTGTCTGTAGTTCGTTCGACTAGGAAATACTGGGCATGATTTACCAATTTTTCAGCTGGTAGCAAATTATACTACCATGAAATTCTTTGTCCCCACTGCCAATCCCTACCCTACTTCTATTTCTGCTCTGACTTAGTCCTGATTTTTGTGTGTATAGGGTGGGTGATAAACTAAGGGATTGGTTGCTTCCTCTGGTTGTACTGTTCAACCTTCTGTGCCTTCTCAGCCAGCAGGACAAACATGTAGCCATCATGGGCTGCAGCAGGAATGAGGTGGGAACAATTGTGGGGCTGTTCATAACGTTTGTGCCCCTTCTCTGCATTCTGCACATAATCTGATGAATAAAATTAATGAAACAGCTCAAAGTCAGAAAGCAGCACTTTACTCAGGGTTTCTTTCTTCCATCCTTCTTTTTTTTAAACAGGCATAAGTGCACACTTCCAGATTCCTCTTTGCTGTTTGGGAACCCATTTGAGGTTGGTTCCATAACCTCATTGCTTTATTATTTCCGTCTTGCATTAATCAGGTGAGGGCCACAGAGATAAGATATCTACAGTATTAATTACATGGCAGTCTAGCATTTATTACACAATATTGCTTCCAGTTCTTTAACGAAGCCACATTTCTACAGATAAGACTGGAGACAAAATGGGAGAGGTTTGCCTATATTCACCTGAAATGGCCAATAAGCAGTACTTTAATTTCTCACTTTATTGATCGTATGGCCTGGTAGTAGGTTACAAAGTGTAATAGAGTTGACATATTTCATGATTGCACTTGGACATTCTTAGCTTAAAGGAGGAAATGTGACTTTAATGCTAGTATATCTAAGACCAACTTAAGTTTGGCTCATTCTTGACTAGGAATTAAATGAAAGAAATCTTATACAGGTGGTGCCTGACTTACAACAGTTTATTTAGTGACCATTAGAAATTTCAACAGCACTAAAAAAAGTGGCTTATATTCACACTTATGACAGTTGTAGCATCCCCATAATCACATGATCAAAATTTGGATGCTTGGCAACTGGCTCATATTTCTGATGGCTGTAGTGCCCCAAGGTCATGCGATCACTTTTTGCAAACTTCTGACAAGCAAAGTTAACATGGAAGTCAGATTCACTGAACAACTGTGGCAAGAAAAGTCATAAAATGGGGAAAAACTCACTTAACCATTTTCTCAATTAACAGCAGAAATCTAGGGCTCAATCTAGTGGTCATAAGTCAAGGACTTCCTGTAAAGAAATGGCAGAACAGATTTCTGTCGAAGAAATCACAAACTGCAGAGGGCTCTGCTAAAAGAGGGGTTGATGACCATGGTGGGATGAAGAGCCAGTGAGTACATGGGCTCTTCACAGTTCCTCTCCAGACAAGGAGAGGGGTTGAGATTACCCACAAATGCTCCATACTGTTTTCTTCTCATGAGAAGACTGCAAGACAAGGTTTGGGGAGACAAGGGAATAAATATCTTGCTGAAACCATGGTTGGCATCTTCAAAAGGATACTGGCTTTCCACACTTCCTTTTCTAATCATTTTTGGAAATTGCTTGTTAACTGTTTTTTCAGCTATTAGGAACATTTGGATCAATACATTGGGTGAGATTAGGACGGAATGACAAGTCTTTAAGGATTTATTTATAGATAAGAGATGGGATATGGGAAGAAGTGATCATTTGTTGTATTGTAAGAAAAAGTAATAGGTTACTAAAGTTGTTTATACAGGGGAAGTTGTTTTTATTTTTATTTTCTTCATTTTTATTTTCTTTTTCTTAACTATATTCTTATTTGTTTTTCTTTCTACCCTTTTCTCTTCTGTGCTTTCTATTTTTCTTTTCAATTTTTAGTTTCTACGAGTTTTTATTTTTTTTAATAGTATCTGAGATAGATAGGTAGATAGATAGATAGAGATGGATAGATAGACAGACAGACAGACAAGCAGACAGACAGACAGACAGATAGACAGATAGACAGATAGACAGATAGACAGATAGATAGATAGATAGATAGATAGGTAGGTTGGTAGGTAGGAAGGCAGGGCTAGCTAGCTAGATGATAGCTAGACAGACAGACAGACAGACAGGGATAGATAGATAGATAGATAGATAGATAGATAGATAGATAGATAGATAGATTATCTTAGATAGATATAGAGGAATGGCAGAAGAAGAAGATACTATCAAGTCATATTTATGTTGTGAATAGATGAATTTGGGGAAAGGCCCTCAGTTCCTTTTTAACACATCTCTCTTCAAAACGTAACATAGTCCCTCTGAGTAGACAGAACAACACTGAAGTTGTTTTTGCAAATTATGTAAAAGGAAACCAAATGTCTATGAAGTTATATTTGATCTTTTAGAAGCATCCGCTTATGGTTAATTTTTCCATGACTGCAAGTTTCCATGCTCTGAACATCCATGTGAGAATAGATAATCCCTTAGAGTCCTTCCAATATAATGTAATTTCCAAGTGAGCTGCAGCCAACAACAATTTTACTAAGACTTTGGTAATATGTTTGCACAGCTACTCATAAATAGAAAGGGGGGGTAATAAGGCATCACACACAGTAATCGTCTGTTTTGCTGGTTCAGTTCCCAAATTTTTTTTTACTGAAGAATCCATAGAAAGCCATCACTTTCTATCAACTATACTGCAGCTCTCCAGCTGCTTTTGGGCTTTGCTTTTCTTACTATACAAAATATTAAAAATAAAACAAACTGCAGGTTTTCATATTATGTGTAAAATAGAAAGATCTGAGTAGATTTGCATCCCAATAATTTTTTCTTTTATTTTTCTTTCATTCAATCAAATATTGTAAAGTACCTTTCTCCAATTTGATACCCTTGAGACTGATTGTCCTACCATTATATCAGGCATTGTGGCCATGGCTTACAATCAAAGGAAGTGCCCTGCCCCCTGTGGGTAGTGGAAATTCCCTTTCCTCCATTTCATGCCAAAAAAGGAAAATTTTTAAAAATGCTACCCACCCCACACCAACTGATATGGAATGATGTGAAGGATGGTGCTGTGTAAATAAACAAACTACATATAAACCCCAAGTAGCCATTAAAAAGGGGATGCAGTGGCTCAGTGGCTAAGACGCTGAGCTTGTCGATCAGAAAGGTTGGCAGTTCAGCAGTTTGAATCCTTAGCACTGCGCAATGGAGTGAGCTCCCGTTACTTGTCCCAGCTTCTGCCAACCTGGCAGTTTGAAACCATGTAAAAATGCAAGTAGAAAAATGGGGACCACTTTGGTGGGAAGGTAACAGCGTTCCATGTGCCTTCGGCATTAAGTCATGCCAGCCACATGACCATGGAGACGTCTTCGGACAGCGCTGGTTCTTCGGCTTGTAACAGAGATGAGCACCATCCCCTAGAGCTGGAAATGACTAGCACGCATGTGTGAGGGGAATCTTTGCCTTTACTTTACCTTTACACATAAAAACATCAAAACCATCTTGATGTATTATTTTGGTGTATTAAAAAGTCTCTGAAGTTGTAACAACAAGGTAAGATTGGGGGTTTTTTTAGCTAGAAATTTCCCTAATTCCTCTAATCATGGTTACAGGCAGCTGGAATGAAGCGGGGGTGGGGTGGGGGAAGAGACAAATGCTCCCTTCAGGTTCCAGGATGTCATGCCCCTGGTGGAGACTGACTCTGAGGAAGAGGAGGAACAGCCATCAGGGAGTGGGAGTGTGGCTCCAGAGGTGGTGGAGGAGGCTGGGGAAGGGCAGAGGCCGGCTGAGCAATCAGAGGATGATCCAGAGGAGGATCCATCTCCTATCCATCCCAGGGCACGCAGGGAGGAGAGGATCAGGGAAAAGCGTGGTCTACTCGGGAGGAGAGAGCCATGATCCTCCTCATGGGTTGTAGCTGGGAGCTATGCATAAGAGTCGGCAGCTGCATAGTCACAGACGTTGAGGCCAATCTTGTGCTTTCTTCCAATGAACTTTATCTTTGTTGGTGTTCTGCCCATTGACTCTCCCCAGGTATCTGTCTGGAATGTGGAATTAACTACCTTGGCTTGCCTTTGAACTCCTGTCAAAGCGGTTTGTTTTTGGCTTTGTTATCGGCTCTTTGACTGTGAACTGTGTTTCTTGCCTTTGAAATGTTACTTTGAACCTAGTTTACTCCTCCACTGTGAACAATTAAACAGTGAAGCCAAGTTGAAGGCAGTAAAGGACTTTTAGTTATGGTTTGTATTTTGTTATATTTCTGATATACTCTGGGTCATCACACAGGAATGGAACGCTGGGCCTATGAAGGGTGGGGGGAAGCAAGAGAGTTATGGATCACTTGATCCCAGGAGCCAATGGTCAAGGTAAAATAAGAGGGGGAAAATTGTTCTGCTTTCATTCAGACTCACAAAGCCAATAAAAAGCTCATTCAGCTATCCAAACAAATGGGTGTTGTACAATCAGACAAACTAGCAAACTGGATCTAAGCCATTGTTTGGTGGCTTTGTTTCCATAAGTTAGTTTCTGTTCTTCTGGTATCTAAGATGGAAATTTGGGTGGAAAAGAACTAAGGTAAGTTAAGCTTCTTCGGGCTCAAACAGAATCTAGCCACACAAGCTATTCTGACAAGATACTGGAAGAACAAATTTCATGTACTGGTGTAATACAAATAGTCCTTGATTTACAATAGTTTATTTAGTGACTGTTCAAAGTTACAACAGCACTGTAAAAAGTGATATATGATTGTTTTTACACTTATGACAGCTGCAGCATCCCCATGGTCAAAATTCAGATGCTTGGCAACTGATTCATATTTATGACGGTTGCAAAGTCCTGGGGTCATGTCATCACCTTTTGCAACTTTCTGACAAGCAAAGTCAATTGGAAAGCCAGATTCACTTAACAATTGTGTTACTAACTTAACAACTGCAGTGATTCACTTAACAACTGTGGCAAGAATGGTCGTATAATGAGGCAAATTTCACTTAACAACTGTCTTGCTTAACAACAAATTCTGGGCTCAATTGTAGTCGTAAGTCAAGGACTACCTGTAATGCCATACAGGATAAATGTTAAACAACTATTATGAAAGATTAAAGGAAAAAGGGGAAAATCATTACCTGTCCAGCATGCAGAATGTTTTGCCAGGTGAAGATGCCAAATAAATAATGTTTAACAAAAGGAACCAAAGTATTCAACTAACATATGGAACTACTTAAAAGACACTCTTGCCCAATAAAATAGATGCGTCAGGTCTATTTTGAGTAAGAGAGTAAGCAATGAAATAATTTGCTGCAATAATCTGTTTTCAAAGGACCAACATTTCATCCCTCTCCTTCTGGGAAAGACAGTCATTAAAAAAACAATAACCATGTGCATGAGAGAAGAGAACATTTTGAGTGCAATGTATAACATTTTCAAGATTCTTCCACCTTGCAATAGTACTTGTCGGCTTCTATGCATAGTTATAGGTAAAATATAACAAAGCTCCCCTTGTCCGAGAATTGATCAAGGAGGAAGGCGTGGACCTGGCCTGTATCACGGAAATCTGGTTGGGCCCGGAGGGAGGGGTCCCTCTGGTAGAACTGTGCCCTCCAGGTTTCCATGAAATACACCAACCTCGATCACAGGGTAGGGACGGGGGTGGTGGTGGTTGAAGTAATCAGGGAGGTTCTTTGTCCAAGGAGGCCACTGTCCTGCAGGTAGGCAGGTGTGAGTCCCTTCTTCTGAGATAGGGCCCTCAGGGTCAGTTGGGCCTATTGCTTGCGTACCCAGCTGGGTGGCAACGGCCCTGCCTGATCTGCTCGACATCTTGTCGGGGGTGGCGGTGGAGATCCCCAAACTTATGGTATTGGGAGATTTCAACTTGCCATCCCTGGGGGGGTGCGTCAAGGCTAGATCAGGAGTTCATGGCTTCCATGGCGGCCATGGACCTGGCTCAAATAATACAGGGCTCCACCCATGAGGAGGGACACATGCCTGACCTTGTTTTTATCTTGGGACAGTGGTGTAATGATCTGGGGGTTTCCCCAATTGTTTCTCCCCTGCCATGGACTGATCATTCCCTCCTATGACTGATTTTCTGAAATGCCACCCCTCGCCGCTGGGAGGTGGAACCGACTAGGTGGTTCCGCCCCAGGCGCCTAATGGACCTGTAGGGGTTCCAGATGGCGCTTGGGCAAATCCCGACCTCCCTTGTCCACAGCTCGGTTGAGACCCTGGTGGGCACCTGGCAGACGGCGGCCACCAGGGCGCTTGACCGAGTTGTTCCATTGCGGCCTCTGACTAGATGCAGATCCCGGTCAGCTCCCTGGTTTTCCACAGAGCTCCGAGAGATGAAGCATCAGAAGAGAGGCCTAGAGAGCTGTTGGAGATCCAGCCGGTCCGAATCTGATCAATCACAGTTAAGAACCTATATTAGGTCTTATCTTGCTGCGATGAGGATGGCGAAGTGTGCTTACTTCTCTGCTCTCATCGGGTCCGCAGATAATCGCCCGGCGGCCCTGTTCAGGGTCACCTGCTCCCTCCTTAACCAGAGGGGGAGGACCCTCTGCAGGGATGGGCTGAGGAGTTTACTCAGCATCTGACGGACAAGATCGCTCAGATCCGGGCCGGTCTGGACTTTGACTGGTCAGAGTCCGACAGGAGTGATGTAGCGGGTCTTAGGGATTTCATCTGGGAGGAGTTTGACCCTGTGACTCCTGATGAGGTGGACAGGATCATGGGGAAGCTGAGTGCCACCACATGTTTATTGGACCCATGTCCCTCCTGGCTGGTTTATGCCGCCCGGGAGGTTACACGAGGCTGGCTCCAGGCAGTGATCAATGCTTCTTTGAGTGAGGGATCTTTCCCTGCTGCCTTGAAGGAGGCAGTGGTGAGGCCCCTCCTCAAGAAGCCTGCCTTGGACCCAGCTAATTTAAATAACTTTCATCCAGTCTCCAACCTTCGCTTTGTGGCCGTGTTGAGACCGTGGTAGCTCAACAGCTCCCGGTGTTCCTGGAAGAAACTGATTACCTAGACCTGCACCAATCGGGCTTCAGGCCTGGGTACAGCACAGAGATGGCATTGGTTGCACTGGTGGATGATCTCTGGAGGGCACAGGACAGGGATCATTCCTCTGTCCTTGTCCTGTTAGATCTCTCAGCGGCTTTTGATACCATTGACCATGGTATCCTACTGTGACGTCTTGAGGGGCTGGGAGTGGGGGGCACTATTCTGCGGTGGTTCTCCTCCTACCTCTTGGGCCGTACGCAGATGGAGTTGACGGGGGGCCAGGAATCGGCCCTGAGGCCGCTCCTTTGTGGGGTGCCTCAGGGGTGGGTTCTTTCACCCCTTTTGTTCAACATCTATATAAAACCACTGGGTGAGATCATCCATGGTTTTGGGGTGAGGTATCATCAGTATGCTGATGATACCCAGCTTTTTATCTCCACCAACCCAGTGAAGCCCTCGATGTGATGTCCAGGTGCCTGGAGGTGGTGCGGGCCTGGATGGGGAGGAACAGGCTCCGGCTCAACCTGGCCAAGACCAAGTGGCTTTATGTACCGGCATCTTGAGTTGTCTAGGATATTCCACCTTTAGTTATGGGGGGAGAGGTGTTAGCCCCCATAGATAGGGTGTGCAACTTGGGCATCCTCCTGGATGCACTGCTCAGTTTGGAGAAGCAGGTGGGAGCCGTGGCCAGGGGGGCGTTTGCCCAGGTTCGCCTGGTGCGCCAGTTGCACCCCACCTGGATCGAGATGCCCTACGTACGGTCACTCATGCGCTCATCACTTCCCGTTTGGACTACTGCAATGCTCTGTACATGGGGCTGCCCTTGAGGACCACATGGAGGCTTCAACTTGTCCAGAATGCAGCGGCACAGGTTGTGATGGGAGCGTCTCAATACTCCCATGTTACGCCCCTCCTGTGTGAGCTGCACTGGTTACCAGTTGCCCTCCGGGTGAGATTTAAAGTGCTGGTGTTAACTTACAAAGCCCTTCATGGCTTAGGACTGGGATATTTGCGGGAGACCCTGTTGCCAGCAACTGTTTCCCATCGTCCTGTGCGCTCTCACAGAGTGGGCCTCCTTGGGGTTCCGTCAGCCAGACAATGTCGGCTGGCGACCCCTAGGGGCAGGGCCTTCTCTGTGGGAGCACCCACCCTATGGAACCAGCTCCCCCTGGAGCTTTGGGTGGCCCCTGACCTCCGCTCCTTCCGCCGGGGCCTTAAAACCTGGTTGTTCCAACTTGCTGACTTGGGCTGAGGGTGGGGATGGGAGTTTTAAATGATTGTTTTTACTGTTTTAGCTTCTAATTGGGTTTCTCATTTAATTTTTTTTAATTGTATATTTTGTACTGTTTTATTATTGTATGCCACCCCGAGTCCTTCAGGAGATGGGACAGGTTAGAAATCCAATTAAATAAATAAATAAATAAATAAATAAATAAATAAATAAAAAAAAAAAATAAAATAAAATAAAGGTTCCCCTTGCACATACGTGCTAGTTGTTTCCAGCTCTAGGAGGTGGTGCTCATCTCCATTACAAAGTTGAAGAGCCAGCGCTGTCCAAAGACATCCATGGTCAGGTGGCCGGCATGACTAAATGCTGAAGGTGCACGAAATGCTGCTACCTTCCCACCAAAGTGGTCCCTATTTTTCTACTTGCATTTTTACATGATTTCGAACTGCTAGGTTGGCAGAAGCTGGGACAAGTAACGGAAGCTCACTCCATTACACGGCACTAGGGATTTGAATCGCTGAACTGCTGACCTTTCTGATCGACAAGCTCAGCATCTTAGCCGCTGAGGCACCATGTCTCTTTATATAATGTTCAGTTATCCATGTATATTTATACACACACACAAACACACACACACACACATATTGGTGATTGTGGGACTGTGGAGAATAAACATAATACAATCCAGTTTCACTCTACCAGGTTTTGCTATGCTTCTTTCTGTTTTGACATCACTTCCTGGTTTTGCAGAACAGCAGGTTCATGAAATGAAAAGCTAGCAATATGAGGTACATTGTATACATATAGATAAGAAAAGAAAACCTTCAATATTACCTTGCACAGTGAACTTAAGTACATTTGCTTTCCCTTTAAATAACTCCTGATAACTGCTTCACATGTCCTAACAGAAGATAACTCTAACTTTTTGAAGGACATTCATATTTGAGGAGTATTTGCATATGTATAACACTGAGTAAACACAATTAAGGTTTCTGGTCACATGTTTACTGTTGATTTTCAAGTTGGTATAAAACAGAACTGGATGTTTTCTTTTTAGTCATGGTGAAGATAATTTCAACTGAGAAGATGATTACAAATACTCTAAAAACAACCAAACAAAATAATGTATCAAGTTGAGCCAAGTGTGCTCAGGATTATGAGGTTTTTTTGGGGGGGGAGGAGGGATGGGGACTAAACAATAGTCTAACCTACAAATACTAAAAAATAACTGCAGATTTCAATGTATTGAACGTAATTGGGCCTTCATAACAATGGAAGAGCATAGATTTCCCTAGTGAGCTCTAGAAGGAGAACATACAAATCGAAAGGATTGCTCACAAGTAAAAGGAAGAAAAAAATAACACTGCCCAAAACAGCAAGAACATACGGCAGGTCTATATTGTTAGTTTACATGGCTTATCAAGAAAAGGGAAGCCATTTGTCTCTGACAGGAAACCCAGTAACTTGGTTTTGCTGCCAGCCTCCATTGTGATCCTGAAGAACTGTTCCCATTTATTGTAGACTTTGGTTATTTCCTCTTATGAGCCTGTAAGCATATGAGACTGAACAATTATTGCAAATTGGGTGGAAGAGGTAAAAGAGCCTGAATTCAAGAATTATATATAAGGAAAAACAGAATTTGGGAAAGGCTGCTTGTTAAGTATTATAAATTATATGCTAGGACCCTAGAAAGAATCAAAAGTTATCATCAGAACTTGTTTTAATAGGAGATATTAGAAATGTCCACAGGATCACATTTCTTTCATTATGCAGTATGCATGCAAGCACACAACCAAGATGAGACATACAGGTTTTGTGGTATTTCTATTTGTTTGTTAAAAAAATAAGCAGAAATCCTATAGTTAAGGAAAGTTATGGTTCTAATGGAGTTAACCTTTTCTTCTGTATCATTTCCTCCCATAGAATTGTTTATTCTATCTGCTGCGACCTTACTCCCTTTATATACACACAGATTTTTATCATTTCTATTCCGTATCCCCATTCTGGTTCAGATATCTGAGGAAGACTGTCTAGAGAAGAGGATTTGTAAAGCAGGTTAGTGCTCCTTATCAATTTCTCCTTTTTTACATCTTTGCATTACCTTTTCAAATCGGGATATTAGAACTGTCTTTCAGCTTCCCTGTTTAAAAACTAAAGTTAATAGATAAATTATTTCAGCTGAGCATTTTATTTTGATCAGAAAGAGCAGTGAAAAAAGGTAATGAAGAATGATGGGGCAGCTGCCTGTACTATGTGCATGATCTGAAGTCTATTTTTGGCAAGATATTAATTAATTTCAATGTGGTATGTGGCCTGCCTTTCTTTCTTTCTTTCTTTCTTTCTTTCTTTCTTTCTTTCTTTCTTTCTTTCTTTCTTTCTTTCTTTCTTTCTTCACATGTAATTTGTTTATGTTTTACTTAAAAAATCACAAAATTATTTTTTCCTTAGCTTTACTAGTTTGCCTTTTTGTTGGACAAAACAATCTTGTTTTAGAATGCCAACACCAACCAATGCTGTTATCCACATAAATAAATCTCATCTACCTAATTTTATAATTGATAAGTCTTGTCTGGTCTCAAATTTTAAAAAGTTTTTTTAAAAATACAGATTATTTACATAAGATTCAACTCTGTAATTTTCTGTGATCAATTAGTAGATAGAAGTTGATTTTCAGAAAATATTTTAACTGCATCTGAACCCATAACATATTTTAATCAGGATATTAAAAAATAATTTAGAGTTTCACTCATAAAGAATTTTTGCTTAAATTATAAGAATAAAAAGATTCCATTTTTTGAGCTTTGTTGCAATTTTCTTAGCTAACTACCAGAGAAAAGATATTAACATTCTGACTTTTCACATGCTTTCTATTGTGTTGCCTTTTCTAGAAAAACAGAAGAGACCAACACCAATTTTAATACTGTAATGTCATTAATCCCTGACTTCCATTCTTATTTGTAGGGTCTGTCAAATTTTTCAACATTCAATTTCCAAACATTAGGAGTGCTCAACAGTTGTGACATGGCTTGACGATTGTAAAGGTATTTTTGTTACTTTAATATAATTTAGATGTGCTTGGTAAGTACATAAATATCATAACTTTTTAACATTTTGTTTATTTAATTAGTATTACAGCATCTATTCAGTTATATATGAAAACATATTTCTGTTTTAAACCTGCTAATTCCCCAAAATCATTTATTTCTTTCATTAAAATCGGGCCTGTCTCTAGAGGTTCTTCTATTATAAAGACCATATCGTCTGCAAATGCTTGCGTTTTGTATTCTTGATTTCTGATTTTTACTAGTCAAAAATATAATAAATTCTAAACAAAAGAGGCTTGAAGAGATTATGGGGCTACAAATAGTAAATAAAATAAGATATTTAGGAATTTGGATAAGGGCAAAAACAATAATGTTGTGGGAAGATAATTATATAAAAATTTTAGAACAAATTAAAAAGGATCTGGAAATCTGGAGCAAATTGCAAATATCCCTCTTAGGGAGGATTGCAACAATTAAAATGAATATACTTCCCAAAGTTTTATTCCTATTCCAGACAATTCAATATTAACAAATAAGAAGTTTTTATGGAATTGAATAAAATGACAATGAAGTTTATTTGGATGGGAAAAAGGGCAAGGATAAAGAGAAAATACCTTCAAGATGATAGAAGTAGAGGAGGATTGGGACTGCCAGACTGGGAAATTTACTACAAAGCCTGAGTTTGTTATGGATAAAAGAATGGGTCAGACTAGAAAATAGGAGAATATTAACACTAGAGGGGCATGACTTACAAATAGGATGGCATGCACTTCTATGGAACCCGACGGACAAAAGACAAAAACATACTACAAAACATATAATACGTAACTCATTGATTAAAAATTGGGCTGAGATAAGAAAGAAAAATTATACAAAAATACCAAGGTGGTTCTCAACAATGGAAGCAACCTTCAATCCAAATACAATGGATTTGAATAAAAACTTAAATACTATCAGATACTGGATACAGATGGAAAATTAAAAACAAAACAAGACTTGGAAACACAAGGCATATTAATAGATAGTTGGGTTTACTTACAAATTAAATCAAGATATAATAAAGATATAAAGGAATATGGGATAGAAACAAAAATACAAATCTGGACAAAATACTCTTGGGACCAGAGGAAAAGTTGATATCCAAATTATATAAATTACTATTAGAACAGGAAAGAGCAGGACAATTAGTAAAAGGATCAATGGTAGCCTGGGAGCAAAATATAGGATACAAATGGATCTAAATGATTGGGAAGAGATTTGGGAAGAAAATTTAAAATATACAAAGTCAGTGGCATACAAAGAAAATCAATATAAAATGATGTACAGGTGGCACTTGGCCCCGGCTAGACTAGCAAAAATATTCCCCCAGGCAAATCCAAACTGTTGGAAATGTCAGGATAAAATAGGAACCTACTACCATGTGTGGTGGACATGCCCTAAAATTAAAAATATTGGACAGAAATCAAAATTGGATCGAGGATGTGATGAACTGTGAGCTGGAGTGGAAACCAGAACTGTTCCTACTTGGAATGATAAAGAAAAAGTTTCCTCCAAAGACAAATACCTGATTGCACACCTCCTAACAGCGGCTCGAATTGTCTTAGCGCAAAAATGGAAAGAACCTACAATTCCGTCTACACAAACAGTAATAAACAAAATGTATGAATGTGTTGAAATGGAGAGATTAACTCTCAAACTAAATGGAAAAGAAGATACAGATTATTATAAGATATGGGAAAAGTGGTATAATTGGATGGAACATAAAAACGAAGGGAATGGGAATGTTGGAAAATAGAGTGCTATTTGAAACATTAGAATCTATAGAAAGCAGGAGATAGTAGAAAATGGGTGATGTAAGAATTTGGAAAATGAGATAAAAGAAAACTTTAAAAAGAGGTCAAACCAAGCGAATATTACTAGAAGAAATATTTATGATTATATATGACTGTAATATTACATGGAAAAAGCATTTCTGATCTGCAACTGAAAAAGAAACGAAAATGTGCGATGTATTTATGTTTGTGTGTGACTGTATGTTTATATGTTGTTGTGTCTTTTTTAAACTGTAAATAAACTTTTCTAATTAAAAAAAAAAAAAAGAAAACATATTTCTGGCCCTTAGACTGAAGTAGCTTCCAAGAACACACAGTGCAGCTATCACTAGTCTTGAATAATAAAATGACTCTATACCAATAAATAAAATAAATCCAGGTGAATTCAAGATAAGCCTTTCTGTACATTTTTTATAGCAACTTTACAAAATCTATTTAAATACGTTTAAAACATCTGGATCATTTCAAAGAGAAGCTGATTGGAATATTGTCTATGGTTTTGAGAGAAGAACATTTATGATTGTTCTAGTGAAATGGTCCAGAACATAGGGTGAAAGGTTTGAAGTTTCAGACTTCTCTCCAAAGTCTTCTAAGTCTTCACATCCTGGGCCTGTCTCCTATTTTGGTGTAGTAGCTTGGCAGTTCTACTTTTATCACTTATCATCCCAGGAATGCCCTTTGGATGTCCTCTCCTAATGCAGTTTGGAGGCTGTTAATATCTATGCTACATTTCTAGTGATTACGGTAATAGATAAAAGCACACTAAAAGTAAAAAGAACCCCTTGGCCTTTAGCATAGAGGCATGTGGCTAAAGGTTTCTATTCTTTCTCCCATCCATTTCCCTCTTTTTGGGATAAAGCCCCAAAGTAAATATTGTTTGGAAAAAAAACTAACATATAAAAAAACCATTTAACTTTCAAATGTTCAAAATTCAAACATTCAGGAGAGAAATAATCGATTAAAAAAGAAAATGTAAAGGAAATGCAGTGCTCCAGGCAAATCACAAGATGGTTCTGATCTGCTATAGATAAGTTTTCTGCCAGAAACCTCCATAAGCAGATGCCATAGAAGTTTTCAAAGTCATTACAAAATATTTTAATGTAATTATTCTTTTGTATGTGACTGAGAGCATGTCTCTCTTATTAAGATGTGGATTGAGCATGTCTGATTTGTAGCTTGCATGTTTGCAATATATATATATTTTCATGCACACATTTAGCTAGTCACAAAACTGGACAAACATATCCCTAATATGAAGATATCCACTAGGAAATGTCAATGTTACATAAAAGTTCATACAAGGTAAAGCATAAAAAATACTGAAAAGTTGCATGAATAAACTGCATTTTTCTTGGTTCAATCATTACTCAAGTACAACATTAAAAATATGCCCTTACTAATATGTAAGGATGGCAAAATAAGGAAGACTGGAAGAAATCAATAAAGCATTTCAAGGTGGATCAAGTTTGTATCTTAGTTATCTGTTTCTTTTTAATTTCTGAACTCTTGCTTTTTCTCTTTCAAAAGTCCCCCCCACTGCAGCCAATATTGTGTCTCCCCCCACCCACAACTCTCAGAAACTCTTTAAAACCATTCTTGAACTCTTAAGAATACCATCTTAGCTCATCTACATGAAGGGCTAGAAAGAATGGCATCTTCCTCATGCTCAGAAGCATGAATTGTCACCATAAGGAACAGCTGACAAAATGCCAATGAATTCTCTCCTTATTTAAGGGTGCCTCCCACTATGAACATGAAAACATAAGCTATCTTTATAGGGAGGGAAAAACCTGGAAGTTGAGAGGAGAAGGAAGTTCTCCCAATAGGGATTCATTTAAGACAGTATTCAGCAGCCACTAAGAACAGAGAATTGTAAGCTGAAACTGATAAATAGTGGCTTTTGATCCTGTAACAACTTCAAGTACTGCATAAAGAAGCAATCTTCAACAAACTAGTCCCAAGCTATTTAGGACTTTGTAACCAACAACTAGCACATTGTGTTCCAAATTTATTAAAAGTTAGTGAAAGTAAATAATTGCTTTTCAAACATCAGAAACTTCTTAGCTGAGATTTTGTACCATAGCCCCACATAGATTACACTGCAGCATTCAATTTTGATCTAAAAAGTTAAAACCGCTAATGCCTACATATACACAACCCAAGAAAGGATGACAAGTTCTGTAGGACCAAAGTGGAGTTTAGATACTCTCCCAAATTATAAATTACAGTAGCTTTTTCAAGGAAGATGAAAATGTGCACCTCTATCTCTGACTGAGTGTCCTACTGATCAATGTATTGTTGTTTTCTGATTTAGGCTACCTTTCATTAGCCTACAGCCAAATTGCCAATAAACAATACTTCTGATTAGCATATTCCACCAACAATTCTGAAATTCCCAACTTCAAACCAGAATTCAAATAATATGGTTATTCTTTTAGACCTGATTCTACAAAATGGATTTAATTAACAATGTTTCATTCATTATGTGCCATTAAGTCACCAAGACGCTTGATGCTTTCATAGATTTTCTCCAAGAAACAAAGCTTCAAGGAAGGGTTAATATTATGTCTGGCTCTATCATTTTTACAGGTATTCATATATATAGATGTATTCTGCCAAATTTTCATTTTAAAAGTTCCTACCTGAAAAATTGTGTAAGTTTGAAATTGAAACGAGTATTTTAATGGCATCTCTTAAAATATGTATTTCTGACTCATCTATCTCTAAATACATTTTAAAAAAATACTGTCAGGATTTATTTGTTTTTAACAAAAATCTCCATAGAAACATTTAGAAAATACAAAAATTAAGTTCTTACACAAATATTTTATACTGGGAATTCACAGACATTCCATTATATTTGATTACAAACCTTTTATCTATGGAAAAAATGGCTGGACAAGACTTCTGCCTGAGATTCTGAAGAGGTGGGTGCTGTCTGTCAGAATGAAACAGGCAACCTAGTATCTTCTATGTATTCTCCAGTACAATATCCATATGCCCAAATCCGTATGGGGCAAAACCAAAAATTACAGCAATTTTAATCCACATGGCATCAGATTGCTTCTTCCTGGTACTGACAATACTAGCTATCTATATGATAGGCTTTTGACTATACATAAGCCCTGACTCAGAAAAAGGGAGCTGCATATTTTTGAGATTAATCTCTGTATACAGACAGCGGTTACCTAACCTAGTTATTGATACCTGGAAGCTTGGAGGATCTGCTTTACCTAACAGAGAAACAGTTGAGGCCACACAGTAGATCCAGAAAAAAACATATATCTAAAGAATATAGTGGTGAGAGTTAGAAACATTAAATAATATATTTCAATTATCCCAAACTCATGGTATGATATAAAAAGCCATGAGAGGGTCTGCAAAAGAGCTTCAGTTCTCATTCAGAAGGCAGTGGAAAGAACCAGCAAAGAAACTAAACCACAGCATTTTCTCACAGCAATTAAAGTGGTGTAATCCTTACTGACTAAACTGTCTGTTCAAAGAGTAGGACTTCACATCTGTCATGGTCTCTACTCCCCACCACAACACAGCCTTATTTTCTCATTTTACTGAATTACAATTAATGCCTCACAACATCTATTGTGTGTTTAAAATTAACGGGAAGCTAGTACCCATTACTTCACTGGATATATTCTGGGAAGTAGTATGTGTGCGCATGTGCCCATGAATCATGTGAGCACAATTCAACCAGCTGTTATCTTATTAGTGTCTATAGTTGAAGGCTTGTCCAGGATGGTTTTCTATATCCTGACTGGGTATTGGAATAAAATCATGTTGTTTCAAATTCAGTTTTAGATAGATGTAAAATAATGTATTTATATGCAGATTGTGTCTTCGTGACTATAAGACTTCATTCCTAGCTAAAATATTGCTAGCATAACAGTATTGTCTTCTTACAGAGAGCCTTGTTTTCTCTCTCTATTTTTTTTTCTGTATTTATACAACATACTTTTACATTACCCAATAATACAGTAGGAATTCCCTGGAAACTATATTAGACCTTCCCAATCATTGCAGAATAAATGCAAAGCAATCAAGTCATTGATTTCCTGGCTGGCTACCATCTTTTGCTGTCCTTTTTCCTCACCCTGGAACTGAACTGAAACTTCTCAGAGGTCACTTTTTCTCCTGAGAAAAAATATTTATTTTAATTGTTTACATCTCCTTCAAAATAACATCATTTTGCATTACTTACTTGTAATGTTCTCTCCCTTATGTATGCATGTGTACATATGTGTGACTGGTTGCCTATGATTGTGTTGTGTTTCCCTTTTCTCCCATAATGCTACAAAGGATGCAGTATAGTTTTAGAAGCATATCTGATATACAGTAGTTCGGTTGAGCCCTATCATGTCCTGGACCTTAGCATGCCAGTGATGGGGATTAGGCTTCAGAAGCAAGAGAAAGAAACTGGTAAAGGGGCCCACTCACATTTCCCTTAGTGCCTTACTTGCCAGGAATCATGGTCATGATATTTTAAAAGATATTTTAATTAAAGCATAACTAACTGGAACCCTAGCAAAATGCAAAGCAAAAGCCTTGAGCCTTGGTGGTGCAGGCTGTTAAATGCCTAGCACTTAAGTTCCAGCTGCCTGCAATTAGTGCAGGCTCGAATCCCACCAGGCTCAAGGTTGACTCAGCCTTCCATCCTCTCGGGGTAGGTAAATTGAGGACCCAAGATTGTTGGGGGCAATAAGCTGACTTTGTAAGAATGCCGCTTAGTAATAAGCAGGCATATACAATGGAATGAAGGCTATTGCTGAGCGCATTGGGTTGTATCCCAAAAATTGTAAGCCGCCCTGAGTCTTTGGAGAAGGGCGGCATATAAATGTAATTTTAAAAAAAGCCAGATTCAAACACAAATCATATTTACAAAGGGCTACAGAGAATCCATAAGCATTGTTATGGAATAAAATGGTGGATTACTGCAGCTTTGTTCTGATGCATGCACCTTTTCCTAGTCAGAAAACAGAATTTTTTTTAAAGTAGAGATTGCACAGGGCGCCTTGGGAGGCAAGCAAAAGTGAGCACTAAGGGGCATTTTTTCCTGTTTTTTCTGCTTGCCTTCTGGAAAACATGTTTGATAAATGACTACACCAACAGCAGCAGCCATTTTCTAAGAAGGTTATAACTCATTCTCACCATTCCAAGTGTGGCACTTGCTCAAAAAAATGTGGACCCCTGATATATGAGGCTGTTTCTAAATTCTACAGCTATATCTAATATGGGTTAATATAGAAGACCTTTTCTTGATTCCAGATCTTGTGTAAGATCTGGAAGTCTACCTCATCTAAGGATCCCACAAGGCATCTTTACAACTAGACTTGTCACAGACAACCTTTTCATCTTTCTCCCTTCATTTTCCTCTCTATTTGTACCCTGGTTGGTTTGACTGCATGAGGAGAAAAAGTTTCCTACCAGCTAAGCAGCTGGCTGCTGCTTGCCAATTGAGACGCTAAATGCTGGGGATAAAGAGCTTCTGGAAAGATAATAAAGCAAGGGGGAGTAAATTAAAGTATCTATAAATAGCACTAGGAGTAAGGAGAAAGGATGATGTCATTGACATTTACATAAACTGGTATTTCTATCCATTCTTCCACACAGGCTTCCCCCCCTCACTGCCTCACTTTGGAAATTATTCAGACTGGCCTGTCCTTCAGAATAGAATCACACTGAGCCTACAGGCAAGCTCTGAGCCTCTTATATCAAATTCATGAAACCTGACAAACAGGTTACAAGTATGAGCTGAGCATTTCTACGTAGGGTTCAACAAGTGGGGAGGTAGGCATGTGACGGTGGCAGTAGAAGAGAGTATCTGTACTCAGGATTGAACCGTAGAGTCTTTGGTATTCTCTGAGCTTGGTTATTGGCTTGCAGATGTTTCTTTACCAAAGTAGGTAACATCATTTATGTTAGAAGGGAGTGGGATTTCTTCTCTGTTTATATATAGTTGCTTGCCCTGTCAGTATTGGATGCAGTATTGTTATCTCCTTGGTAATTTCTTCATTAGGCTGTTATTTACTGATTGTCTGAACTAGTAATGTTTTGATTACAGGAATTTTTTTTACTGCTTGATTGTTCGGTATTAATCCTAGTGTTAATCCCTGTTTATGTGAGTGTTGATTGCTGGTGAGGAGCCATTCTGGACTTTTTGTTATGTAAATAAAAGGATCCAGTAGTCCAACAAGAAAAAAAACACAAGTTATCTACAACATAGAGTGTAATTACTGTAATAGCCACTATGTAGGACAGGCAAGCAGAAGACTAGCAGACTAACATTCATTGAACACCAACTGGCAATCAGAAGACATGATGAAAAGGCCTTAATTTCACAACACTTGGATAGACTTATCCATATTTTCAACTGGAAAACTGACCATCCTGCCCATACACCTTTCCTAACAGGTATCCTTCCTTAGAAGTACAAGTCAACCTTTTGTGAGAGCTGCTAGGTGTAGACTATGCAGAGGCATCATTGATCATTTTATACCTTTAATTATTCTTGAATCCAAAGTAATTGCACATTGCTGTCACACTCAAATTGGTGGAGCGTCATTTGAATGTATGAATGAGCTAAAATGCTTTAAAATGTTACAAAACACTGTTCATTACTAATGCTTCTAAATACCATAGAAAACTGCCCTATGGCAGGCCAGAACATTAGTCCAGTACTATCTGCAGTGCCTATTAGCAAAGCTCCCCTGCTCTTTTCTATTGATTCAGCTGATTGAATATGAAATCTGCTTCACATAAGGTATGTGTTTCATTACTCAAGCATGGTGTCTATCTTCTTTTGCACTTCTCATTTTCACCCATTCCTCTAACCCTCTTGTCTTGTGGAATAATTCATTGTCAGTGTAATTCCATAGCAAGGATTATAGAGAAGAATAGAGACATGCTGAAAGCCACAAACTTGAGTTCAAGGTTTCAATGTTCTCCTGGTTTTATCCAGGGGTGAGATTCTACTGGTTGGACTACCTGGTAGAACCGGTTGTTATGATTCTCCGTAGTTTGGAGAACCGGTAAATCGGGCCTCTGGCTGGCCCTACCCCTCTCTACCCGCTTCTCCACTGCCTGCCTGTCAGTCCTTATCATGGATGTGCAACATTGCATGCATGCGCAACACTGCTGCCTGCAGCCTGTTCTTGCGTGCCCACCAGGCCAGCCATTGCTGCCTGCCTTCTGCTGCGGCCCTGCCTTTACTGATGTCCCTGGGTGAGTGAGGCTTTGCAAGCCCCAGTCGCCTTCCCCCCCCTTTCCTTTTGCTGCCGCCACCAGTTGCCTCCCCCACACACTTGCCTTTTGCTGCCGCTGCCGGTCGCCTTTCCCCCACCACTTGCCTTCTCCCGGGGAACACGCGGAGAGGCTCATATAAGCTCCGGCCAGGTCAGTGGTTGCTTCTCTCACCTGTTGCTGAACAGCGGAAAGCTTTCAAGTCCCGCTCCCATTAGAAACGGCTCCTGGGCAAGCAGAGAAGCAAGCCAGGTTGAATCCTGATTCTCTCTGCTTGCCCGGGAGCCATTTCTTTTGGGAGGGGGACTTGGAAGCTTTCCGCTGTGCTGGGAAACTCTTGCTTTTCCAAAAACAGCAGCAAGAAAGAACATGTGGAGAGGCTCATGTCAGCAAGGCACCCCTTGATTGAGTCTGGGACAGCTGATGGTGGCTGCGGGGAGCAGAGCCTGGAAGTCTGATGCACCACATGTGTGGCTGCATGGATGGTGGGGGAGTGGTCTCGGAAGCCCCAATGCTACTGGAATCACCATTACCGCCTTGCTGCTGCTGCATCCTCCACCCCTGCAGGTATGGTGAGCGTGAGCCCCGGGATGGGTGACTGACCGCCTCAACTGCTGCTCCCACTGACTTTTTTCCATGCCAAGAGTGGAGGTGAGAGAGAGAGAGAGCAGCCTTCTTGGAACGGAGAAAAGTCATGTGTCTCCCCATATTCCTCTCTCCGCAAGCAGCCTGTTGCAGCACCTTTAAACTTAGTGCGCTTCACAAATGAGGAGGAAGGGACAAGGCTGCTCACGGAGAAAGGAATATGGGGAGACACAAAACTTTTCTCCACACTGAGCTGCTCTTGCCAGTGACTCCAGACTGTTTTGCCCAGCTAAGACTAGATCAGGGGTCCCCAAACTTGGCAACTTTAAGACTTGTGGACTTCAATTTACAGAATTCCTCAGCCAGCCGCTGCCTGAGGAATTCTGTGAATTGAAGTCCACAAGTCTTAAAGTTGCCAAGTTTGGGGACCTCCGGACTAGATTATCAAGGAAGAGAGAATAACATGCAGCAGATGCCTAGCAAAATTTAGTAATACTGCAGATTGGCTGTTTACGTTGAAATCAGGTGCAAGATAGTGATGGTAGGTAAATTATTGGGCAATTTAGTTTGGTATTTATTTCAGTAGGCTGGTTTTAGAAAGATAAACAGGATCAGACCTGTGTAAGTACTTGGCTGGGAAGCCAACACAAAATAGGGTGTGGGGAGGAATGGGGTTGGGAAGGAAAGAAGGGAGATAGGATAAGATAACTTTTATTGTCATTTTTTTACTGTAAGTACACTGGCACACATTAAAAGTGAAATATATATACATATCCATACACATATATAACACACATATACACATGCTACACACACACACACAAAAAAAAAAAACCATTGCCCATTTGGAATACATAGGAAAGGAAGAAAACGTATTGGATACATATATACAAATGAATGTGAAAAAAACTGCAAAGAAATAGAATTATAAAAAACAGAAACTTAGCAGTTATAGATGAGAGAGAGAAAGAGAAATGAGAAACAGAGAGAGGGAGAAAGAGAGATGAGGAAGAAAGAGAAAGAGATGAGAAAGAGAGAGAGATGAGAAAGAGAGAGGGAGAAAGAAATAAGGACAGAGACAGAGATACCTGTTTAAAAGGAAATAGAAAAATGGCACTTTGAGTGTTTAAGGTTGCAGACCCCTGGGTTAGGCAAACACCACGGTCATTAAGTGAACCTTGTGGTCATTAAGCAAGTACTGGTTGTTAAACAAGTCCATTTTCCCCAATGGGCATTTTAACCGAAACCAGAAGGAATTGTTGGAAACTGGCAAAAAACAGAGAAAACCTCAGTCACAAGACTGTGTGGGATATTTTAACTGGTCATACGTCTGTGTGTGTATGTATAGCTGTCAAAACTCCAAAAACGGGTCAAGTAGCTCTGGCGAGGTCAGTCGTAAATTAGAACACTTGCTAAACAACTGGCCATTAAGCAAGGACCACTTATATTTGGTTTGCCAGTCACATGGCCACCTAGCTACAGCCACCCCAGTCACATGACCACCTAGCCATGCCCATCCCAGTCACATGACCATTTAGCCATGCCCAGTCAGTCACATGACCACCTAGCCATGCCCAGTCAGCAAGCCATGCTCACCCATTCACACAACCACCAAGCCACACCCACAAATTAGGCCATGCCCATAGAACCGGTTGTTAAGAAATTTGAATCCCACCCCTGGTTTTATCTATCACATATGGGTAGAAGTAAGAAAGAAATCGGCATTAACTGACCCAGGAAAATGCCCCCTTTTCTGCCCTCCAAAAGAGAATGCAAATATCTGAGCAAGAAGCCTATTTTACTCCTGTGTCAAAGCAAGATCGTGTTTT
This sequence comes from Naja naja, assembly GCA_009733165.1. Taxonomy (NCBI): domain Eukaryota; kingdom Metazoa; phylum Chordata; class Lepidosauria; order Squamata; family Elapidae; genus Naja; species Naja naja. The sequence continues at coordinate 63,946,896 of CM019150.1, forward strand.
CCTTTCCCCTGGCATCAACGACTGACTCCTATTTATATGGTATTTGCACAGTGGTTCTGTGTTATTGTAAGGTATTCATAGTTTTTTTTAACATCAGTATAATTACAAGACACGGTTTAATATGGAATAAGGATGGATGTACATGTGGGGAAAAGGGCAGGATATGGTAAAGTGGTTACAGCAACCAGTTTTCATACAAATATTAATGCCACAAGTTTTATATAGAAACTCTGTGACCTTATGTGGTCTCTAAAGATCTTTACAAATATTGAGTGAAGTCTCCTACAACACAGATAAGAATAGGCTGACCATACAAAAAGTTAAAGAGACAAAATAAAGTTATAATGTGAGTTAGTGGTTAACTGGCTCACCTGGTCCATAATTCTAGAGGGATTCTGTCTCCTTCCGGCTTGGAGAATTGGAATGGGGGACATGGGATAATACCATATTGTTCTATTATTTACTGATACTTATTGATTAGATTACTATAATCCTAGTTCCTACATGTTATGTATAAAACACATAAGTGAATCTATATCAGGGGTGTCAAACTCATGGCGTCATGTTGTCATCAAGTGACATACTGTGATTTCCCCCCTTTGCTAAAATGGGGGTGGGCGTGGCCAGCACATGACGCATCTGGCCCGCGGGCTGTGAGTTTGACACCTCCGATCTATATATTCCAATCATTTCACAAGTCAGGAAAATAGCAAAACTTATTTATCCTTCTTTTGATTCAGGAGCTCAAAGTCGCATACATAGCACGTCCTCCTCCCATCTACCTTTCAACAACCAACTTGTAAGGAAGCTTTGGCTGAGAGAGAATAATCAGCCTGAAGTCACCAAATGAACTTCTGTGCTTGAAGATAACCTAGAACCTGAGTCTCATTGGTGCTACTACAACACATTAAGTGCTAAACTGGCACTGGAGAACAACATCTGCTCAGTCACTACCGAATGCTAAGTAGAAACGGAAGGGACTAGGGTCTGTCCTTCCAGAAATATGATTGTGTGGCTGGATGGAATTTTGAAAAGGGTGGAATTTTGAACAGGAACTTTTTATTGGAAATTCCATTTGTAAATTAATTGTTTCAATTTTGGTTTAATTATATTGAATGATTATAAGAAATAAGTCTGAAGAGCGATAACTTCTGCTGAAGCAAATAATCCTAGAGTTTTTGCTCTAAGAAGTATCTGTTCCTATGAGTGGAGACGGAAGAAATTTGTGTTCCTGAGGTTCCTTTCATGCCCCCTCTTCACCCCTCCAAAGGAAAAGGGTTCTTACAGCTGATTTAACAGGACTTTAACAGATAGTAGGCTGTAGCCCACTTTATCAAATGCCTTACTGAAGTTCAAGTAAATTATATCCAAAGCATGTTGCTGGTCCACTAATTTTTTCATATTGTCAAAGAATGAAGAAAGATTTGGCATTATCTGTTTTTGACAAATCCATGTCAGTTTCTGATTATAATTTTACTTGCCTCTAGATGTTCACAGATCGATTTTTTTTTCCAGGATCTTCCCAGTGTATTGATGTCCTGCTGATAGGTCTGTAGTTTCCTCGATTCATTTCCCCCCTTTTTTGAAGATGGAAACCGCACCATTCCTTTTCTAGTCATCTGGTATGGACTGCAGTTTCTTAGAATCAGAATTTACACATTTACATAGACACTTGCTCTTATTTAAAGTCACTGTTTTGAAACTTTGATTTTATTTTGTTTTAATATTATTATTCTTCTGGTTAACTATTTTGTCACTAATATAATATATAGAAGTCAGGTCAATAATTTGCAAATAGACTTATTAGTTTAAAAATGGGAGGGGCTGTTTTGCAAGGGGTGGGAAGCAATGCCATAGTAGTGTATTAATCAATATTCAATTAGGCGGATAAATGTGTATATGTGTTTGTCTTTTTTGATGCAACTTTTTTGTTGTTTAATGTTTTTTTCTCCTTTTTTGTCTTTTTTTGGATTTTGGGAAGTTTGCTTTTTAACTTTGTCTTGAATAGAAATAAAATATACATTAAAAAAAGTCACTGTCTGTATCCCATGAGGTTGGCAGCTAAGGCAGAGCCACATGCTTTCTGTTTGAAAAACAAGCATCAGACTTCAAGACTTGCAGATGGTGCAGGCCCAGAGGCACTCCATTACATTGAACACTAACAGGGCCAATGAGATTATTCTCTTAAGCATTCAGGCCAGTAGGGGTTATGGATTAACTGGCAGCCAGAAGCTCCTACTATTTGCCATTTGCATCTCACTGTCATGGTATTGCTACTTTCTTATTGTCAGCAATTTTGCCAGTTTTCCAACATACTGCATCTGCTAACTTGCAAATTAAAGATAAGATTTTCCATTAGCTTTTGGAAATGGCCTGAGATTTGCAGAAAGGTACAAAGCAAATGAAGAACATGCTTGTTCTTATTGCTCCATATCCATGATGAGCTTGTATCTTTCTCATATAATTCTTAAAGAGATCAGAACTCTGACGGATGATATGCTTTGCGTGGAGAAGGTTTGGTCATGGCAATTTTCAGGAAATAGGAGGAAAGGTTCTGTTCTGACAAGGACTACTCATACAGTAATAAATTAGTTCTGAGTCTCAGAATAAAGCAGTTTCATAAGGCATAAGGAAAATTCAAACCCGGGTGAATACAAACAAAATGGACTGAATTTCTCTGAGAAAAGCCTAAGGCCATTTTGTGGCAAAGTCTCTTGTAAACAGAGAGGTGGGGAATTGAGTTGTGAGTAACAGAAAACAAACACTGGACTTTCCAAAGATGTAGAAAACCTGCTGTAGTTTGTTTTCCCCAGACAGTTAAGCATTTGGGATTAAATTTACATTTCCACTGAAGTTTTTTTTTTTACAAATAGCTACAGTAGGAAAATAAAACAAAATTTCCTCTCCAGTTTGCATCCACCCCATTCTAACTGCAAATTTTACTTTTATTGTTTCCTAACTTTGAATATATTTTTCAATATATATATACTGTATATTGAAATATGCTGAAACACACACACAATCTGAATGATTAATGTTAAAAATATTGATGCCTCTTAGTGATGTTTCAAGCAGAATAACGTCCTGGGTACTATAAAAAAAAGAAGAAAAAACCCTGCAATTTCCTAACACATGACTGAACTAGAGAGAAAGACTCATACTGACATTGCTTAATTGATTGGTAAGAGCTCTAAGTAGAGCAATAAATGTGAGTTAGAGGCTGACAGAGTTGATTTATGAGGATTTACCAGAAGAAACACATGTGTATATTGTAGGGCTATAGGATGGCTAAGAGAAGAGATAGAGTACATCTCTAGGCCTCTGAAGGCAATTAACCAATTGCACTTTCTTTTAATGATGCATTTGCCCCACCACTGTAGCTTCAGCATCAATAGAGGTATTATTTTTCCATGTCATGATAAAGAGAGGCAATCGCCAGAAGTCCAGTATATTTTGTTGCCTGAGGCAAAGGACAAAATCACATCCATCCTATTCTATATAAAAGTATCCAAAGATGGTCCTGGTGCAGAGGCAGGAGGCTAATTTAGGGAAGCACGGTTTTATCTCTTTCTGTCATTTCACATAAGATTAAAATGAATTAGAACTATCTAGCTTTACTTTTCTGATCTGAATGACTATGTACACCAATGTGCTATTGCTGCAACTTGTTTGCATTAAAATAGCAGCCTGAGGCTTCAATAGATTCAACCCTCAACTTGGCATAGGACTACTTCGAATTAAAGAGATTCTCTGAAGTCCAGTTAGCTTAGTCCTGAGACAGGAAGCACAATCAGAAACACTAGCTCTATCTTTATTATAAGGTTATATTAACAGAAACTTATAAGACTGAATACATTTCTCCCCTCCTTTCCTTTTACACTCTGGAAAATGAGGGAGGGTCCCTTCTGAAACCTTTCCCATGCCATCCCCTTGTCTGTGGACTGAGACATTTTTTACATGCTAGTTGTCTAGCCTGTGGCTCTCCCTCCCGTCAACCAAGGTCATTGCCATATACCATTACAACACCTTATTCACCTGACTCATTGACCTTAGTATGATTTATTTCTAGGAAGACAAGAGCATAAAACATTGTTTCCTACCCAATCACATCTATCTATCTATCTATCTATCTATCTATCTATCTATCTATCTATCTATCTATCTAAATACTTCTTTTCCTCTGCAAGTGTATTGATGCTTATATTGATTACCCAATAACATTTTGATGGTGAGTGAACTTAGATTGTTCTTCAAATCATGCAAAATTAATTGAAAAGTAATGCATATGGATAAGCACACGAATTAGCCACTTTCACAAGGCACTTTTTCTTTTAAAAAAGGTCAAATCATACCCATAGAATTCAACTGGATGGCTCATATCTCAGAAAGTTTTGAGGTAATTTAATTGCATTGTATTTATCACTGTGATGCCTCTGACACTTGTATTTTATGCTGCTGGGCCTTATCAATAAGTTCTGCAATAGACACCTTGTATTTTCAGCCACTGTTTCTCTTCAAATGCCTTTCTGCAAGGACTAGGTAGATAAAATGCAAAGACTGTTGTTTTTTCTGGGAGTATCTGTATTTACATGAGTGACTGGAGTTTGCATAACCCTGGGCATAATTGATGCTGTTTGGGGCTTAAGTAGATTGCACCAGTGAGCCTTTTTGGGTATTCCAACAGATCAATTCCCCTTCAGTTGATGTATTGTGGAAATAGGACTACTGATAAAAACAACCACAAAATCCATTAGTTTCAAACTTTTAACAGGACCTCAGATGGATTTTAAATACAGAGCACTACTAGGAACAAATAGGTACATTTATTATAAACTATGCTAGACATGGAAAGTGACTTGCAGCATACATTTGGCTGAATTATTTTGAAAGAACATCCTTAGTAATTTCTATTTATCATTATATTAATACCGGTACAAATATAAATTGTACCATAAACCATATAAAAATATTGTCCAAAGCCTTTGATTTGTCATAGGAAATAGAATAGAATTACCAAAACATCTAATTTTAATCCAGAAATATAAGACCAAAATAAAATATATCAATCTGACAGCCACTGCAAAGCTAAACAGAACTCTTAAATAAATGAACCCTGAATCTAAATGAATATGCATTACTCAGCTATTTAAAAACTGATGAATTCTTAGAATGTACTTGTTAAATTGATGAAAATCTTTTAAAATGAAAACGTAAGTCTCTTGCTTGATCTTGGAAATTTCTCACAGCAAACTCATATAACCCCTACCAAAAATGTCTAGCATTAATCAGGGTTGGCTTAAGGAGTCTCCCTACCCTGGAAAGAATAGCACTGAACAAGGTAAGAAAGTTTGCACTAAAAAGCAGGGACGCTTCTGGACTTAATTATGGTATGGTGAGGGGTATTATGAGACAATTTTTAGAGTGTTCTTTTTTTTCTTCCTGGGAATCCACTTACTCAATGTAAATAAATGAATGAAACATTCAATTCATCTAAGACACAACTTTGCCAGGGAAAGACAAGCTCATTCTTAGCTATCAGCCTGGGTGGCTCTCTACACCTGTGCTATCTCAGGAGGCAGCCTAGATCCTGTTTCAGCCTCCTGTGGCATCATTTTATAAAGTCTTCAGGAGAAACTATTATTCTTACTGTTGATTTGAGAGTTGTCTGCAATGCAATTTATTGTAGCAAAAACAAATATAATATAGCTTGCATTCCTTGCCTTCACATAGGCTAACAATACACAAATAATACAGTAAACAGAATGACTGAGATATGCATCTCATAATATCATCTATTCAATCTGATACCACCAGTGGTAGAATGTTATCCAGGTGGCTATTTTGTTGTTGCTACTTAATACACTGCATTTATTGTTTTGCTTTCCCGAATGAAGATAACTACTGAAAATCACCAGTGTTGGTAATTAATTCCTGCTGGACTGAAAAAAAAACCCCTCCTTACTGTATTACCTAATTGTTTTGGAATAGGATGCTTTCATCTAGCTAAACTCATCTACTTTAAGCAACTGCATGCAGGAAAATTGTTCATCAGAAATTCATAGGTTGAGCAACTTTACTGGCTACATCTGAAAGTACTTCTTTCTTAGCGACTCAATTAATAAAACTTCAGTATACAGCCCCAATCTCGCAATCAGCTTTATGGTCTACATAACCTTTCCAAATCATCCAAGTCAGATGCAAATACAAGCAGGATTGGGGTTAGTCAACCTCATGTGATGAAATACTGAGTTGGAAAGTTCAGCAACTATGTTTCCCATGAATTTAGGTAAACATACATTTCCCAGGATAATGTTGCAAGGATCCAATCTGGGTCTGTCCCCGGTAGCAGAGGGTTAATTTTCCAAGCTTCCAGACTCATGCTGGCCGAAATAATAACCATCCATCAATACCCCAATCAACAAATAAAAGGCCACATACCCAGCTACCACATAAATACCATGCATAGAGTAGCCCAAAGCACACATCCTGGTAGAGAGAAATTCCCTGAGGATGAGTTTCAGCAAGAGTATGAAAGCTCTGGTTTGGTGACCAACCCAGATTGGATCCTGCAACAAAGTTTTACTTTCCCTTTCCTTCTCTTCTGGGTGCTGGCTCTTCCCAAAGCCAATCATGAGGCCAAGACATTCCTGGAACATCACCTCAGCAATTCCCTGAAGAGCAACTAAACTGTCATCAGACCCCAGCTGTGCTGCCAATCATGTGAACAACCATGGATAAGAAAGTGAGAAAAATAGGGATTCTCCATCTGCCCCAGCCAGAGTGACTACTCCCTCAGTTATCAGAAAGCAGAAAGGAACCTATCCCAAGCAAGCAAGCAAGCAAGCAAGCAAGCAAGCAAGCAAGCAAGCAAGCAAGCATGCAAGTGTCAACTGAGTGATAGTTAGATTCATCTAATTTTCTTTATGTTTATTAAAAGTTTGCTTGTGAGAGGAAGTGCAGAATACCATAATCAGGAGTCTTTCTCAAGAGACTCCCACAAATTGAGCCAGAAGAGTATAGGTCACTTGAGTGGAGTACAGGAAGTCCTCAACTTATGATCACAATTGAGCCCAAAATTTATGTTGCTAAGTGAGATATTTGTTAAGGGAATTTTGCCCCATTTTATGACTTTCCTTGCCACAGTTGTTAAGTGAATCATTGCAGTTGTTAAGTTAGTAACCTGCTTGTTAAGTGAATCTGGCTCCCCCATTGACTTTGATTGTCAGAAGGTCGCAAAAGTTGATCACGTGACCTTGGGACACCACGACCATCATAAATATGAACCAGTTGCCAAGCATTTGAATTTTGATCATATGATCATGGGGATGCTGTAATGGTCGTAAGTGTGAAACCATAAGTCACTTTTTTAATGCCATTGTAACTTTGAATGGTCACTAAACAAATTGTTGTGAGTCAAGGACTACTTGTGCTGAAAAATAAGAAGAGGCCTTTCCTCTTTCTCCCAGTGAAGAGATTTGATTGTGGTTTTGCTATTTCCATGTTTATGAAAGCGAACTTTTCACTAGACAGGAAAGGCCATCATGCATAAATGGACATATTCAGCTTTGGTTGCCTGCCTGGAACACAAAATATAGTTCTATCACTGCTCTGCCAAAATCCTCAAAAAACAGACTCAGATAACTGCAGTTTTTGAGTTATTCCACAAGGCAAACACAATCATGGAAGGTCCCAAGTTATGAAAACAGGCAAATGGGCAGTCCTTGGAACTTCCCTATCTCATATGAATGTTTCCCATATCTAAATTGTTCCTTTCACCAACAGTCAAGCTGAAGCCAATTCTCCCACTCTACAATTGCCTGAACAGATTATCAAAGCAGCCTTTAGAGACTTAAGGTTGATTCTTGAGTCATAACTCAGAGATAAAGTTAAAATATGGTAATTAAAAATGCATGAGCAACAGAAACATCATCATCATCATCATCATCATCATCATCATCATCATCACCAGAAATTAAAAATACTATGCTGGTTCACCTCTAATTTTGATGCATTCTGTCATTACTCCACAGTAATTATGTCTCTGATCATTTTCCTTAATATTATTAAGGCATTTCACCCTTACTTCTACATGCATTTTATTAAACTGAAATAGGAAGAGGCTTATTCAACCATTGTAAAACACATTTCTCTTTTAGCATTTTTTTCAGGTTTTATGGTGGAGAGGGGGTAATAGTCAAACAGTTTTTGTTGCATTGATCCATATTCAACACAATTCAACAATAAAAATACGGCAATACTTCTAGCCCCCACGACACTGGCTCTGCCACAAGATCACCAAAAGAGATTTTTTTGCTGATGCTTGATTGCAATTAAATTCTGGAGCTACATACTTTGATTTGATTGGTATTATCATAGTAATAACTAGTCACAGTAGATGTAAAAGAAAACCTGACTTCTTTTGAATTGGCTTTTAAGCAAATTAAACTGTATATATAGTGTCATAGCATTATCAAACTGACCTACTGTTACCAATCAGCTAGCATCATATAACAGCATCATATAATCATAAGAAAAACAACAGAAAAATCAGAAGCATCTAGCAACAGTGAATAAAACTCATCATCAGCAGAGGTGGTATTCAGCAGGTTCTGACCAGTTCTGGAGAACCGGTAGCGGAAATTTTGAGTAGTTCCAGCAAATACCTCCTCTGACTGGAATTTTACAGTATCCTTTCCCTGGCACACCCACAGAACCAGTAATAAAAAAATTTGAATCCCATCACTGATCAGCAGCCTGTGAAAAGCAATAAGATTGCTGGTGCTATTTGCAGTGTGAACATGTTTACTTGCAAACAGTTGGGGTACTGCAAGATGAGCATTCACACAAGACATACTGAGACTTACGGGCAATAATTTAGAGAAGATTGATATGGTAATTGTGGCAGGATTTTACATGTACAATAACGGAATACCCACAATGAAGCATGGATTGTAAAGATGACAGAGTTAGCAAAATTGGCAAAATGATCGGTTTGCTCAGGGATAAAACAACAAGCACTTTTATAAAAGACTGAAAAACTATTATGGACTTTTGCTGAAAACAGAAAAAGTGAAATGGTGATTTATGGATTTGCAGACTGAAAGAGACTGAATACAGGAAGGAAGAGATCTCTGTAGAAGTAGTCCTTGGCTTAGAACCATAATTAAACCCAGAATTATGGTTGTAAATCATGCTGGTTGTTGAGTTGGATCATCATGTCGCTAGCTTGATTTTATGACATTTTTGTAGTGGTCTTCAAATGAATCACCATGGCTGTTAGGTGAATGCTGCAGTCAATAAGAGAATCAGTTGTCCAGAATGGATTTTTTTTTTGCCAGAAACTGTAGTTAAACACAGGTTTCTGGCAACAAACAATAAATTGTGGTCACATGACTGCAGGATGCTGCAAACAGCTGTAAATATGGGCTAGTTGCCAAGTACCCAAAATGAAATCATATAATTGTGGTTATTTGCATGTGTATTTGACTATCAGAACTTCGAATCCAGATTGTAAGTACTTTTTTTTTGGTCCATTATAACTTTGTGTGGTTACAGGCATGGGACAAGCACCAATCCTAAATAGTTGTGTACATTATTCAATACAAACTCCTAATATAGTAAACTTATTCTTTTCATCCTTTCCTGTTTGGTTGGTGATTTCCGATTTGGTGCTGATTGGATCTCACACATCCTGACAGTTAAAAGAGAATCTCAAAAATCCTCATATGGTTCTCCGGGAGCAGCTTCCTACTACATAGAGGAGATCACAAAATGGAATAGACAACACTGTACCAGTGGTGGAATTCAAATTTTTTTACTGCCGGTTCTATGGGCATGGCTTGGTGGGCATGGCAGGGGAAAGATACTATAAAATCTCCATTCCACCCTACTCCTGGGCGAAGGTTACTGCAAAATCCCATTCCCTCCCAACCCACTAACCTGCTCCGTTCTCCTGTGCAGGGCAACAAAAGAGTCAGGAGGCAGAGAATAGATGGGGGTGAGACCAGTCAGAGGTGGTATTTGCCAGTTCTCCAAACTACTCAAAATTTCCGCTACCGGTTTTCCAGAACTGATCAGAACCTGCTGAATACCACCTCTGCACTGTACCCATAGACACTAATGTGGCCTAGGGCCTAGGCACATTCCACTGCCTATTTAAAAGAATTAAATAGGAATCTGTCATACTCCGGTAGCATATTTATCTGCTAGAGTGTCCTTAGGTGTTACAAAAGTTCCACTGGAATGATAGAGAGGACAGTTGTGGAATGCTTCAGATTTGGTTCTGAAAAAGTACTTCAGAACACACATGGAACTGTAAATGCAGCATCTGTTTCCAACTCATCAAAGCAGCCACATCTGTTTCCCAGACTGCATGTCTACAGCAAAGAAAAAAGAAAGAAACAGTAAGGAAACTCTTTTTTAAAAATTCATTACTGCATATTAGGACTTCTATACCTGGATTGCAAAAACTGGATCATCCACTAGAAAAGGAGCAAAGAGAAATACAAAGCTGTCTTTGCTGCCAATAGTGGTTGTTTGGAATATACTGTATAAAGCCCAGAGGTGGTATTCAGCAGGTTCTGACCAGTTCTGGAGAATCGATAGCAGAAATTTTGAGTAGTTCGGAGAACCGGCAAATACCACCTCTGACTGGAGATTTTACAGTATCTTTCCCCTGCCACACTCTCCAAGCCACGCCCACAGAACCAGTAGTAAAAAAATTCCCACCACTGAATCCCACCACTGATAAAGCCCGTACATGGCATGCAGCTCTAATAACATGAATGAGTCTGAGGTATGCACAAACCTTCCCCCAGTTTAATCTCTGTTACTCAGACTTAATAAATCTCTGTTGCTCTTAACTTTAATTTATCTGAAAGAAGGTGTTATGTTTGCATGAAGAGACAGACGTGGAGTGCTTCAAGCTCTTTGTTTATTAGTGACTACAGCTCATAACGGACCCGCTTTGGCTGGGCTGCGGCTGCTACTTATAGCCAGCAGCCGCAGTTGCCAGCCAATCAGAGTGCAGGGTTTTCCACAATTTTTAAACCAATCATTTCTTACATTTTACAAGAACAGTTCAAACTAAACCAATGATTTTAAACCTGCATTCATAACACCCCTCCCCACTAGGTTCAGTCCATACTTAAACCCCAGCCTATCTAATGTATTCTTTTAAATAGGTGGGGCTCTTACGTGTACATTGAGACCTACGTGGTTCAGATATTTTAAGGTTCTCACCTTGTGAGGGAGGAAATGTGTCTGCTGACATTTCCTTACTAGGACTATTTGTAATGGTAGAACCTGTTTGGTTACTACAACCTGGTCTCTCCTCCCAATCCATCTCTAACCCAATGTCAGCACCCAAATCAGATAGTGATGTGCAATCTTCCATTTGTGAAAATGGTTGTTGGTACTGTGACAGGTTTTGGGATGGTTCCTGTCGTGTTAGCTCGTTACACATGGGGTTGATTCTTGCTGGCTGATTACACTCATGATCCTCCCCTTCCCCCCTAGAAGAGGCAGTAGGTATGGGAACCGGAGAGGAGCAAAAGCGATGCTCCTGAGGCAATCTGGATCTTAACTGATCAATGTGCCTGCTCCAGAGGACACCATCCTCTGTTTGTACCCTGTAAGACCTGGGGCCTGTGATTTGGGTTATCTCAGCAGGAATCCATAATGGTTCACCCATAAGGTTCTTAGCATAAACAGAATCACCCATAGTGAACGTGCGAATTTTGCTAGTGGAATCTAGTGGTGCGTTGGGTGCGTAAGTGGGATGAAGGCGCTCAAGGGGAGACCTGAGTTTCCTACCCATCAACAATTCAGCTGGGGACAAATTAGTTGAGGGGTTGGGAGTGATATGCTGAACACTGAGAAGTTTTTCAACTCTCTCAGTGATATCACCTGGACCCAATTGCTGAAGTTTTTCCTTGGTAAATCGTACCATACGTTCAACCTGGCTGTTAGCCGAAGGATGCCCAGGGGCTGTCAGGGCATGTCTGATACCTTATTGTGCTAGATATGATTCAAAAAGGTTGGATGTAAATTGAGGGCCATTGTCAGAAACAAGCACATCAGGTAACCCATGAGTTACAAAAAGCTTTTTAAGCTGTTTGATGACAGCTTCAGTTGTGGTGGATGCCATAGGGAAAACCTCTAGCCATTTGGAATATGCATCAACTATAATAAGGAAAGTGTGCCGTCTGGTAGGGCCAGCAAAATCTATGTGAATCCTGGACCATGGACCCCTAGGACATTCCCATTCCTGTGGGGGGGCGAGAGGTGGGGCAGGCCTGACTACCTGACAGTTGGAACAAGATGCAACCCATTTTTCAACCATTTTGTCAATACCTGGCCACCATACATAACTCCTGGCCAATCCCTTCATTCTGACAATCCCCAGATGACCCTCATGTAACATTTCCAAAACCTCTTTTTGTAGTTTTACAGGAATAACCACCCTGTTACCCCACAAAATACATCCTCTTAATACAGATAATTCAGTTTACCTGGATTTGAAAGGTTGGGCAAGTTGAGGTAGATCTTGAAGTGGCCAACCCTTCTTAATCCAGCCTATAACAGGAGCCGATAAAGTGTCTTTGGCAGTCTCTCTGGCAATTTGAGCAGCATGTACTGGAAGCTTGGCAACAGTTTCTAGAAAAAGGGTGTGAGTCTCAGGAACAGGGTCCTCAATGTGTGAAGAAGTGGGCAGCGACTCAAAGCATCTGCATGCCCAATGTCTTTACCAGGTCTGTGGATCAGTTTGTATGAATAAGCAGCAAGAAATTCAGTCCATCTCAGCATTCTTGGTGACAGGATCATGGGAGTTGGTTTGTCTCCTGCCACAATGCCTAGAAGAGGTTTGTGATCTGTGACAACAGTAAATGTTCTCCCATATAAATACTCATGCAATTTCTTGACAGCTGCTACAATTGCCAAGGCTTCCTTGTCCAGTTGGCTGTAGTTCCTCTCTGCTTTAGTCAAGGTGCGAGAGTAAAATGCAATAGGAGCTTCCCTCCCGCTGGGAAGCACGTGGCTCAATACCCCCCCACTCCAAAAGGGGAGGCATCACAAGTCAGAATAACAGGAAAATTCTCAGAGAACTGTATCAGCACAGCATCAGACGTGATTTGTATCTTGATATTGTTAAATGCTGCTTGTTCCTTCCTCCCCCAGACCCAAACAGATTTGTTGTCCAGCAACCTATGTAGGGGTTCTGCAATGGTTGCCTTCTGAGGTAGAAACATATGATAAAAGTTAATGAGTCCCAAGAATGCTTGCAAATCTGTTTTGCATTTTGGCCTGGGGGCTTCTTTGATTGCCTGAACTTTTGCCTCTGTGGGGTGGATGCCATGTTCATCAATCATGTAACCCAAGAATTCCACTTTATCTGTTCTAAGTGTGCATTTTTGTTCTTTGACTTTTAACCCCGCTTTCTTGAATCTGGTTAAGACTTCCCTGAGTCTCTCATGTAACTGAATGTCATTTTCAGCAGAAATTAAAACGTCATCAAAATAGGGCACCACCCCTGGCAACCCTTGTAACATTCTTTCCATAAGGCTTTGGAAGATGCCTGGTGCCACGCTTACTCCAAATTGCAATCTTTTGCATTTGAAGGCACCTCTATGGGTCACAATGGTTTGGGCTTCAGCAGTGGCATCATCAACTGTTAATTGTTGATATGCCTGTGCCAGGTCCAACTTGGCAAAAACTGTGCCCCTCCAAGGGAGTGTAATAAATGATGCACTACTGGAACTGGATATGCGCTCTGTTGTAGCGCATGGTTCAATGTCCCCTTGTAGTCTCTGCAGATTCTCACAGACCCATCAGCCTTGACTGGTGTGACTATGGGTGTCTCCCACCTGGAGTGATCAGTGGGCTCTAAAACCCCTTGGGCTATTAGTTTATCTAATTGTGCATCAATTTTTTCCTTTAAGGCAAATGGGACCCTTCTGGGTTTTAAACGGATTGGTTGTACCTTGGGATCTGTGTTAAAGGAGATAGGGGTCCCCAAGTACTTGCCTAATCTGTTGCTGAAGACCTCTGGAAACTCAGACTTCAAGGCCTCTTCCCACTCAGTGTTGCTCACGTGATTGATGCCAATCACCTCGATGCCCAGCGGGTTGAACCACTCAAGGCCCAGCAGACTTGGGCGGTCCTTGTCCACGATGGTCAGTGGTAGGCGTTTGGTGTTGCCTTTGAACTTCACGTTGAACTCTCTTGTTCCAACTACTGGAATCTTGTTCCCTTGGTAGTCTTTAAGAGTCAATGCTTGCTTCTTGAAGTGCTTCTTTTGGATGTTGGGAAGAAGTCTGTGAATAGTGTCCCATGACACCATAGATAGGTATGAGCCTGAGTCCACTTCCATTTGGCAAGGCCTTCCTTTAATAAATACCTTGATATGCACTTTTCTGCTTCTTAGAGGTGATGAATGACCAATGGTGACTGTTTGATGAGTCTCATTCTTCCCATTTGCTTCTGTGCTGTGCCCCATCTTCTCACTGAGATTGTTGGGCCTGAATTCTTTGTCTTTGCTTGTAGAAAACTTTCTTCTGTTGGGTGGAGTTCTGGATGCTTTGCAGACTCTTGCTAGATGTCCTCTTTTATCACAACATAGGCAAATGGTGTCTAAAAACTTGCATTCAGTGCAGGGGTGGCTTCCTCCACAACCTCTGCAGTAGAAATCTTGCCTCTTTCTTCCCAGGTCTTTCTTTTTCCGCTCCATTCTGAGTCTGAAAATTCCTTCCTTCACCTCACTACAGTCTGACTCAGAATCTATTTGCTCACAATGAGTTGTTGTGGACTTTTCCACATCAGGATGGCTTGTGACCTTGTTGATTTTCTTCATGGCCACTGCTGAGGACTTGGTAGCTTCTGCTGAAGAGGCCTCTTCCATTGCTTCCTTCAGCGTGATCTTAGGTTTTAGTAATAACTTGCTCTGAAGCACCTTGTCTTTAAGGCCCAGAACAAATCGATCGCGCATGGCCTCTTCTAAATTGTTAAATTCATGCACCCCAATGTCTCTTAAACTTGCCACAGAGTCGTTTATGTTTTCGCTTTCCCCTTGATCCCAACGGTAAAACTCATGTCTCTTAATGAGGCACGATACTTGTGGGGCGTAATGGGCTCTTAACAACTTTTCTAAGTCAGGCCATTCCATTACCTTCACGTCTGCAGCTCCCACCAATGCCTTCGCCATCTTGAAAACTGCCGGACCGCAGTGCGTGAGAAAGACCGCCCTCTTCTGCTTCTCGGAAATGTCGGTGAGATCGTTTCCTTCCAGATACATTTGGAAGCGATCCGCATACGATTCCCAGTCTTCTGCCGTCGGATCGAACGGGGCTGGGGGGGTGTTCAGCGCAGCCATCTCGCTCTCCTTTTGTTCCGCGTTGCCTTCTTCTTCAGGGAGATCCCACCCTCGTCGCCAGTGTTATGTTTGCATGAAGAGACAGACGCGGAGTGCTTCAAGCTCTTTGTTTATTAGTGACTACAGCTCAGAACGGACCCGCTTTGGCTGGGCTGCGGCTGCTACTTATAGCCAGCAGCCGCAGTTGCCAGCCAATCAGAGTGCAGGGTTTTCCCGCACTTTTTAAACCAATCATTTCTTACATTTTACAAGAACCGTTCAAACTAAACCAATGACTTTAAACCTGCATACATAACAGAAGGTATCTTTCTGATTAAGGGATACAAAACTATTTCAGTAATTTCAACTGACCACGGTTTGTAATCAGGAGGAAATGCTAAACTCTGGTTTAACAGAAGATTTAGTATTATATTCAGATGAAGCTGATTAATCTAGCAGTCAGAGTACTGGTTATTAAATTAAAATTTATCTTATTTATTAAAATAATATCCTGCCCACCCCACTGTTTAGGAACTATGGATGCTACAGAGAAAAGAATAATCTGGATCCTTTTCAGTCATGATTCTGACCCAGGTAAGGAACAGAAATAACTTTGGGCACTGTGGTAGGTGACTTACCTTGTGCCTTTGTATGAAAAGTGACCTATTCTTGGGCCTATTAATAGCTTTCGATAGTATTTACAGTGGCATCTTAACTGGGCCTCCTGTAGAATGTGGGAATTACATGCATATTTTATTGTCATTCCTTTCATATATGAATGGAAATCTCCAGCTGATATTCATAGGGGAAGATGAATCTAGCCTATCAGGTGGGTTACCAAGGGGTTGTGCCCTCTCTCTCATATTGTACATTAAAGTATTGGGAGAGATTATGTCAGGATGAAATATACCAATGATACTCAATTGTATATCTTTGTGGAAATACTGAAAATATCTCTGGAGGCTACCAGAATTTGGATGGCTAAAACCAGTCCCGACTAAAGCAGAACTACTGTTTGTTTATAGATGTCTTTCCTTTCTGGGACACTGGCTGGCTCCAGATGGATCAGACTTCCCTTGAAGTTCTAAAGCTTGGGAATCCTGCAAGAATTAAGCAATTGTTTCCATTTGTTTGTTTGCTTGGCTGTCTACGGTATTCTCAGGAGTAGCAGGAGTAAGCAAATGCTGCAGTTGTTAAGTAAATGTGGCAATCGTTAAATGAATCCATTTTACCCAATTGGCATTTTTTGCTGGAAACTGGAAATGAACACCAGAAGCTGGCAAAACATCAAAAACTAGAGTCTCATTTCCCTTGGATGCTGCAAATGGCAATAAAAATGAAGCTGAAATCAGGTTGAAATCAGGTTGTAAATATCTTTTGTAGGATCTGTTGTAACTTTGAATGGTGGCTAATTGGCTGGTCTTAAGAACTACCTGTATACATTTGAATATCTTTTCTAAGGCCTTCATGACTGCTCTACCAAGTGTTGGTCTATAGCAAATTTTCTGATTGCTTGTTTTTTTACTGATGATGGTTGGTTCTAAAAGTTATTGGTCACTTCAATATCTTCACTGTCAATTCCAAGGTTGGCTGCTGTACCATTAGTTTGGTTTCTTTATATTCAATTTTAGTTACTTTTGTTTTGCTGTGCTTCTTGACTTTTATTATTAGAACTTGCACATCCTTTACATTTTTGGCTATCAAAAGAATGCCTTCAACATAGCACAGATTACTAACATTTCTTCCTCTAATTTTCAAGCTACACTTACCTTTTTTCAATATAAATATCCTGAAAGAAGTTGCTTGTAATCTCCAATGATCTGACGAAGTTAAGTTCTCTGTATTGGCTCTTGAAATATGACATTTAAAGTTCTCCTGACTTTGTTAGAATTCCAAAAACTGGTTAAAATAAGGCTTTTAATTAGATGGATAATGCTAGTGACATTTTATATAATTATGTATTGTTTCTTTTTATATATGTTGACTTGTTTTTAATTCTAGATATTTTATTATAATATTTTATGCATACACTGCTGAAAGTCACATTGTCATGGTATAAAAATTGAATAAATAAATAGCCATAGAAAGTGCACATTTATGTTTAATCTCACAATAGATGATATACATCAATGAATGTATATTATATATAGAATAGAAATGTACATTAGAAAACTAAGACAAATCTCCAAACTTTTTAGCATTCCTTTTTAAAAAGTCATATTATTAAATCTTTTACTACAAAATACATTATATTTCAAAATAATGAATCATAATGTTTAAACATGTCTTTCCTCCCCCTAATTTTGAATAAAACAGTTCTGCCTACATACTTTTTTTTATTACAGTACTATATATACTTTCTTAATTTTATCGCTACCACATTTTAACACAAGATATTTTCCCAGTTGGCTGTTGTTTGCAATTTCTATTACCTTTATAATATACATTGCCTATTAACTGTCATTGGGGTGCCAATAAATTTGTGTGAAGGTCAATGAAAAATGATAAAGAAATTAAAATGTTTTATATGCTATCTTTTCAATTTGTATGTTAAGGCTTTTCTCAAATGTCTTTCCCAGTTAACATTCATCACTTATGAAAAAAGTGTCCTTTTCTTTATTACATTGTATACACACAGATACATATCCATAGTAATTTTCTTAAGTGTAATGAGAGCTGTATACCACAAATATTGCATATTTTAGATGCATATGTTTCTAAAAAGAGTATTTGGCAAAAAGACAGCACAGCAGTCTATACTCAGATAAACTTGGGTTAACAACACTGAATATCGCACCTTTAAAATCTACTAATGTAAGATGTTTAAAAAGAATATTCCTCAACTATACTTTTTTCAATTTCTTCTTTTTGCCTTCATTCTAGAGTGTTATTTTGCAGCCTAGATGTTTTCACTGTAACCAAAATTTAGTAAATTGTGATACAGATTTCCAGCAAAAAACACTGGAGACCTATTTTGCTGTAAACATGACCTTGTTACCAGTTATCATGCTCTGTAATAAAAGTAGCAGTTAGAGTAGGAGCATTAAAGTGGGCTTGATAAATCTAATAGCATATAAAACATCCAGAAAACTGGAAGAGAAGATAAATGCATTTCCTATCTAAGTAAAATTATGGACAAAACAATTCAAATAAAATCTAGTAAAATTGCTTAGGGATTTTAATATTGCTTAGGAATTTTCAAACTGGAACACATTCTGAACCTCTAGTTGCCCTGCCTTGTTTTAACTCTTGGAAATCTACTCTCTGCTTAGCCTGAGAAAGTTATTTTTATTCTAATTTCATCATGCCTCACAAGGTAGGTGAAACAACATATTATTGATTGCGACTGCTGTATGACAATAGACTAGGGATGACCTTTCCATAATAAGCTTGATTTCTTTGGTGCATGGACACACATATTATATTTTGAAATAATAGAAAATACTTGTAGTCCTGGTTTGAGATTTTGGCAGTGGTTTGCTATTCATGCTTGGTTCAGTTTAGTTTCTGAATGTTTCATTACCAGACTAGGTAACATCAGCAGCAGGATGTTCTTGTCCTATTCCTCTTTAGCTTATAAATGCCTTGTGTGCCAGTGTGGTCAGTTGGTCATATAAAACATATGTTTGTACACAATGACATACAAGAAACCTTCTTGCATGTGCTACATTGTTTTAATTTCCCTACCTGCCCTATTTAACAAAGGCCTCAGATTGACTCGATTTGAACTCAAGCTGGAGTTGTATAGGTAAAGAGGTTCAAGGTGGCATCCATTCTGAGTATGAATAACAAACTGAATCTGAAAGTTTGAGTAAAATATAGCATATGAGGGTTAAACGTGGCAATTGGTGCACTTTTGCTCCCTACTAATTCTCTCTTACCATACGCTATGAACATGGACACACACACACACACACACACACACACACACAGGCCTATCCTAAGTGCAGTATATAAAACATCCAACAAGATCATCCTAGTCCAAAATGTACAACCATATTGCATATTACTGGCATGAATGGCTCTTGAAAACTGAAGTTCTCTGGGAAGAGGAAAACTTTGCAGAGTTCTCTCTTGACAGCATTAATTTAAGAGAATATATTCCAATCCACTGAATGTATCATTGGGTTACTGTACCATTGCTGGCACCTGTTCTAAAGAGGGGGGGGAAAACCCTCATCTTGATAAAGTTTACTCAGCAACCACTGGCTCAACCACATCTGGAACATGAATGGTTGATTATTATAATTAGTGAGTAAGACTGAGCAGTGTGGCACTGGAACCTGTTAACGAGGCTGCTGGGAGATGGAATGGGCTGGGCTATGCATCATTAAAGAGACATAGAGAAAGACTTCTGACCCACGGGGCCAACAAGTAAGACTGTGGGGAGAGGATAGAAGGCAGCAGAAGTACAGGAAATAGAACTGCAATTAAGAGCAGGCAGACAAAGAGAGAATCAAATGAAAGGTGAAGGTGGTTAAGGAGCTCGGCAATGTACTGGCTCCGACCTCAGAAAATCTTGATTACTATAGTTCCCTGAAGGCCTCTGGAGGAGAATGAAGGATATTTGTAATGGGATATTAGCTCAGCACTTGGAGCCATGATAGAAAAAGAACCAAAAGATCTCCTGCCCCAGCCCTTGTGGTAAAAGGGTCTCCAAGTCCAGATTTAGACTAACAGCTTCCCTCTTTTGATGTCACAAATCAACTCCCTAAATGACAGGCAGAACTGTTAAAATGCAGATAACTATGTTCATGGTTTTTTCCCCTAAAGCTTTCACTTTAATGTAAACAAATCAACTTACATATGAATATGCATATAAGATTAATGGAGTAGTCTACAAATGATTTAATAGGAATGTCATTTTTTTTGCCTTCCTTTTTCACAAATAATTTTTTTGTGAAAACAGAGACATAAGCCTCCATCTTGCCTGCTGGATAATGGCAGCAGTGTAATGAGCTTTGGTAGAAGAGGAAAATCACTATTTTAAAACTGGTATCACTAGTAATGACATGAAGCTGCCTTAGCAGTGGAGTAGAAATGGGATGAGGGTAATGTCATGAGGGTGCATATAAAATAATTAGCAGGCCAAATTTGTGCTACAATTAGATGAAATGTAAGGATAACCCCTAAGGACTTGTTGCTGATCTTTCTCTTGCTTCTTTGCCTCTGTTCTGAATCACTATTGAATGATGCTGTCCTGATGATTGTGCTGTAAGTGATGGACTACTTCATTGATGTCAAACTCGATCATGTCGCGTGATGTATTGCAATGTTTTTTGCCTTCGTGTGACGCATCCGGCCCGCGAGCTGCCAGTTTGACAGGCCTAGATCTGTTGAGTTCTTGGCTTTGCTGCTTTCCCCCTTCTAGTATATCAGTAACCAGAGAAAATATCCTCCAGGCCAGCACTGCAACCTGTATAGTAATGCAGGTTGAATACCCTAGTACCATTGCACCCTTCTGGTAAATCACATCTTAATTTAACAAACACTTCCACTATTTTGTAGAGCAGGGCTATCAAACTCCCGGCCCATGGACCAGATGTGTTACATGCTGGCCATGCCCATGCCCGGTTTAGTGAAGGGGAACTGATACGTCATGTGACATCACCATGATGATCTGAGTTTGACACCCCTGCCGTAGAGGATTTGAAATGGTGACATCCCCATGTTATATGTATCAACCTGGCCTTCTGATAAGACATCCCCAACATGCAGCTATATATATGTTATTGTACACAGCTCTTTAGGCTAGCATGGGGGTATCAAACTCATGTCATCAAGGCGGCATCACGTGATGTATTGGGACTTTTGCCCCCTTTGCTAAACCGGGACAGGCCAGCACATGATGCATCCAGCCCACAGGAGGCCAGGAGTTTGACAGCCCTGGGCTAGCAGAACAATTTTAGACAACAGCAGAATGGTTGAAACTGAAGTTGATTTGTAACCAGAGGGTCCATAGGTCCATTTCAACCCATCCACTATTTATATCACTGTATTAAAGAGAAATCATGTTTATGCTGATAAAACTATGGACAACTTAAGATTGTCTTGTTCATAGGCTGGGGACAAGATGCAGACAATATCATGGGACACTGCAAAAAAAATATTGCCATGGTATGTTTGCTACAAATGGAGACATGGTGTCATGCCACTGTCGGGGTCTGAATCCGAGGAGGAAGATGAACAACTGACAGGGAGTGGAAGTGTGGCTCCATTGGCTGTGGAGGAAACTGGGGAAGGGCGAAGTCCAGCTGGGCAGAGCAGGGAGAGATAGAACAAGGGAGAGGGAGTTCAGAGGAAGACCCAGTCCCATCCCCTCTTCATCCTAGGGCACGCAGGGAGGAACGGAGAAGAGAGCCATGTGGGTTGCATGGTTTACAGGGGAGGAAAGGGCCCTGATTCCCTTCATTAGCCATTGCTGGGAAGAGAGTTTAAAAGAAATGCATGCTGAGTGTGGCAGCTGCTGGGAGCAAATGTGAGTTTAACTTGTGTTGTTGTGGCTTATCTGTGTTCCTGGTGTCTTCCCAACCGTGTTGAGTTATTGCCATGCCTTCACATCTGGAATTCTTGCTCCTGCCCTGCCAAACTAATTACATCATTTTGCCTTGATTGGACTTATAGTTACAGTTTTTGTTGACCACATTTTGGACTTGATTCTCTGCAGTCAAAGGCTGTTCTTGGGAGAGTTTTTCTCCAGCCAGGACATTGGGGGCAAAGTTGGAGCTAATAAAGGGACTCCTACTGATGATCTGTGTTGCCTTTGTGCCACACCCCAGGTCATCACACATGGTTAACAACAGATGCATTTTAGACAAGAAAAGAAGAGCCCAAACAAGGCAAATTTTTTGTGAACCAGATCAAGCACATTTAAGTATTATTTTTTAAAAAAATATTTACCTGCTCCTTCCTTAATAATTATGGACCTTTCTCTCACTGAAAAGACAAAGCAGACAAAGCTTTTTAAGCTAAAGTCATTGGGTGTGGAAGCATGTCGTGAGTGGGACAAGAATGGCCTTGCCACCCCTGCCATGTTGCTACCAGTCTGTGATCTATACCATGCTGCGTAGTAATTAAACTCAGCCAAGCTGTTTCAATGAAATAAATAAATTCCAGCAGTGCTTGCAGGCAGCTCTCCTCAATGACAGGAAAAGCTGAAATCTGCTCAGGCATATTTCCTCAGCAAATAGGATCTGGGCAAAGCCACTTAGCAGGGGAGAAAGCAAAGCCTCTGGGTTGGCTGGACTTCTGCTGTTGCTCCTTGCCGTCCTCGGCACCCTCCCTTCTAATTCTGGCAAAGAGTCCTTTGATGTCTCGCTGCTATCCCCACCCCTCAGCTCTTCATTAGAGCATTAGCAACACTCTGTATGCCTGACCTTTCCTCTGGCAAAGGATTCAAGGAACTCATTTGATTTAAAGGACCCAAGAAAAAGAAGCCCTAGCAACAAGCAACAGCTCCACAACATCTTTAAGATTCAGCAGTCACTGTTGTGGTCAGATGTGTTGCTAGTTGCCAGCTCTCCTACTACAAACTGCCCAGTTTCATGGAATACAAGCTTGGGGATAGGAGGGGTGGAGACAAGAACTGGAATTATTTTCTGTGGAGCCAGCTTGCAAATACCTCAAATAACCTAGTCCCCCCTACAGAAACAAACAAGCAAAAACAAAAACAAAAAAACAGATCCCAAATTCTGCTTCCAGAAAAGCTTTCATTTGAGAATCATATAAATAACAATACAGAGATAGTGTCTAAATAGATTCTTTGAGATTTATGCTCCTTTTTTCCTGCTAAGCAATACGGGTGACTTGCACAATGTTCTTTATTGTTTTCTTTTGTTCCGGCTTTTAAAATTGAAGAGTTATGAGTAGTGAAAGGAGAACTGAGATTCAGAGAACACAGGAGGAGGGGATGATAAGGGATCCTCTGGAAATTTGGAAGAAAGATTTACACCAGTGTCAAGTCCCTTGACCAATGATATCCTCTCCAAACCAGACTTAACAAGGCTTTTGTATAATCTCTTATCAAAATTCTGCACATTTTTATTTGTTCTCTACACTGATAGGAAGTAGGAATTTGACTCTTTTGTAATTCTTTGAAAAAGTGACAAAGTTAAGGACCACATTTGGTATAACAAGGCAGAATGACACTTAGAGCAATAAAAATATGGTGAATAGTTTTTAATTCTAAACTCTACACCTGGAACAGGTCAAGCACTTGTTGTGTGAAACGTTTCCCCTTGTGACTTTCCTTGCACCAGAGAAGGCTGTATTTTTAGGCTCATAAACATCATGGTAATAGCTATGCTTGGCAATAGCTATCCAGCATTTAGGCTGGAGTCTTTCTTGATCAACCCCTGATTTTTAGCTGTGACTTCTAAGAATTGATTTTTTTTGATGTCCTATGTGCAAACCATATGCTCTACTTCTGATTTCCAGGCTCTTTCAAAGTAATTTCTATTATCAAAAAGATCCTTTTTATAATGAGATCTCTATAAAAAAAATCGTTGAAGAAAGGCCCATCTTCAGAGAATAGAGTTAGAACAGCAACATGGGAAACAAAGGCTACAAACAGTACAGAAAAGTCAAGATGGGCTTAACTTATCAGGAAACTTAGACTAAACATCTGAAGCAGGGACTATTTCAAGGTCAGAGAGACAAAGTGCATTTACTGTGTATAGAAAAAGTATTCTGAATCTGGAATATAAAAGGACTATTCATGTTAAGCAGGGTGGCCTTGCATGCAAGTCTGCTGTTTGGAGGCTCCTCCAGTGAAATTTCAGCTTAAAGTAAAGAACTTACAAATTGAGAGATAACTCTGTGGGGGGGGGGCACAATTCTCAAAGCTGCCCATCAACAATTAACAACTGGTAGCTGACTACTTGGGCACACTGGCTATATTCTTCCATGCCATGGGATACTTAATTCTATTTTCATTTAAATTATAATTGTTGTTTCCAAATACAATTTTACACATATAAATAAGGAATTTTTTTGGATATTACTATCAAAATATATTTTTTCTTGCATGGCTAATATGGTGAAATTATTAGTGAGAAAAACAAATGTTCCCACCATTAAAAAGGGCTTTAGTAACTAGAGATCAGTCAGTTTAGTAACTACAGACTATTCAGCTACAGACCAGGCAGATCCTGGTTTATTAGCATTTAGGAAATAATTCATTTCTTGGCAGGAGGCAGCATGAGTTTATCAAGAATAAACCGTGCTCAGCCGATACAATTCCTTTCTTTCAGCAACTAACCATGGGATGTGTAGACACAACAAACCTTGAATTAAGCAAAGCATTTGACAAAGGCTGCCATAAGATCTTAGTTCAGGAGACAACAAAATGAGGTCAGTGTGTATATCA
This sequence comes from Naja naja, assembly GCA_009733165.1. Lineage (NCBI taxonomy): Eukaryota > Metazoa > Chordata > Lepidosauria > Squamata > Elapidae > Naja > Naja naja. The sequence continues at coordinate 63,971,612 of CM019150.1, forward strand.
ACATGTACATCAGTAGCTCCCTATCAAGGCAGCAGAAAGTAACAAGTTCAGGGCTTCATTCTATTCAATATATTTAAGCATTACCTGGATGAAATATTATATTATTACATTTGTGGATGACCCAAGGATGAGGGGGAGGGAAATAGCAAACACCTTAGAGGACAGTGTCAAGATTCAAGAGGATTTTGATGTAAGGAACTGGAATAAACCAATAAAATAAATTTCATACAGAAACAAATGTAAAAGCCTTCATTTGGGTAGCAAGCATTAAAGACAATACCATAATACAGTACCAAAGTTTGGATCCAAACTGGGAAGTAGCATGTAGAGAAATGAATAGGGTGGGTATCTTGGTGACATGAGCTGACAGAGTGATGCAGTTGCAAAAAAAGCAAATGGAATCCTAGGCCAAAGCCACAAAGAGTACATGGTCAGGCAGCTGGCTAAATTGCTTAATTCCTATTTGTCACCTATCTTTTAGCAAAAGTAAAACGTTATCCAACCCAACAAGGATTGGGGGAAGAAGATAAATCCAGATCAATTAGCTGCTCTGAATGAATTCAAATGGGCATGGGGTGGGGGGCAGATGGATTAGAAGTAATAAAGGAATTGGTAGATGTGATTTCAGAATATTACTTGTAATTTTTGAGAATTCCTGGGGTATAGGAGAAGAGCCAGAAGACTGGGGAAAGTTAATACATAGGAAGCTAAATCCTATAAAAATGATTAAAAGAACTGGACATATTTAGCTTAAAGAAAAGAAGGCTATGGGGACGCATGATGTTAGTTTTCCAATACTTGAAGGAGTGTAAGAGGGAAGCAGGTGTGGATTTATTCTCCATAATATCTGAGGGCAGGACAAGAACTAATGGGTGGAAGCTTTGCAGAGATCCAAACTACAAATCAGGAGTAATTTCCTGGCTATAAGAGCTGTTGAGCAGTGTAAAATCTTGTCTCCTGGATTCATGGATGCTCCATCACTATATTGGACAGCCATTTGTTTGGGATGGTCTGAGGATTTCTGCACTGAGCAGGGAGTTGGATTAGAAGACTCCCAAACTCCCTTTTGACTCTATGACTCTGTGTTTTGCAGCCAAAGAGTCTCAAACTTAGACCCTGAATCCCTACAGTGAAACTCCTATGTGTAACTCCAGAATGAAGCTGTCAATTAGTATAGATAGAACATTGGTCTAAATGAACTTCCTCTGTTCCTAGATTTGAAGTCAGCACCTTGATGTTTTAATGAAAATATGCCAGACTGTATTGGCTTGGTGAGATCTGGCTGGTGTAAATGGTAAAGGCAACAGGCTAGGAACAAAGTGAATGTGAGTTCTACTCCTGCTTTAGGTGGAAAGCCAGCCTGGTGATTTTGAATCAGTTGTTCCATCTGCCCTGGGAACAAGACAATTACAAACCCACTTCTGAAAATGTCGCCAAGAAAACTGTATTGAGATGTCCAGGCAGTTGACAGAAGTCAATAACTTGAAAGCATATAAAAGCAACTGGAATCAATTGGTCCTCAATTGGTATTGCATGCTCCTGTATGATCCTTCATACATTTATTATTTTATCACTGTTCACTTGCCAGGTGATTCATTATAGGCTAGGAAAGTATTCTAATCAGGTCCTTAACTTCAGGAATAAATGAGCTCTGTGAAAGAAGACTGAAAGGATCTGTTAAGTTTGCATGAAGAGTCAGACGGAGTGCTTCAGTGAAGAGTTTATTAGTGACTACAGCTCATAACAGACCCAATTTGGCTGGGCTGTGGCTGCTACTTATAGCCAGCAGCCGCAGTTGCCAGCCAATCAGAGTACAGGATTTTCCTGCACTTTTTAAACCAATCATTTCTGACATTTTACAAGAACAGTTTAAACTAAACCAATGACATTCAAACCTGCATACATAACACCCCTCCCCACCAGGTTCAGTCCATACTCAAACCCCAACCTATCTAATGTATTCTTTTAAATAGGTGGGGCTCTTACGTGTACGTTGAGACCTTTGTGGTTCAGAAGCTTCAATGTTCTCACCCAGTGAGAGAGGAAATGTGTCCGCTGACATTTCCTACTTGGGCTTCCAGTGGAAGAAGACACTGTTTGATTGTTGCAATCTGGTCTCTCCTCCCAACCCATCCCCAACCCAATGTCAGCACCCAACTCAGGTAGTGATGTGCACTCTTCCACTTGTAAGGATGGATTTGGGCATTGTGACAGGTTTTGGGGTGGTTCCTGTCGTAATGGCTTGTTACACATGGTGTTGATTCTTGCTTGCTGATTATCCTCATGCTCCTCCCCCTCCCCCCTAGAAAAGGCATTAGGTATGGGAACTAGAGAGGAACAATTGCGATGTTCCTGAGGTAATCTGGATCTAAGCTGATCAATGTGCCTGCTCCAGAGGACTCCATCCTCTGTTTGCACCCTGTAAGAACGAGGGCCTGTGATTTGAGTTATTTCAGCAGGAATCCAGGAAGGTTCACCCATAAGGTTCTTAGCATAAACAGAATCACCCACACTGAATGTGCGAACTTTGCTAGTGGAATCAAGTGGTGTGTTGGGTGCGTAAGGGATGAAGGCGGTCAAGGGAAGACCTAAGTTTCCTACCCATCAACAACTCTGCTGGGGATAAGTTAGTTGATGGGTTAGGAGTGATGTGCTGAACACTAAGAAGTTTTTCAACTTTCAGTGATGTCCCCAGGACCCAATTGCTGAAGCTTTTCCTTGGTAAAATGTACCATGCGTCAGCCCGCCATTAGCGAAGGATGCACAGGGGCAGTCAGGGCATGTCTGATACCCTGTTGTGGTAGATAGGATTCAAAAAGGTTGGATGTAAATTGAGGGCCATTGTCAGAGACAAGAACATCAGGTAACCCGTGGGTTACAAAAAGCTTTTGCTGCTTGATGACAGCATCAGTAGTGGTGGATGCCATAGGGATCACCTCTAGCCATTTGGAATATGCATCTACTATAATAAGGAAGGTGCCCTCTGGTAGGGCCAGCGAAATCAATGTGAATCCTAGACCATGGGCCCCTAGGACATTCCCATTCCTGTGTGGGGGCGAGAGGTGGGGCAGGCCTGACTACCTGACAGTTGGGACAAGATACAACCCAGTTTTCAACCATTTTGTCAATACCTGGCCACCATACATAACTCCTGGCCAATCCCGTCATCCTTACAATACCTGGATGACCCTCATGTAGCATTTCCAAAACCTCCCTTTGCAGTTTTGCAGGAATAACCACCCACAAAATACATCCTTTTAATACAGATAATTCAGTTTGCCTGGATTTAAAAGGTTGAGCAAGGTGAGGTAGATCTTGAAAAGGCCAACTTTTCTTAATCCAGCCTATAACAGGAGCCAATAAAGTGTCTTTGGCTTTCTCTCTGGCAATTTGAGCAGCATGTACTGGAAGCTTGGCAACAGTTTCTAGGAAAAAGGTGTGCGCCTCAGGTTCAAAGTCCTCAGTGTGAAACGGAAGTGGGCAGCGACTCAAAGCATCAGCATGGTCAATGTCTTTGCCCGGCTTGTGGATGAGCTTGTATGAATAAGCAGCAAGAAATTCAGTCCACCTCAGCATTCTTGGTGACAGGATAGTGGGTGTAGGTTTGTCTCCTGCCACAATGCCTAACAAAGGTTTGTGATCTGTGACAATGGTAAATGTTCTCCCATATAGATACTCATGGAATTTCTTGACCGCTGCAACAATTGCCAATGCTTCCTTGTCCAATTGGCTGTAATTTCTCTCTGCTTTGGTCAAAGTGCGAGAGTAAAATGCAATAGGGGCCTCCCTTCTGCTGGGAAGCCTGTGGCTCAAACCCACCCCCCACTCCAAAAGGGGATGCATCACAAGTCAGTACAACAGGCAAATTCTCAGAGAACTGTATCAGTACAGCATCAGACGTGATTAGTCTTTTAATATTGTTAAATGCTGATTGTTCCTTCCTGTCCCAGACCCAAGCAGATTTTTTGTCCAGTAATCTGTGTAATGGTTCTGCAATGGTTGCCTTTTGAGGTAGGAACATGTGATAAAAGTTAATAAATCCAAGGAAGGCTTGCAAATCTGTTTTGCATTTAGGCCTAGGGGCTTCTTTGATTGCTTGAACCTTGGCATCTTTAGGGTGAATGCCATGCTTGTCAATCATATAGCCCAAGAACTCAACCTTGTCAGTTCTAAGAGTGCATTTTTCTTCCTTGACTTTTAACCCTGCTTTCTTGAGTCTGGTAAGGACTTCTCTTAGTCTCTCTTGTAATTAAGTGTCATTTTCAGCAGAGATTAACACATCATCAAAGTAAGGCACTACCCCTGGCAGTCCTTGGAGCATCCTTTCCATAAGGCTTTGAAAGATGCCTGGTGCCACGCTTACTCCAAATTGTAGTCTTTTACATTTGAAGGCACCTCTATGAGTCACAATGGTTTGGGCCTCTGCAGTGGCATCATCAACTGTTAGTTGTTGATATGCCTGGGCCAGATCCAATTTGGCAAAGACTGTACCCCTGCCAAGTGAATGTAATAAATGATGCACCACTGGAACTGGATATGCGCTCTGTTGAAGCGCATGGTTCAATGCCCCCTTATAGTCTCCACAGATTCTTACTGACCCATCAGTCTTGACTGGTGTGACTATGGTGTCTCCCATTTGGAGTGGTCAGTGGGCTCTAAAACTCCTTGAGCTATTAGTTTATCTAATTGTGCATCAATTTTTTCCTTTAAAACAAATGGGACCCTTCTGTGCTTTAAGCGAATTGGGGGCACCTTGGGATCTAGGTTGAAAGTGATAGGGGTCCCCATATACTTGCCCAATCCGGCTGAAGACCTCTGGAAACTCAGACTTCAAGGCCTCCTCCCATTCAGTGTTGCTCACATAATTGATGCCAGTCACCTGGATGCCTAATGGATTGAACCACTCAAGTCCCAGCAAGCTTGGGCGATCCTTGTCCACGATGGTCAGGGGCAAACGTTTGGTGTGGCCTTTGAACTTCACGTTGAATTCTCTTGTTCCAACTACTGGAATCTTGTTCTCTTGGTAGTCTTTAAGTGTCAGTGCTTGCTTCTGGAAATGTTTCTTCTGAATGTTGGGAGTAGTCTGTGAATAGTGTCCCATGACACCATAGATAAATAGGAGCCTGAGTCCACTTCCATTTGGCAAGGCCTTCCTTCAATTAGTACCTTCACATGTACTTTTCTGCTTCTTAAGGGTGAAGAGTGACCAATAGTGACTGTTTGATGAGTTTCATTCTTCCCATTTGCTTCTGTGTTGCGCCCCATTTTCTCACTGAAGTTGTTAGGCTTGAATTCTTTGTCAGGAAACTTTCTTCTGTGGGGTGGAGTTCTGGATGATTTGCAGACTCTTGCTAGGTGACCTCTTTTTTCACAACGGAGACAGATGATATCAAGAAACTTGCATTCAGTCTGGGGTGGCTTCCCCACAACCTCTGCAGTAAAAATCTTGCCTCTTTCTTCCCAGGTCTTTCTTTTTCCTCTCCATTCTGAGTCTATAAATTCCTTCCTCCACCTCACTACAGTCTGACTCAGAATCTATCTGCTCGCAATGAGTTGTTGTGGACTTTTCCACATCAGGATGGCTTGAGGCCTTGTTAATTTTCTTCATGGCTGCTGCTGAGGACTTGGTGGCTTCTTCTATGGCTTCCCTCAACATGATCTTAGGTTTTAATAATAATTTGCTCTGAAGCACCTTGTCTTTGAGGCTTAGAACAAATCGATCGTGCATGGCCTCTTCCAAGTTGTTAAACTTGCATGCACCCCCAATGTCTCTTAAACTTGCCATGAAGTCGTTAACGTTTTCGCTTTCCCCTTGATCCCGACGGTAAAACTCATGTCTCTTAATGAGGCACTATACTTGTGGCGCGTAATGGGCTCTTAAAAGCTTTTCTAAATCAGGCCATTCCATTACCTTCACATCTGCAGCTCCCATCAATGCCTTCGCCATCTTGAAAACTGCCGGACCGCAGTGCGTAAGAAAGACGCCCTCTTCTGCTTCTCGAAATGTCGGTGAGATCGTTTCCCTCCAAATACATTTGGAAACGATCCGCATATGAGTCCCAGTCTTCTGCCGTCAGATCGAGCGGGGCTGGGGGGTGTTCAGGCGCCAGCCATCTCTCTCAGCTTGTTTTCCGCGTCGTCTTCTCTTCAGGAAGGATCCCACCTTCGTCACCAGTGTTAAGTTTGCATGAAGAGTCAGACGCGGAGTGCTTCAGTGAAGAGTTTATTAGTGACTACAGTTCATAACAGACCTGATTTGGCTGGGCTGCGGCTGCTACTTATAGCCAGCAGCCGCAGTTGCCAGCCAATCAGAGTACAGGATTTTCCTGCACTTTTTAAACCAATCATTTCTGACATTTTACAAGAACAGTTTAAACTAAACCAATGACATTCAAACCTGCATACATAACAGGATCCACTAAATTTTTAGTTCTCTTGCAAAGGATAGTTTGTAAATGCCTATGTTAGTAACCCTCCTTTTTTGCCCCAGGCATTGGCACCCTCTTTGCATTCCAAAATGAACAGAGATCACAGATCCACTGTGGAATTTCTGGAATGCCTTGGCTGAGAGGTGTTGGGAAAGCAAAATGGGAAGGGAAAGTGCCTTTGCTTTGAAATATTTTAATTAGCAACTCCAACTAATTACTTTTTAATTATTCCTTTTTTTTTCTTGGGGAAAGGCACTCTTTGATTTCCACTGGCGTAAGTAATGTGGGAGTACAGGACAAATTATACAGTCTCAGAGCTACATTTCCTTCAAGGGCAACTTCAGAATGAGATCTAAAAAATAACCACCCGACCCTGAGCAATTACATCAAGTGTGGGAAAGTTTGGGGCAGGAAAGAAAACAAATGGGATTTTTTTTTGTGGTGGAGAGAAAAGATAAAGACCCAGCCATGTGATGAGGGCAGTTGGTGTATAAGCAGACATGGGATTTTAAATACAGTGAGCCAAAAAAAAAAAGCCTGAATTAAGGACAACTTAAACAGAGAAGCACTGTGCATAGGGCAGAAATGCTGAACTGCGTATGTTATAAAAGGACTCCTCAAATCTTCAGGGCTGTGTAACATAGAATGTGTGCATTGTGTGTGAGACAGGGCAAAAAAAATCTACTTACAAAAATCGAGGGCCACATCAGAAATTGTGGCTGAATTTGAATGAGAAATGCAGAAACTTCACCCTGCCTCCTGGCTAGATGATTTTCACTCGAGCTAAATTCTGATACCAAGAGTTACTTTTCCTGTGTGAAAAATAGTTGGAGGGATTAAAAAATGCAAAGAATAAAGTAGCAGTGAAGAGAGGGTTCAGTCTTCCCCCCCCAATACTCTTCAGGATTTGAATCATATCCAATCCTTTCTTTTAGGTGATGAGATAATTCTATGTTTTAACCACATGTCACTGTTGCCCTCATGCCTAGTTTGGCTCTAAGAAGGTGGATCACTAGGAATTCTCATGGGAGAACTGGGGTCACCCTGTCATAAACAATCTCCACTCCTAGGAAAGAGGTTTTGGTTGAGTAGCTAGAATGTTTAATTTTCCAAACCACAGAGGCTGAGCTGAGCATTTGACCAAAGAGTAAAGCAGGAGTGGATGATGCCAACTCTTGAAGCAGAAGGGAAAAACCCTGCTTTGTTTGCACTTCTTGAGTTACCCAAATTGGCTGAGCTGCAGAAGTAAGGAAGGAGGGAAGTCCCAAGTCTCTTTGGATTCTGGTCTTACATTCCCATTGTGAAAGCTTCACTTTAGATGCGTCGTGGCATTGAATTCCTAATTTTCAGAAGAAGAAAAAAAATCAAGGGAAAATTCCCCTAGCTCTGTTGAAATTTCATGGCTGTCCGTTTGCAGAGCAGAACATGTGTCATTTATGAACAAAATCAACAAAAATATGCATCCCGTTTGTGCAGGTAATTCATACAGTTCCTCAGCTCCTGCCTTGCAAAAGGACACTACGATGGCTGAAGAAAGGCTGGCTGGCTCCAGAAGGGTTGTGGGCAAAGTGTGCTTAGTTGGTGTTCTCCTTAGGTCTTATCTGGTGAATAAGCAGCTGCACCTAATCCCAAAGGTGCTTTTTCAAAAGGCAACTGGACTTCCTTTGTTTTGCTTGAAGATGTTTTGCTTCTCATCCAAGAAGCCTTTTGAAAAGCACCTTTGAGACAACCATGACCTGGATGACTGAGAATCTCTATAGATAGATGAACCTAGTACAATGAGCAGATGACAGATAATCAGAGTTGGAAGGGACCTTATGAGTCATCTTCCCGCCCAAGCGTGAGACCCTACACCATTTCTGACAAAGGGCAGTCCAATCCCTCCTTGAAAGTCTCAAGTGATGATACTCCCACAACTTCTGAGGGCAAGCTGTTCCATTGGTTGATTGTTCTCACTGTCAGAAAGTTCCTCCTTATTTCGAGGTTAAATCTCTCCTTGTTCAGTTTCCATCCATTATTCCTTGTCTGGCCTTCGAGTGCTTTAGAAAATAGCTTGACCCCTTCCTCTCTGTGGCAGCCATTCAAATATTGGAAGACTGCTATCATGTCTCCCCTGGTCCTTCTCTTCACTAGACTAGCCATACCCAGTTCCTGTAACTGTTCTTCATATGTTTTAGTCTCCAGTCCCGTAATCATCCTGGTTGCTCTTCTCTGCACTTTTTCTAGAGTCTCAACATCTTTTTTATAATGTGGTGAACAAAACTGGATGCAGTACTCTAGGTGTGGTCTTACTAAGGCTTTATAGAGTGGTAGTAGTATCTCAATTGATCTTGATTGTATCTCTCTGTTAAGCATCATTGGGTGGTGAAATCTAACGGCCAATGCAATTTCCCACATACTATATCATGTTGAGACATTTGGAGGAATTAACATGGTGGCAAATTATAAGTTCCTAGCATTGTGCAGAGTATGAGTGGATTTTTTTCAGCCAGTGTCTAAAAAATAGCAGACCTTTGCCAGGATTCTGATACCCGCCCAAGACTAGCAGATGCAGACTCCAGCTATAGCTCCTGTTTTCCTATAGTAGATTCACAATTCATAGTTTTGTTAGGTACTAAACATTCAAACATGTTATGAGTGTTAGCTAAGATACATATGCAATCTACAATCACTAAAATGCTGCTATTTTCCAGTTTTTAAGAAATAAAGGAGCCAACCCACTGAAAATTATTCACAGAGCATTCACTTTACTACTATTACTACACAAAAAATGATGGTGTATACAGCAAATGAGATGACTATGCTGGGTTTTGTATAACAAATTACTAGTCGAACACTTTTCAAGCATTTAGGACTGTGTGATGTATCGGCAGATTATGTGAGCAGATCCCAGTAAGGTGGCCTTCTGCAGCTGATCAATGGTGAGTTTGTCAGTGCCAATTGTTTTCAAGTGCTTGCCTAGGCCTTTAGGCACAGCACCCAGGGTGCCGAGTACCACTGGAACCACCTGCACCAGGTATGGCAATGTCTATGATCCACACTTTTTCTTCTCCACAATTGTGATATCCGGGGTATTGTGTTCCAAACTTTGTCAGTCTATATTCGGAAGTCCCACAGTTTTGCATGCTCATTTTCGACAACTTTTTCAGGCTTATGATCCCACCAGTTCTTTGCTACAGGGAGATGGTAGTTGTGACACAAGTTCCAGTGGACCATCTGAGCAACTGTGTTGTGACATTGTTTGTAGTCAGTCTGAATGATTGTCTTACAACGACGATGACGATGATGATGATGATGATCTTTTTTTATTCATTAAACATGAAACTCAGTCAACTGAACATTTAAAAATGTATCACAAATATCATTGACTGGCTCTGATGGTTGATATGGGTTGCTGCCAGCATTCTAGGTATCAACCAAGTATCTTCGTAAGATGTACGATGTTTTGAGTAACACAGTTTTTTGCAGTTCCACTGGTGTTGCTGCAGGAAGCTGCAGTTTCTTGATGTGTTTTGAAAAATTCTTGGACATGGTACCAAGTGCCCCAATGACAATGGGTATCACTGTTACATGTTTCATCCATAACTGTGTAGTTTCGATGGCCAGGTCGCGATATTTTGTGATTTTTTCCAGTTTTTTTTTTCTTCAACTCTGGCATCTCCTGGTACAGCGATACCAATCAATTGTATGCTTCGGACCTCGACAACCATAATATCTGGCATGTTGTGTTCCAAATGGAGATCTGTCTGTATTCAAATTATTATAATAATATTATTATGTTTAATAATTATTTAATAATTAATTAATAATGATTAATAATAATAATATCTCAAAACAAGCTTGGAAGCCATTTATTTCTAGCTATCTGAAGTTCTGAAAGAGAAATACATTAAAAGGAACACTTTGGGCTGTCTGCAAAATTTCAAGGTATTCAAATTGAAACTTCAATGTTACTGGAATCAAAAATGCAAAAAATAAATACCTCAAAGTTACAAAGAGTTGTTATACATGGCTTATAAAGGGGATTCAGAGGACTTTATGGACATGTATGTTAGTGAAAAGCTGAATCAAATATGAATATTAATTTTTTCTCTCAACCATAATATCCCCTTCAATTAAAAAATAATAATCTACCAGAAGCCAAATAAACTGATTATCAAAGAAATAATTTTGTAATTCCAAATGTTTCAGAATCATTTGTTGTTTACATTGCTCCCATGTTAGTTGGTCAAGATAGTTCAATTTTATTCTATATACAGTTATACTTTTTTCTTAATATAATATAAAAGTATTTTTACCTTTTTAGGATGGATGGATGGATGGATGGATGGATGGATGGATGGATGGACAGGGAGGTTGGATGGTTGGCTAGCTAGTTAGTTTAGGTGCACATAAAGGCTTTTAGATAGGAATTGTATTTTTAAAGTTAAAAGATTAAAGATTTTTTCAGAAACCTTTAGTTAAAGATTATTACAGAAAAAGTATGAACAAACTGAATGATGGCATCAGATGCTATTTCTGGCAAACAAATGCTGTTCCTGCTCTTGCACTTTTTTGCAAAAGAAAAATGCATCTGATAAAGATTTTTGCCAAGACAAAAAAATGCAAGCTGGCAAGACAAACATACATAAATTGTAAAAGTGCAAATAATGGGAGACAGGCAGCAAATGGGTTGACAAATCCTAATTTGAATGTGTTTTTTCTGTATTAGTATACATCAAAGGGATACTGGCACGGGCTTTCTAAAAATATTGGTGATGAGATTTTTTTGATTCTAATTTTCCTTATTGATACAAATATGAATACTTCTGTTTTTTGAATTACTTTGTTTTGTATTTATATGTCAGAGGGGAAAGGGCCCATATCCATGGGTGGGCTTCCATGATGGTCCTTTAGAAATACAAGTTGGGATTATTCCATTGCCTTGATGAAAAAGATTACAGCAGCAGGAATCCATCTGACATAAGTATGCAGTTATGCACTAAGTTTCCAGAGTGAATGGACAATTAATTAGAAGTTTCTACAGCCCCATATGCTTTATACCTATGTTGCCCTGGGTTTGCTTTCCTTCACTGCTTGGCTTGTAGCCTGCAGCGTGGAAGAGCATATCATTTGAAATTATATGTCACATAATTGGCTCTCTTGGTAGCTGGTAAGGCTAGGTATGAATTTTGTTCAGATGTCATAGTTCTGTGAAGGTTAGACTAGATTTCTGGCATATTTCACTTCGTTAATCATTACTTGCTAGTCTCCCTATAGGTTCTGGAACTATACATTCTACTCTAAATTGTGCAGAGTAATGTTTAATGGCAACTTTAAGATGTGTGGACTTCATCTCCTAGCATTCCCAAGACAGCAAGGTTGAGAAACACTGGTGTAGAGGCACAATTGGTGAGAACAAGACATGGGTTTTTCCTCATTTCCCTGAGGAATCCTCTGCTGAAATCTTCTTTGCTGGTCTCACCAACTGCTTAAGAACTTCCTAATTAAAGGGTAATTATTCCACACCAGTTGAACATTTATATCCCAATTCTCATTCAGAAAAAGTGCAATATCTACATATTGTCCAGCACAAATGCACTAAGTTGGCCATTTTTATTTTATCTATTTTCTCCCTCCAAGAATTCTAAGTATCCTTAGCAGATATAGAACTGGATAAGTATCTTACCTCAATCTTTTCTTTGGTCATTCAGTTTTAAAAGGCATAAATATCATAAACTACTTTATCAACAAAAGGTGTCTGATAAATCTATATTAAATACAGTTTGACAAGATCACCTTCATGGTTTTTGGAATGAACATAAAAATCATTTCATCTTTACCTGAATGAAAAATTAGAATATTTGGTACCTTTGAACACAACTGCTTAACAGCATTCCCCCCAATGAATTGGCAAATTATTCTTGGGGGCCAAGTAAATGTAAGATAATCCTGAATCCTTCCTCCTGCAAGGGTATCTTGAGGTTTTTTATTTGCTTTTTAAAGGACTTGGTGTGAGCCAGTGTTTGGCTGGCTGTGGAATTCTGGGAGTTGAAGTCCACTCATCTCCAAGCAGCCAAGGTTGAAAAACACTGGACTGTGAGCAATTCTGATCAGAAAAAAAGGAGACTTTTCTTTTAGACTGATAGCATTTTAGACTACCCTGGGCTCCGCCTGGCCCCTGATCTTCACACCTTCTGCCATGACCTGAAAACCTGGCTATTCGAACAGGCTGGGCTGGGCTGGGCTGATCTCCTGGGGGGAGGGTTAAATTTTAAACAGTATACTGGGGTTTTAACTTAAATTAGACTTCTGACTATTTAATATTGTGTTAAATTAATTTATTGTTGTGTTTTGGTTTTAATTGTGAGCCGCCCCGAGTCCTCGGAGATGGGGCATACAAGTCTAAATAATAAATAAATAAATAAATAAATAAATAAATAAATAAATAAATATCCTACCCTTGTTTATTTCTTTAAGTAAAAAAAAACAACCATACATGCAATGCCTATCACAATTGTTATAAGTTGAGAACTACTTTGTATATTATTTGAGAATTTGAACAAATGTATCATTACAGCTACTGGTTCAGGGCTGTAAAACTCTGGCTCACTACTAAGTGGTAGCAGAAAGTTACACTTTTCCAGGTTTCTGTTGCTGTCTGAATTTCGGAGAATATAATAGAATAGATGCTGTACCCTATTTAGGACAGCAAGCCTGGCATCTCTCAGTTACAGAAACAAACAACAAAAAACACACTGGTAGAGGGTAATGCCTCAAAATGTACTGCAGTAAGAAAAGTCTGGGAATGCATGTTGAGAAAAGTAATCTTACCACCTCTACTGTAATTCTGTTTTTAAGGCCAACATTGGTGAATGAGTAAAATATCAATCACTAGCTCCAGGCTTAAGCAACATGGTGTCCTCCAAAGGTTTGGGCTTTATCTCCAGTTAGACCTAGTCTCAGTATTATAAGAGCCAGGGGTGGGCTGCTGGGGGTTCGCAGGGGTTCAGGAGATGCTCTAGCTAAGATTCTGCACAGTTTGGAGAACCCCCCCAATTCTACTCCTGGCTGGCCCCGCCCACCCCTCCCCTCCCAGGAGTCCCCATGCGGCCCGTCTTAGATGCAGGTAAGTGCAGGATCTGTGCGGAGGCTTGGGGAGGGTGAAAAACAGGCCCATTTCTGGCTTCCAGAGAGCCTTCGGAGTCTGGGGGGGCTGCTTTCGCCTTCCCGGAGACTCGAGGAAAGTCTCTGGAGCCTGGGGAGGGCAAAAATGCCCCCCCTGCTGTGGTGCAAGAAGTCGACTAGGTCACGCCCACCATGGCCCTGCCCACCCAGCAACTGGGCAGAGAACCCCTAGCTAAAATTTTTGAAGCCCACCCCTGGTAAAAGCTATCAAACACCCAAAGAGTAGAAGGTTGTGTAGGCTTGATGAATGCTAATCAAAAGCAAACTCTGCCCTTTGCTTTCTTTTTCCTTTCTTTCAGGGAATGCTGAAAGCTGCAACATTTCAAATCACACTCTATAACTTGTTAACTTAGCCCAGTAAAAGTCATGTCATATTAGTGGGTGAGTTAAAGAAGTGCTTAAGTGTTTCTCATCAAAATCAATAGAATGTAAGAAGTGGTCTTTGCCTTGGCCATAATTTATTTATTTATTTATTTATTTATTTATTTATTTATTTATTTATTTATTTATTGGACTTGTATGCTGCCCCATCTCCGAAGACTCGGGGCAGCTCACAACTAAAAACAGACATCAACATTAAATAGATTAAAAGAGAATTAAACAAATCAAGCCCAATATTTATCCATTGTTAAAATTAATTTAAAAATCCCTCCCCCCCAGAAGGTCATCACAGCCTGGCTTGGTCAAATAACCAGGTCTTCAAGTTGTGGCGGAAGGTGCGGAGGTCAGGGCGGAAGAGCTATCCCCACGCCAGCTGACATTCATGTCATACAGTTGGCACTCGATATCGGCACTTATGAATGTCGTAGGACTTTGAATGTTAAAACTAGAACCTTGAATCTCACCCGGAGCGCAACCGGCAACCAGTGCAGGTCGCGCAGGAGGGGGGTAATATGGGAGAATCGGGAAACTCCCATCACCACCCGTGCGGCCGCATTTTGCACCAGCTGCAATCTCCAGATGGTATGCAAGGGCAGTCCTAAATAGAGAGCATTGCAGTAGTCGAGTTGAGAGGTAACAAGGGCATGAGTGACTGTACACAGGGCATCTCAGTCTAGAAACGTGGGATGTTCTTTGACAAGGGTGGGAAGTAATAGTTAAAAATCAGAAAATAATAATAATAATGTATAAGGATAGAAATATACTTTGGCAGTGATGAACAGAGAATAAGACACAATATATGGTTCTGTGTGTAAGTACTATTCCCTAAAATCTTTGGAAGAAGTTGATTTATTTGATCAGAATATATTACATTTTATTTTTAAAATATAAGATATTATCTTTGTCAACATGATGTCTGAAAATGCATCTTATTGAAAAATGGGAAAGTGTTTTTTTTAGGCTATTAGCTCACAGTCCCAGACTATATGCTATTTTTCTAACTCTACCAAATGAATTGCAGAAGCACATAGAATTACAGAGGCAAATAATTGTACTTGTTTCTGATTTTTATAATGTACCCCACTAGAATGATATGAATAATTGTTCATATCATTTCAAGTTGTTAATTAGCTTTAAATGGTTGATTATAATTAACTATCATAATGTAAAATGGAGGAAGCCTCCGCCCACTCATATATCACAATTCACTAATATCTCTATAATATATATTATTGAAATGAGAGTGGACACATTTTTAATTTTAAAAAATTACGAAAATAAATTTTGGGGACCTATATTTTTAAAAAGTATTACATCAACAAAAGACTGTTTTCCTTAGAAAGCAACCTATAATTTGCCTAAAAATAAGAACTGACAATTAGAAACAGCAAGCAGCCACAAAGTATGGGGACACCTAATTATATTGCCTGTGTCCTATATGTCACCCTTTGGGTGTGACGCAAAACTGAGCCTCAAGGCCACTAGTTCCTTGGAACAGTTTATGTGTCAAAGCAGTTACATATAGCACATATGGGCAACGTCCATTCTTTCTGATACCATGGCACAACACCTAAAATAAAATAAAAATCAGTAGAATAACTTAAGCCATACTATTCTTGTGTGAAATATGTGAAAATGGTTTCATATTTTTGAAACAGTTCTAAAATTTTACTTCAGATATAGTCTAAACGTACAAGTATTCTTCCTTCACTGTTTATTTTACCATAAACATTTAATTTTTCTCCATTTTATTTTGGTTAATAATCATTGTCTCTCACAAACATGCTTTAAAACACAGTTGTCAGTCTTTGTTATCTAGACCACTTGTTGCACATCTCCATTTAACCAATTACTTTTGGTTCTACAATTCCAAATAATACACCTCTTTTAACATTTTTTAATGCCAGCACCAGACTCAAAAACATGTTCAGAAAATTATGGAAGCTAACCAGACAGTATTGAATGGAAGAAAAGGTTGAAATACAATTTTGTATGTATCCACAATTATTTCATGTGACATTTCTATGGTTCAGGTTTTCCTTAGGGCAGGATGAGAATATTTTTGGTAATATTAAAAATGTTCTCAATACAGGTAGTCCTCAACTTATAACCACAATTGAGCCCAAAATTTCTGTTGCTAAGCAAGACAGTTATTAAGTGAGCACCTCATTTTATGACCTTTGTTGCTTCAATTGTTAAATGACTCACTTTAATTGTTCAGTTATTAAGCAAATCTGGCTTCCCCCATTGACTTGGCTTGTTGGAAGCCAACTGGAAAGGTTATAAATGGTGCTCACACAACCCCTCCCCCCAACCCGGACAGTGCATACACATGCCAGGTGCCAAGTGGCTAAATTTTGATCATATGACCATGGGGATATTGCAATGGTCATAACAATGAAAACTGGTTATGTCACTTTTTCAGTGCCATTGTAACTTCAAATAGTCACTAAATGAATGGTTGTAAGTTGAGGACTATCTGTAGTCAAACACATCTATGATACAATGATATTATGTAAATTGGTAGAGTAAGAATTTTCATTGTTTTTTTTCTGGAATTGGTTTAATAGTTAGGATATCCTTTTTTATATTTGAAAATTGCAAGAAATAACTAATAATGGCTTGGCTATTGGAACAGACTTTTCACAGTTATTTCTGAGGTTCTGGAGATTGTAATAAAGAGATTCATGGGTCATAAACAGTTTTCCACCCATTGGAAAACTTCCCATCAAAGTAGATGGAATTTTCCACTTATGTCTTCAAAGAAATCCTATATCTGAAGCTATCTTTGTCTAAAATTCAATCACTTCTAGCTTAATTTAACCCCAGGATCCCATTTCTCTCAAAATTTCCATTGGGCTCTTTTTCTCTCTCTTTTAGTTTTTTTGTGTTGTTTCTTATATAATTCAAAATGACTTCCCATCATTCCTCCACTCATCATCCTTTACTCTTCTGTCTGCTTTTGGTTTATTTCAGGCTGTTCTTTGTATTCCCTCTCTACTTCCTTTCCTTTCTTTGGTCTTCCTCATTTCTCAAAGACAGTCACTCCTCAAAGAAATAATATCTTATTGATTGTATATTGGGCAAAGTTTATAGAGTCAATCAGACTTATCTGTTATCTACAATCAGACTTGCTGTTATCTACAAAGTAATAATTTCAAAATAAATTATCATGAAATGAGATGAGGGGTTTTGATATAACAATCACTTAGACTAGTATTGCAGATACTAATAATCCCTTATGTCACCAACAACGGGTGCTTATGAAACACTTACACAGTGCAGTAAGCACAATACCAATGAAAATGTTATTGTGTGGAAGAATGGCATTTTCCAAATACAATAAAGTACACTTGGGGGTTTCAAAATGATGAATCCCTATAACAAGAGCAGAATTCTTTTGAAGGAAGAATTGTGAGCTGCATTTCAAATGGAAATGCGCCATTTAATGGTAAACACTTCTAGGAATAATATTGGTTCTTCAGTTGAATTCACCCACCCAATGCAATGCATTTCTATATTCAGAGATCAATTACGAATTTTGTTCCTTGCTAGGAAACTACATATGCCTACCTTCTTACTCTTCCTGACAGTGTTTCCTACATCACATAATCCCATTTTATTATGGAAAAGGAAGGGCAACTTGGCCACCCAGCCACTTTGAATTGTTTTAGCTAAGATTATGAACACTTTCAATTCAAAAGCTGCTTACTGTGTTAAAATAAAAACACAAACTTTCTAATTGCTTGGATATAAAGTATTGCAATTCTTAATTTTGTTTTGTGACTTATACTATGCTGATGATTGCTACTGATATGATTTATTGGATTTTATAGAGTAGTTAGTAGTTGTGTAGTGGGTAAAACATCAGATTATAAATCAGAAGGTCTAGTCTAGTTCTAGTCCTGTCTTAGAGGAATACTACTACTACAACTACTACTGCTACTACTGCTACTACTACTACTACTACTACTACTACTACTACTACCCAGTTCCAGGCTGTGGATTGAACTGAGGATTAACCAAGTAATAATAATAATAATACTCAATATAATATAAACTACAGTGAATAAGAAAAATTGCTTTGTTGGTCAAAAAATATATGCCAGGTAGCAGTAGTTATAGCAATAATAAGTGAAATTAAACTGAAAACAGGATATTCACCTTTGATAGGCTCTGAAGGAAACAAGGGAGGCTTTAAAACACGAGAGGCAAAGATTTACCTCGTGCACACACAGCATTTCTTGTCAAGCTACTGTACTGATTTTCCTGCCAAGTGCAGCATGTACAAACTATCCTTCTTGTTTTGTTGTGTTACACCCACTTCCAGACTTCTATATGCTGCTGCTTCTGGGAAAAGAACTGTGAATAAAGCCGCATCATTTTAATCCATGCCATACTTGGCCAAAGCAGGCAGTCTCCCTGACGTGACTCTGCCGCTGGTTTTCTCATGGGCCATCAAGCATGTCAAACCTGCCAAGAGTTGCCGTTTTCCCAAGGGCACTGCAGTGAGGTTTGTGGTCACTCTTGTGGTATATGCTGACTATAAGACAGTGTTTTCAGCTGCTGGGTTAGTGGTTTTGGTTTTGGAGATTTGGTGTGGGTGTTTCTCTGCTCCCCCTGTTTTGGGTTCACCAACTGTGCACTGCACGGACCAAACTGAAGTGGGATAGGAGAGAGAAAGGGGAGAAAATTTGTATAGGCACTTAGAAATAAACATCCTGTTGCCCTTTTTTTTCTCACCAGTTACCTTTAGAAAAGGAACACTTTTCTTCCCAAATTATACCTTGGCAGTGCCCCAGGGACATGAACAAATGGTTTCCACTGGCAGAAGAGTCCACTTTTTACTGCAGTCAGAATTAATTGCTGTCTTTCTTTGACCACTGTATTTCTCAGGACTTTCCATATAGATAAGTCAGTTCAACATACCATGGTTTAGCATTCGTTACGTTGGTCAATCCAGCCAACTCTGATACCTAGTCATAAGTTGGACTGGATCCCTACATTTCACTGTATCATAATGTTTACTCAGAAAATCATCATCATCATCACCACCACCACTACCACCTCATCATCATTATCATAATCATCTCTATTTTTGTGCATGCATGATGGAGTATTCAAAAAATGTTGGCTAAATAAAATATGGTTTAATAAAATATATAAAACTCAAAATAATATTTGGCTATTAAAGGTTTTTTTTTAAGTATCTAAAAAACTATATCGAGAAATCACAACTGCATGAAAATAGATTGAATAGAATCTATGGGTTTCATTAGGGCAAACAACTCTTAAATCAAGCAATTATGCCAAATAACTTATTTTACTAAGACATCATCTACCTGCCACCATTTGAGTGGCTTTCATTTCTGGTTTTCATCTCTTCCTATAAACCTCACTTTGAAATGCAAGTTTTGCATTCTGTTTTGCAGACTGCTATATTCTTTAAAGTTCTTACACTTTCCCAGACATGTTAACTTTCACAATTCTTCCTACAGTAACAACAAACAATCCTGACACTCTAAATACAGTTCAGATAGAACTTTCTGTGCTAGTTTTTTGAAATATGAAATCATACAAACATTTCCAAAAATGTTCAGGTCCTTAGTACAGAAGATGATTATTAATCCCTCTGAGAACCTATAGGTTAATGATAAGCCATATGGGGACTAATCCACTGGAAATTACAGAGGATGTGGAAGAATGAAGCATGAGACACCTGGAGCAATTGTGAAGTTCTTTAAACGTTCCCTTAATGCCTTAAATCCATTCTGGGCAAACAGAAGTTGGATCTGATCTAGACAAGAGATGTGAACTTTTTTGGTCTGACAATTATCTGGTCAGCAGTAATCAAGATGGCACCCATAGTTTCCTGTTTTATTCTTAGAACACAACTTCATGACGAGACAAAGACTTGTAATTTCATACTGTACCCAATGTCAGTCTGATACAAAGCACTATACTGAGCAATGGCAAAATGGCACCTATAGGTTCCAGGACATCAATATATTTCACACAATGTGAGATGAAGGAAAGAATCTCCCCCCACACCTTTTCAATTATTGCTTGTTATCTTAAGTTTTTATGACTATGTGAGTCAGGGTGTTTAGCCGCTAGCTGATTAATTTGGAGGGGACATAACTGTAATTCATAATTGTGAATTCATGGCCCTTAAATTGGTGAATGTTGCAGTTCAAAATATACATATCATAGAATTTACTATAGGATTAAGGTGTAAAAATGCCAATCTTGCACTAAATTACTATTATGTTGATTTCATAACATCTATTCAAGCAACTGCTCGTAATGGATAATAATGGTTACAGTACAGAAAATGAAGAATTATAAATGAATGCTAAAGCTGATTAATTAAAACATGGCAAAGTAGATTTTTATATTTTCTAACCTATTGGTATATATTTGGCTTGCTATTCTCAGGGAAAAAGTGCTCAATACAATAAGCCAAAGATCTTAAATTCCATTTGTTACAATGGCTGAATTAAATATGTGGTTAATGCTCTTCCATTAACACAAATGAGTCTTAAAGATTCTTTACATTAGCAAGAATCTGAGCTGTTTAATAACCTCTTGCCCCCAGGTTATGCAGATCTAAAGACTGATGAGTAGGCACTATACAAATTATTGTAAATAAATAGTGCACGTTATGAGACAGTAAATTCAGATATTCTGTCCTCCAGATATGTTAGGCTTCGACTGCAACAGTCCATGCTAACTAGGTGATTATGGGAGCTGAAGTTTAATAAAGCTGAAAAGCAGAAGACTGATGAAGTTTACTGTTAAGTTTGCATGAAGAGTCAGACGCGGAGTGCTTCAGTGAAGAGTTTATTAGTGACTCCAGCTCATAACAGACCCAATTTGGCTGGGCTGCGGCTGCTACTTATAGCCAGCAGCCGCAGTTGCCAGCCAATCAGAGTGCAGGATTTTCCCGCACTTTTTAAACCAATCATTTCTGACATTTTACAAGAGCAGTTCAAACTAAACCAATCACATTCAAACCTGCATACATAACATTTACAATAGCCATAGCCAATCTTGGCTATTTGATATATACACCGTTATAATATACACTTAGCTGAAAACTCAAATTTACTGCATGCAGACATTATTTTCTTGGGGATCTAGTTGCAGGATAAATGGTCAACCATCATCTACGAGCACTGCCACTTGTTTCAAAATACTTATACTGTATAAAACTCTGGAGAAGCAACCTCCAGCCTCTTTTATATACGATTGTTTTTTGCTTTCGTGACTCTGCATAAGGTCTTCTTTCCCGTAATCAGAATGATGCGTTTCTTTGTCTAAACAACCATTTTCTGATTTAAATGTTTAATTTAGAGTACTTGCCTTAGTTTTCCTCTAGTCAAAGAGAAAGAGGGAGAGAGAGGGGAAAAAAGCCCAAGATTTTTCTGGTTGTTGTTGTTGTTTTGATAATACTCCTTTTTGCCCATCTCTCTTGTGGGAGTTTGGGGTGGGGGGAGCTTTAATTATGGGATATCTATTTTTCTTTGTTTCTGGAGAAGAGTGGGAGGAAAAAGAATGTTGCTTTCTTTGCTCTACACAGTAATTTTGACCAGGTCTCCTGAGGTGGAAATAATGGGTGGCAATTATTTATCTTCCTCCATTGGGTAGTCATTTCGTGCATAATTTCACATTTTCTCATCTGAATTTGCACTTAAAATAATTACCACAGATTGTCTGAAACAACTATGGATCAGTGATCTTCATATAACAAGGAATAGGAGTTTTATTTTATTTTTTACTTTATATCTGTTATGTTCTGTTCAACTTAACAGTATGATTAGATATATGAAATTAGGACAAAGTAGCTGGATGTATTATATTTGTCCTTGGACTCCCTTCTATTTTCTATCCGAGTAGGTGTATTTCTAATTTTTATATTTCTTGGCATTTTTAGCTAAACTTGGCATGATAATCTTGATTCATTCATCACTTTATACAGGTATTTGCTAGAAAGAAAATCTGTTATCTTCAACTAAAAAAAATCCTGCATCTCTTGAGAATATACTTTCTTTCTTACTAAATTTGCATAATTTACTCTAGTTTGTAGAATACGGTAGAACAAACTGAAACAAGTCAAGCAACTTTCTCATATATTCTATTACTTATTTTATTCTTTCAAAGGACAGGCAAATGGTAACACTTTTCACTATCCTATTAGATGAATGAGATGGAAGGAAAGATGTTTGGTAGATTGGAAGCTGGACATATTTCTTTTCCTCCCTGGATAGTTACATTCTTATCCAGAGTTCCAGCATAAGTGGATCAACCTTGCAAAGTTCTAGGCCTTGCTTCAGAATTCATGGTCTTATATTCTATGGGTTCTTTGTCTCTTACAGTATGTATGTATATATGTACGTACGTACGTATGTATGTACGTATGTATGTATTTATTTATATCCTACCTTCTTTATTTTTATAAATTACTCAAGGTGGCAAACACTCCATACACCTTCCTCCTCCTATTTTCTCACAACAACAACCCTGTGAGGTAGGTTGGGGCTGAGAGAGAAGTCCTGGGCCAAGGACACCCAGCTGGCTTTCATGGCTATGGCAGGACTCATGGACAGGGATTGTGGAAATTGAAGTCCAAGAGATGGATGGGAAAGGCTGTGTTAAATCTAGGTTTTGAACATCTCTAAATGAACACCTTTTAAAGATCTGTCAAGGCTACCAGTATTTCATATCAAGAGACCAGAATAGGAATTTTTGAATGGAATTTTGGTGGTTATATAGGGATAATTAGGTCTTTATAAGTATAATTAGATCAATAGCAGACAGGTGTCTAGTAATAATATTTCTTTTGGGGCCTGAAAAAAAGAAAGTGACTTGGTAGGATATGCTCTTAAGGTCATGGGAGATTAAATCATGAAATACTGAAAATCCCACGGAAATGATGAACACAAGATATTATTTTAATAATATGTTTATGTGAAGAACATAAAGTTATCCATTCAGTATGCATGAGACAAAGGCACAATAATTGAGCAGGGGAAAGGACAGGTCAAGCAACAATTCAAATTTGCCATCAATTACCAGAACTCATCTTGAACACTGATTGAGAATTATGGGAAACAAATTAGATTTCTTTTGACCTGCCAATTTTACAGTTTTATTGTGTGTGGCTTGTCCCTGGCCAGAAAAAAGAATTATATTTCTGTGGTTTGGAATGGATTCGTTTCAGTTTTAAGTCATACTGACCAAAGTTAGTCCAAACCAGATGGGTAAATGGATTGCATGGATCATCTTCCCCTCCCTGGAGATTTTGATCCAGTCCCTGACCTTTACGTTATGATTGGCAGCTATCACCACTGTGTAGCAACCCGAAGACAAAGGACAGTATTTATGCTGTGCCAGTAAGGATGACCAGTGAAGTCATATTGGTACAGAAAGTGTTTTGTTCTGCTAGCTTATGCATTGGTGCGATTCTGAGTTTGGGTGACTTGATGGTGCCCAGGCTCAGAGTTGTTTGAGTCAGACATAAAGAGAGAAACAATGCATTTCTGAATCAATGACAGCCAGGCTCAGAAGTCAGTATAAAGAAAAGCCTCATGATATCTTGCTGTGTAAAATGCCTTTGAGAGTTGTTTTCTGTTCTCATTTCATCAAATCACATTAAGTTGCATGATTGCATATTTCAGCCAACAGGGATCTTATGGTTAGGTTTGCTTATTCACACACTAAGAGCCTGCCCATCAGCATACTGCAATCTGCTGCATTTGCTGGAAATGTTGAAGCTATCTCTCCTTGAACAAATACATCTGTTGCTGATTGTTGTGAGACACAATGTGGACGTCTAGCAGCAGATATAATAACCGAGGGGCTGTCATGCAAAGGGATTAATCACTAGCTTCTTCAGATGAAACTTATCCAAAGAGCTTTAAACTAAAACTGAGAAGGGAGGAAGCCCAATGTACAGGATCTTTAGAACCTGCTCCCAAGCATAAACTCCAAAACAACCAATCAAACAAGTAGATAGAGAATGATGGGAAAGAAAAAAAAACTTAGATACAAAGTAGGAAATGTAGGAAGCAAACCCAGGGTCAGCCATAAAGGACTCAGATGCCCATACACTAATGCTCAAAGTTTGGGGAATAAACAAGGGTAAATTTGAAGTACTATTACACGAAGGCAGGTATGATATAGTTGCTGAAACTTGATGAGATGAAACTTATGACTGGAACGTATTGATGGAAAGATATAATTATTCAAAAGAAACAGGCATGGCAAAAAAGGAGGTGAAGCTGCTTTTTATGTAAGAGATCACTACCTCTCTTCAGAAATGCATAATATCAAGGATGAAAGACTCCTACAGTAGAATGCATATGGGTTAATATAAAAGGAAAAAAAGAATAACATTGCCACATAGGTATATAATACAGGGCACTCAACCAAGCAGAATAAACAGATGAACTTTGTGCTAGTCAATTAAGAAATGTATGTAGGAAACACACGACAGTAGTAATGGGGAATTTTAACTACCCTGATATCAACTGGGAGACAAAATCTGCATCAAGTGGGAGATAAAACAGGTTCCTGACTAACCTAGCTGACAACTTTGTTATCCAAAAGGTGGAGGAGGGAATTAGAGGGACAGCTATACTGGACCTAATTCTTACCAACAGAGAAGAAATAATAGAGGGGGTTGCAATTGCAGGAACTTTGGGCCAGAATGACCATGTTCATGTTATATTGGAATATATTTGGATGCACATTATGTTCTATTGCAGACACAAGCAATAGAATATTGCCAAACAGTGTTTTAGACTTTAAAGGAGCTGACCGCAATAATCTTAGAAAGAGCTTTGCAAGGATTCCATGAACCAGAAGGCAGGACAAGAAGCAAAGAATGGAAACTAACCAAGAAGAGAAGCAACCTAGAACTAAGGAGAAATTTTCTGATTGTGAGAACAATTAAGCAGTGGAATATCTTGCTTTCAGAAGTTGTGGATGCTCCATCACTGGAGGCTTTTAAGAAGAGACTGAACAACCATTTGTCCAGAATGGTATAAGGTATCCTGCTTGTACACGAGGTTGGACTGGAAGACCTCCAAGGACCCTTCCAACTCTGTTATTCTTTTCTGTTCTGTTCTGTTCTTAAACACTGAAGTAGCAGACAATTGAAAAGATATCACTTCTGATGCTGCGAAGCCACTGGTAGTCAGAATATACAGCATGGGAGGTTAAAGGGACAAGCAATGGGTACAAGACAGCTTTCTGTGTCCATCTGAATTAATTTGAAGAGAATTCTCTATGATTATCAGCCATTAGCAACTGAAGGAATGAAGGGCTTCCCCTTCACATGGGAAAAAAAAGGATTTCTTCCTTGAAAGTAAATGTTTCTTCAAAGACATCTGCCTCTTCTGAATATTAACCATTCAAAAAAGAAAACAACAATAACAAAAAAAGGCAAAGGAGGTCACTTATTTTGAAAAGGACTTTAACTCCATTTGTGATTCCTCTTAGGTCCTTTTACTTTAATAAGGGCACACAGCCCAAAAGGTATTCAAAGGAGAAGGGCATTGCATCTGCTGGGATCTTCAGAAACAGATACAAGAGCATTCCTCATCACTCTGAGAAATGCCAAGGCTAATATGACAGTAAATGCCTCCTAGGTCCAGTTAATCCATGATGTGGGTAGACAATTCCAGGGTGTGTGTGGGCGACAACATGAATCTGAATTTCCATTCTATTTCAGGGAAGTGTTCTTCAGGAGTCAAAGCTTAGCTTGTTCTGTCCCTAAATAGCAACCTAATCCTTAAGCAGCCAGAAAGATGGGAGGAAGAGCAAGATGGCTCTTCATCCAGAATGACAGGCAAGAGTTCAGCACCAGGTCCTGGTTTAGCAAGCTGACTGGATGAGAGAGAAGAAGCAACAGAAGTCTGCTTGTGAACTAAGGAAAGCTGCTCCTAATTGGTTCAGCCCTCAGGCTATTAGCCCTAGGGATTCCCCTCCCTCAACTAATTGGAACATTTGCATATTTTTTTTCATAATAAGGCTTTAGGGGAAGGATTTCAAAAGAAAATACTCCATTTGGTTTTTTTTAAAAAAATATGTATATTATTTCCTTTTCTGTCTAAAGGAAAGCTCCTCTCAGCACAAATAACATTACCACTGAAAAAGTAGTCAGAGTCAGGAATTACAAGCTTGTTCATAATTATGACTTAACCACATTTTAAGGTGTTGCCCATGAATCTACCATTCAGGGCTCCTTCAAATATTATGCATTTTCTATTCATAAAGTATTTACTTTACTTGTAAAAAAATGGCTTGCAACATCTAAGAGTCATGTACTTATTTCATAGCATTGTCATGTATGGCCAAGCACATTTCTGTGTATGCTTTACATCTATGATACAGACATATGTGTGCTTTTCTGACTAGGTTTGCCTTTTCACGGGCAAAAAAAAGAATTGATATATGATATAGTAAGATTTAGTAAGTGTTAGATTTGCATGAAGAGTCAGATGCGAAGTGCTTCAGTGAAGAGTTTATTAGTGACTACAGCTCATAACAGACCCGATTTGGCTGGTCTGCGCTGCTACTTATAGCCAGCAGCCTCAGTTGCCAGCCAATCGGAGTGCAGGGTTTTCCCGCACTTTTTAAACCAATCACTTCTGACATTTTACAAGAACAGTTCAAACTTAACCAATGACATTCAAACCTGCATACATAACACCCTCCCCACTAGGTTCAGTCCATACTCAAACCCCAACCTATCTAATGTAATCTTTTAAATAGGTGGGGCTCTTACGTGTACGTTGAGACCTTCGTGGTTCAGAAGTTTTAACGTTCTCACCCAGTGAGAGGGAAATGTGTCTGTTGACATTTCCCTAGTTGGACTTCCTGTGAAAGAAGACCCTGTTTGATTGTTAGAATCTGGTCTCTCCTCCCAACCCATCTCCAGCCCAATGTCAGCACCCAAGTCAGGTAGTGATGTGCAATCTTCCACTTGTAAGGATGGATTTTGGCATTGTGACAGGTTTTGGGATGGTTCCTGTCGTAATGGCTTGTTACACATGGGGTTGATTCTTGTTTGCTGATTATCCTCATGTTCCTCCCTCCCCCTAGAAAAAGCATTAGGTATGGGAACTAGAGAGGAACAATTGCGATGTTCCTGAGGTAATCTGGATCTAAGATGATCAATGTGCCTTCTCCAGAGGACTCCATCCTCTGTTTGTACCCTGTAAGAACAAGGGCCTGTGATTTGAGTTATTTCAGCAGGAATCCATGAAGGTTCACCCATAAGGTTCTTAGCATAAACAGAATCACCCACACTGAACGTGCGAACTTTGCTAGTGGAATCTAGTGGTGCGTTAGGTGCGTAAGTGGGATGAAGGCAGTCAAGGGGAGACCTAAGTTTCCTACCCAACAACAACTCTACTGGGGATAAGTTAGTTGATGGGTTAGGAGTGATGTGCTGAACACTAAGAAGTTTTTCAACTTTCTCAGTGATGTCCCCAGGACCCAATTGCTGAAGCTTTTCCTTGGTAAAACGTACCATGCGTTCAGCCTGGCTGTTAGCCGAAGGGTGCCAAGGGGCTGTCAGGGCATGTCTGATACTCAGTTGTGCTAGATAAAATTCAAAAGGGTTGGATGTAAATTGAGGGCCATTGTCACAGACAAGAACATCAGGTAACCCGTGGGTTACAAAAAGCTTTTTAAGCTGCTTGATGACAGCATCAGTTGTGGTGGATGCCATAGGGATTACCTCTAGCCATTTGGAATATGCATCTACTATAATAAGGAAGGTGTGCCCTCTGGTAGGGCCAGCGAAATCAATGTGAATCCTAGACCATGGGCCCCTAGGACATTCCCATTCCTGTTTGGGGGCGAGAGGTGGGGCAGGCCTGACTACCTGACAGTTGGGACAAGATGCAACCCAGTTTTCAACCATTTTGTCAATACCTGGCCACCATACATAACTCCTGGCCAATCCCTTCATCCTTACAATACCAGGATGACCCTCATGTAACATTTCCAAAACCTCCCTTTGCAGTTTTGCAGGAATAACCACCCTGTTACCCCACAAAATACATCCTCTTAATACAGATAATTCAGTTTGCCTGGACTTAAAAGGTTGGGCAAGGTGAGGTAGATCTTGAAGAGGCCAACCCTTCTTAATCCAGCCTATAACAGGAGCCAATAAAGTGTCTTTGGCAGTCTCTCTGGCAATTTCAGCAGCGTGTACTGGAAGCTTGGCAACAGTTTCTAGGAAAAGGTGTGTGCCTCAGGTTCAAAGTCCTCCTTGTGACAAGGAAGTGGGCAACGACTCAAGGCATCAGCATGTCCAATGTCCTTGCCAGGCTTGTGGATAAGGTTGTATGAATAAGCAGCAAGAAATTCAGTCCACCTCAGCATTCTTGGTGACAGGAGTAGGGTGTAGGTTTGTTTCCTGCCACAATGCCTAACAAAGGTTTGTGATCTGTGACAATGGTAAATGTTCTCCCATATAAATACTCATGAAATTTCTTGATAGCTGCAACAATTGCCAATGCTTCCTTGTCCAATTGGCTGTAATTCCTCTCTGCTTTGGTCAAAGGTGGAGAGTAAAATGCAATAGGGGCTTCCTCCGCTGGGAAGCCTGTGGCTCAACCCCCCCCCCTCCAAAGGGGGATGCATCACAAGTCAGTACAACAGGCAAATTCTCAGAGAACTGTATGAGTACAGCATCAGACGTGATTAGTCTTTTAATACTGTTAAATGCTGATTGTTCTTTCCTGCCCCAGACCCAAACAGACTTTTTGTCAAGCATCTGTGTAATGGTTCTGCAATGGTTGCCTTCTGAGGGAGGAACATGTGATAAAAGTTAATAAGTCCAAGGAAGGCTTGCAAATCTGTTTTGCATTTTGGTCTAGGGGCTTCTTTGATTGCTTGAACCTTGGCATCTGTAGGGTGGATGCCATGCTTGTCAATCATATAGCCCAAGAACTCAACCTTGTCAGTTCTAAGAGTGCATTTTCTTCCTTGACTTTTAACCCCGCTTTCTTGAATCTGGTAAGGACTTCTCTGAGTCTCTCTTGTAATTGAGTGTCATTTTCAGCAGAGATTAACACATCATCAAAGTAAGGCACTACCCCTGGCAGTCCTTGGAGCATCCTTTCCATAAG
The DNA here is from genome assembly GCA_009733165.1 of Naja naja. NCBI lineage: Eukaryota > Metazoa > Chordata > Lepidosauria > Squamata > Elapidae > Naja > Naja naja. The sequence goes on from CM019150.1 coordinate 64,000,737, forward strand.
GCTTTGGAAGATGCCTGGTGCCACGCTTACTCCAAACTGTAACCTTTTACATTTGAAGGCACCTCTATGAGTCACAATGGTTTGGGCCTCTGCAGTGGCATCATCAACTGTTAGTTGTTGATATGCCTGGGCCAGATCCAATTTGGCAAAGACTGTACCCCTGCCAAGTGAATGTAATAAATGATGCACCACTGGAACTGGATATGTGCTCTGTTGAAGTGCATGGTTCAATGTCCCTTATAGTCCCCACAGATTCTCACTGACCCATCAGTCTTGACTGGTGTGACTATGGGTGTCTCCCATCTGGAGTGGTCAGTGGGCTCTAAAACTCCTTGAGCTATTAGTTTATCTAATTGTGCATCAATTTTTTTTAAGGCAAATGGGACCCTTCTGGGCTTTAAGGAATTGGGGGCACCTTGGGATCTAGGTTGAAAGTGATAGGGGTCCCCATATACTTGCCCAATCCGTCGCTGAAGACCTCTGGAAACTCAGACTTCAGGGCCTCCTCCCATTCAGTGTTGCTCACGTGATTGATGCCAGTCACCTCGATGCCTAGTGGATTGAACCACTCAAGTCCCAGCAAGCTTGGGCGGTCCTTGTCCACGATGGTCAGGGGCAAACGTTTGGTGTGGCCTTTGAACTTCACGATGAATTCTCTTGTTCCAACTACTGGAATCTTGTTCCCTTGGTAGTCTTTAAGAGTCAGTGCTTGCTTCTGGAAATGCTTCTTCTGAATGTTGGGAAGTAGCCTGTGAATAGTGTCCCATGACACCATAGATAAATAGGAGCCTGAGTCCACTTCCATTTGGCAAGGCCTTCCTTCAATTAGTACCTTCACATGTACTTTTCTGCTTCTTAAGGGTGAAGAATGACCAATGGTGACTGTTTGATGAGTTTCATTCTTCCCATTTGCTTCTGTGTTGCGCCCCATTTTCTCACTGAAGTTGTTAGGTGAATTCTTTGTCAGGAAATTTTCTGCTTGGTGGAGTTCTGGATGATTTGCAGACTCTTGCTAGGTGACCTTTTTTTTCACAACGGAGACAGATGGTATCAAAAAACTTGCATTCAGTGCGGGGGTGGCCCCCCCACAACCTCTGCAATAAAAGTCTTGCCTCTTTCTTCCAGGTCTTTCCTTTTCTTCTCCATTCTGAGTCTATAAATTCCTTCCTCCACCTCACTACAGTCTGAATCAGAATCTATTTGCTCGCAATGGGTTGTTGTGGATTTTTCCACATCAGGATGGCTTGCGGCCTTGTTAATTTTCTTCATGGCTGCTGCTGAGGACTTGGTAGCTTCCGCTGAAGAAGCTTCTTCTATGGCCTCCTTAAGCTGATCTTAGGTTTCATTAATAATTTGCTCTGCAAAACTTGTCTTTTAGGCCTAGAACAAATCGATCGCGCATGACCTCTTCTAAGTTGATTAATTCATATGCACCTCCAATGTCCCTTAAACTTGCCATGAAGTCATTAACATTTTCGCTTTCCCCTTGATCCCGACGGTAGAATTCGGTCTCTTAATGAGGCACGATACTTGTGGCGCGTAATGGGCTCTTAATAACTTTTCTAAATCGGGCCAGTCCATTACCTTCACTTCTGCAGCTCCTGCCAATGCCTTCACCATCTTGAAAACGGCCGGACCGCAGTGGTTGAGAAAGACCGCCCTCTTCCGCTTCTTGGAAATGTCGGCGAGATCGTTTCCCTCCAAATACATTTGGAAACGATCCACATACGAGTCCCAGTCTTCTGCCGTTGGATCGAACGGGGCTGGGGGGGGTGTTCAGCGCAGCCATCTCTCTCGGCTTGTTTTCCGCGTTGTCTTCTCTTCAGGAAGGATCCCACCTTCATCGCCAGTGTTAGATTTGCCTGAACAGTCAGATGCGAAGTGCTTCAGTGAAGAGTTTATTAGTGACTACAGCTTATAACAGACCCGATTTGGCTGGTCTGCGCTGCTACTTATAGCCAGCAGCCGCAGTTGCCAGCCAATCGGAGTGCAGGGTTTTCCCGCACTTTTTAAACCAATCATTTCTGACATTTTACAAGAACAGTTCAAACTTAACCAATGACATTCAAACCTGCATACATAACAGTAAGTTTTGCTCTTTAATAAACATTTAATAAACATTTTTTACACCATTTGATGTTTAACAGTGCAATCACATGCAAGTTGACTTAAAAACAAGACCCACTGACAGCAGGGCTTATTCTCAGGAATAGATTATAGGACTGTAGCCATGGCATTTTAAACTGTTAGTACAAAAGCTGCACCTGAAAAAAGGAAGATTTGTAGAGAGTTTTTAATTACATTCCTCCATATGGATTATGTCATAAATTACTGAATTTATATTCTGTCCTTCTGTTTATTCCAACACTCAAGTATTGGAAATACAAAATATGAAACATAACAAAAATGCAAACCATTGATCTGCATTCAAAGCAAGTTATGGATATTTATTGTTAAATTTGTTTGGCTCAAGTGTGTCCCCTGCCACTGCTGACATCTGCAATTCCAGGGTCAACTGAGGACCAAAGATCATTCCAAACTGCAAACTGCTGTTTCTGGTGGAGTTGAGCTGCATCCAGAAGGACTTCACTTCAGCTTCAGAGTCTAGCTTTCTCTTAATAAAGTTCCTCTTTTTTTGTCTGCATTCAATTTTTGTTTGCTCTGCTTCATAGAGTCCATTATCAAAATTAGGCAACACTCAAGGGTAGTGATTGACTTCCTCACCCTGGCACAAAGATCAGTAAGCATCAGTTCAAAAAGTGTCATTGTTGCTGTCTGGCTCACAAGGACGGGCAAAACAGACCTGCAGCTATCTTCTTCTGTATACATAACTCCAGCAAATACTTTCCGCTTCTCAAAGAAGCAAACACAGTCTAATAGATTTTCTGATATAAAGAAGGATTTGAGGCTGGCTGGAGCGCTTACGTAGCTCAGCAAAGTCCAATCACTTCCATTAAGCCAGAACATTTTGCATGTAGTATTAAAAGCATTTTCTGGGGGTGGGGGGAACCTGCTAAATAAGAAACATTTCAAACTTTTCATGCAGATAGTGTATATCAATCATTTTGAAAAACAGTTGACATTTCCACTAATAAAAGAACAACTTCAGTTAATAAACTCAAAATAAAATCTAGAACAAATGCGGGAACACAGAGCATTTACTAAGAGGACAATGCTCCAGTTCTGCCCATCACCTCTTGTTTAATCTGTCCTGATTGACATAATTTCCCCCATGTAGCTGTAATCACTCATTTTACAGTCACTTAAATCCCAAATCTTTTCATGATCAGCCAAGCCTTGCAGGAACCTGACCTCTGGAGAATGCAGAATGCTTTCCATATACCATAGCTGTCTTGAGATCCTCCATTATTGAGATGTGATCACAGGAGCAACAGTTATCTGTCAGCTAAGCCAAGGTGAAGAAGCTCTTATAACTTCATCATTCTGTGCATTTTCTTGCAATCTACTCATCATTTCATTATTTCATCTCATCTCAGCTACTACATACATAACACTAGTGACAAAATGTTCAAGTGCATCCCAATGTATATGAAAGTTTAAAGCCGTCAGATTGAACTAACTATAAACAATTCCTTTATTTTGGAAAGTAAGACTATTATTAAGACTATGTCTTAATAATCAGCCTTCAGATTTAAGGGCTATATTCTCATGTGTTAAGAATAGCCAATTCCTGCCCTTATTTATGCAACAGCCTTAGCTACCCATATTTATTTAAAACTAATTTTGTGGATATTAGAATAGTTGGTGGTGAAGAAGACTAGGTCTCAGTGACACATACTTGTATTACCTGGGCTTTCTGATATCTGTACTCTGAATAGGGCTCCTAAAAAAACTTCCCCAGAGCGACTCCATGTGACTGGAACATCAGGTTTCCTTGTGTCTCAGTTGTATGACAGAGGTATCAGTGATGGCATTTGGATTTGTTCTTAGGATAAAGGCAGAAGAGTTTGCTCTGTTATACCCTATATATGAATAACATTGGCTTTTACCTGTTTAGTTCTGGCAAAAGGAATAAGATGCTGATGATTAACATTCATATTTTGCATTAACTGCCAGTGAACTGCAGTTTCCAGCAACAACATTTAACCAAGAAAAACATTGTCCTGAAGTCCAGAATTTGAAATTCTGACATCATACAAATGCAAAAAAGATGGGCAGAACAGTTCTGGGCTTGGTGTCACATTTGTGTTCCCATAATGCCATTGGTCTTGGGGGATGTTCTACAGTTCCGCCGATTAACTTCTAGCTGAGTTACTGCTCCAGAAAAAAGTACTGTGAAGGCAGTACTGCAGTATTCCTTTGGAGCTATAGGCCAGACAGTTTCCCATTACTGGGAACTTCTGTTTCATCCTGTGTCCTCTGATTCTCTTTCCTTTGAGGTCAAAGAATGGTGTCACATTGCCATTTCTCTGTGAACAATTTACTCTCTACATAATGGCCTTCCCGCCTCCCTTGCTGTATTCCATTCATGGCCAAAATGATGGGTATATATGCTGGCTAGAAAAGTGACAGCTTTTTTTGACAGCTGGATTGGGGGTCCAAATATGAAGCTCCTCAGCAGTCACTGGTGAGGAAATTTGTTGTTTTAATGGTAGGGAGAAAAAATTGTGGTTCTCTGGAAGTTCTTAGAGGAATACGTGTTGGGTTGAAGATGAGTTCTTTACCTCCAATAAACCAATCCAATAAACGACAGACTGAAACTCGATCTGCTTTCATGAAAAATCCATTTGGTTACAGCTTCACGCAATGCAGTGCACCAGGAATAACTCATAGCACTGCTCAGCATATGATACATATCCTGTCATTGGCAGAGTGTAATACTGGTGAATTCGGCTATTCTCTGGATTAAAATTTGACAGTTTTAACACATTTAAGTTTCAAATTTATAAAATTGCTATGCAGTGATCTTCATGAGAAAAGATTTCAATATGTAGTTCCTGCTAGTACAGCTCTACATTACTATATTCCAACTGGAATAGAAGAGTTGACATTGGAGGTCTCCGCTCTCCAATTACTTTCCCAGCTTCTCCATGATTCTCCTGTAGGTATCAGACTGAGATTATAGCTATCTATAATAAGTTAATGATGCTTTAGCTGAATCACGTTCCCCCTGTAGCTCTCCAGATGTCTAAAGAAGACAGTCCATACTATAGTCTTTTTTTTTAAGGAGGCACTGTCTATTCCGAAAATGACAGTGAGGGAAAAAAGGTTATTGGCAAGGTTTTCTTAAAAGGCTGTTTTAGATTACAATAAAAATTTATAAAATGGAAATAAAATATACTCTGGACTGTTCAAATAGCCCAGATATCCCATCATTCATGCTTTCGTGCAAGAGCTCTCTCTATCTCCATCCAGAAATAAACATCCACCCTTGGGGATATAGCTAAGTGCCAATATTTTTGCTGCTAAGTTTAAAGGGCAGAAGTTAGAAGTCTCTCTGAAACAGATGACACAAAGAGGGAAAGCCTTTCTGAATTGGCAACCTGTCATTTTCTTTTCTAAATAAACCGAAATGGAGCAGCTTGTGAGATCCTTACAGCTCCATGAATGATAAAAGTAAATAGACAAGTGAAAATATGAGGATTTAGAAAAATAACACTAATATCTATGAGTCATGACATATTCTTTCCATCTCTGAATTCACCTGAAAAATTGTAAAAGAAATGTCAGGTTCAAATCCTTTTAGATTAAATAAACTATGAACAGAGCTAGCCCAAAATAATGTAACAGTATTCCCTCTTCCAATGTTCTCCTCACAACAGTGTGCCTTTAAGATAGTGATTGGCTCAAAATCATCCAATGAGCTCCCTGGGCAGAACAGACCTGAGCGTTACTCTATATAGCTTTTTGGAGGATAATAAAAGCAGCCCTTGAAAATATAACGAGCGATTGGAAAGGCTTATCTGTTTCTGTTGCTCAAGCATATGCCCAATCAATACATACTGTATTTGCTGTGCCATTGCAAATCTCCTACATAGCTGAATGCATGGCAACCCTATGGTATATTTCGGCCAAATGGTCATTTGGATATCTGTCAGGACAATTCCACGGCCACTTTAGTACGTAATAATACAGTTTGAACTATTCAACTCATATTTACAACCCAATAAATTTGCCTAAGGAATTATGTCCATATTACAATGGTGATGTGTTGAAATTAAGCAGGCTTTCTTTTGGAAATGTGATACAGGAGACTAACCTTTTCCAAGCTGGACCCTCCAGATGTTTGGATTGAACTTTCAGAATTTACTTCCAGCATATGAACTACATTCCTGACAATCTGGCAGGTGCCAAATTGGGGTGGGTATGGGGGAAAGGCTGAAATAGCCACTGGAATGTTCTATAAAATGAATCTACTCAGGATATATATTTTCACAGTATAACTTTCTATAAGACTGACTTGACCTATAGCGCTAAATCTAAACAGTGTGTGGAAAGCAGGAGTGAGCATGGAGAATAGCAGGGGGTGGGGGGAGGAATTGTGCCCCCTGGTGTGATTTGCCATATACAATTCTGCTGCTTGTGCTGATCCTGCTCACTCCTATTCTGTTTTTTGGTCTGCAGGATAATGGATTAACATCTATGGTTTTGAAGTGTCAGAGGGTAGACGGAATAAGCACAATTGGCATGTCATATTTCCTCTTTCAGCAAGTACCAAACACGGCTGATTGTCCAGTTTCAGAAGAAAAGCAGTTATCTTACTTACATCATGAAACTTGGAAGAAGTGAGTCAAGTGAGAGACAAAAATCCCACGCACAATAAAAAGAGATGAAAAGGCAGTACTTCTTCCTGAGCAGCTTAAAATAACTGCATATAGTGGGAAGAGATAATCCCTAAGCACAGATGAATTTGATTTGATTACGCCCTCTGTGCTATGGATTCCAGGGAACTGGCTGGGCTGCCTTGTTCAGGATTTAAGGAATAGCTTTGTTAAAGCTGAGCAGCTCTTTGGCCATAACCTACAGTAGCTAAAATCAAATCAAACTGCAGCAGCCTTTCTTCCAGAAACATTTCAGGACCTTCAAAAGGAAAACTCTGCACTATCTTTCACCATTCAGACCATGCAAGAGATAGATGGGCTTTGTTGCGTAGCCTTAAACATGCTTGGCTTCCCACAAAATATCAAAAATTGAGTTTTTAAAGCTGATCTTTAAGACAAAGCTATTTTCAATTGTTCATTCATAAATAAAAGTGGGCATGCTATGTACCCTTTATTTTGAAAAAATAGCATGCTTTAAAAGTGCACATGGTATGAACCCTTTAGTTTAAAAAAACTAGCATGCTTAACTTGAATATACTGGTGGATAACTCCTTCCTTCTTTCTCAATGTACATTCAGAGGATAGCCCCATGGATCTAATTTATGGAGTCAGAAACATAGTTACAATAGCTTTTATCTCTACTTGTGTTGTTGATACTGTTATGTATGCAGGTTTGAAGTCATTGGTTTAGTTTGAGCTGTTCTTGTAAAATGTTGGAAATGATTGGTTTAAAAAGTGCGGGAAAACCCTGCACTCTGATTGGCTGGCAACTGCGGCTGCTGGCTATAAGTAGCAGCACAGACCAGCCAAATCGGGTCTGTTATAAGCTGTAGTCACTAATAAACTCTTCACTGAAGCACTTCGCAACTGACTCTTCATGCAAACATAACACTGGCGACGAAGGTGGGATTCCCCTGAAGAGAAGACGACACGGAAGACAAGCAGAAGAGCGAGATGGCTGCACTGAACACCCCCCCAGCCCGGTTCAATCTGACGGCAGAAGACTGGGAGTCATATGCAGATCGTTTCCAAATGTATCTGGAGGGAAACGATCTCGCCAACATTTCCGAGAAGCGGAAGAGGGCGGTCTTTCTCACGCACTGAGGTCCGGCAGTCTTCAAGATGGCGAAGGCATTGGCGGGAGCTGCAGACGTGAAGGTAATGGAATGGCCTGACTTAGAAAAGCTGTTAAGAGCCCATTACGCCCCACAAGTATCGTGCCTCATTAAGAGACACGAGTTTTACTGTTGTGATCAAGGGGAAAGCGAAAACGTAAACGACTTCATGGCAAGTTTAAGAGACATTGGGGGTGCATGCGAATTTAACAATTTAGAAGAGGCTATGCGCGATTGATTTGTTCTGGGCCTTAAAGACAAGGTGCTACAGAGCAAGTTATTACTGAAACCTAAGATCACATGAAGGAAGCAATAGAAGAGGCCTCTTCAGCAGAAGCTACCAAGTCCTCAGCAGCAGCCATGAAGAAAATCAACAAGGCCACAAGCCATCCTGATGTGGAAAAGTCCACAACAACTCATTGTGAGCAAATAGATTCTGAGTCAGACTGTAGTGAGGTGGAGGAAGGAATTTATAGACTCAGAATGGAGTGGAAAAAGAAAGACCTGGGAAGAAAGAGGCAAGATTTCTACTGCAGAGGTTGTGGGGAAGCCACCCCCGCACTGAATGCAAGTTTTTAGACACCATTTGCCTCCGTTGTGATAAAAGAGGACACCTAGCAAGAGTCTGCAAATTATCCAGAACTCCACCCAACAGAAGAAAGTTTGCTACAAGCAAAGACAAAGAATTCAGGCCCAACAATCTCAGTGAGAAAATGGGGTGCAGCACAGAAGCAAATGGGAAGAATGAAACTCATCAAACAGTAACTATTGGTCATTCATCACCTTTAAGAAGCAGAAAAGTGCATGTCAAGGTACTTATTGAAGGAAGGCCTTGCCAAATGGAAGTGGACTCAGGCTCATACCTATCTATGGTGTCATGGGACACTATTCACAGACTTCTTCCCAACATCCAGAAGAAGCACTTCAAGAAGCAAGCATTGACTCTTAAAGACTACCAAGGGAACAAGATTCCAGTAGTTGGAACAAGAGAATTCAACGTGAAATTCAAGGGCCACACCAAACACCTACCACTGACCATCGTGGACAAGGACCAGCCAAGTCTGCTGGGCCTTGAGTGGTTCAACCCGCTGGGCATCGAGGTGACTGGCATCAATCACGTGAGCAACACTGAGTGGGAAGAGGCCTTGAAGTCTGAGTTTCCAGAGGTCTTCAGCGACAGATTAGGCAAGTACTTGGGGACCCCTATCTCCTTTAACCTAGATCCCAAGGTACAACCAATCCATTTAAAACCCAGAAGGGTCCCATTTGCCTTAAAGAAAAAAATTGATGCACAATTAGATAAACTAATAGCCCAAGGGGTTTTAGAGCCCACTGATCACTCCAGGTGGGAGACACCCATAGTCACACCAGTCAAGGCTGATGGGTCAGTGAGAATCTGTGGAGACTATAAGGGGACATTGAACCATGCGCTACAAGAGAGCACATATCCAGTTCCAGTAGTGCATCATTTATTACACTCCCTTGGAGGGGGCACAGTTTTTGCCAAGTTGGATCTGGCACAGGCATATCAACAATTAACAGTTGATGATGCCACTGCTGAAGCCCAAACCATTGTGACCCATAGAGGTGCCTTCAAATGCAAAAGATTGCAATTTGGAGTAAGCATGGCACCAGGCATCTTCCAAAGCCTTATGGAAAGAATGTTACAAGGGTTGCCAGGGGTGGTGCCCTAGTTTGATGACATTTTAATTTCTGCTGAAAATGACACTCAATTACACGAGAGACTCGTGGAAGTCTTAACTAGATTCAAAAAAGCAGGGTTAAAAGTCGAAGAAGAAAAATGCATTCTTAGAACAGATAAAGTGGAATTCTTGGGTTACATGATTGATAAACATGGCATCCACCCCACAGAAGCAAAGGTTCAGGCAATCAAAGAAGCCCCCAGGCCAAAATGCAAAACAGATTTGCAAGCATTCTTGGGACTCATTAACTTCTATCATATGTTTCTACCTCAGAAGGCAACCATTGCAGAACCCCTACATAGGTTGCTGGACAAAAAATCTGCTTGGGTCTGGGGGAGGAAGGAACAAGCTGCATTTAACAATATGCACAGACTAATCACACCTGAGGCTGTGCTGATACAGTTCTGTGAGAACTTTCCTGTTGTTCTGACTTGTGATGCCTCCCCTTTTGGAGTGGGGGGGGGTATTGAGCCACATGCTTCCCAGCGGGAGGGAAGCTCCTATTGCATTTTACTCTCGCACCTTGACTAAAGCAGAGAGGAACTACAGCCAACTGGACAAGGAAGCCGTGGCAATTGTAGAAGCTGTCAAAAAATTCCATGAGTATTTATATGGGAGAACATTTACTGTTGTCACAGATCACAAACCTCTCTTAGGCATTGTGGCAGGGGACAAACCAACGCCCACGATCCTGTCACCAAGAATGCTGAGATGGACTGAATTTCTTGCTGCTTATTCATACAAACTGATCCACAGACCTGATAAAGACATTGGGCATGCAGATGCTTTGAGACGCTGCCCACTTCCTTCACACATTGAGGACCCTGTTCCTGAGACTCACACCTTTTTTCTAGAAACTGTTGCCAAGCTTCCAGTACATGCTGCTCAAATTGCCAGAGAGACTGCCAAAGACACTTTATTGGCTCCTATTATAGGCTGGATTTAGAAAGGTTGGCCACTTCAAGATCTACCTCAACTCGCCCAACCTTTTAAATCCAGGCAAACTGAATTATCTGTATTAAGAGGATGTATTTTGTGGGGTAACAGGGTGGTTATTCCTGCAAAACTACAGAAAGAGGTTTTTTTTTAATTACATTTATATGCGCCCTTCTCCGAAGACTCAGGGGCTTACAATTTGGAGCACAACCCAATGCGCTCAGCAATAGCCTTCATTCCATTGTATATGCCTGCTTATGCCTGCTTGTTTTGGAAATGTTACATGAGGGTCATCCGGGAATTGTCAGAATGAAGGGATTGGACAGAAGTTATGTATGGTGGCCAGGTATTGACAAAATGGTTGAAAACTGGGTTGCATCTTGTCCCCACTGTCAGGTAGTCAGGCCTGCCCCACCTCTTGCCCCCACACAGGAATGGGAATGTCCTAGGGGCCCATGGTCCAGGATTCACATTGATTTTGCTGGCCCTACCAGAGGGCACACTTTCCTTATTATAGTTGATGCATATTCCAAATGGCTGGAGGTTATCCCTATGGCATCCACCACAACTGAAGCTGTCATCAAACAGCTTAAAAAGCTTTTTGTAACTCACGGGTTACCTCATGTGCTTGTTTCTGACAATGGCCCTCAATTTACATCCAACCTTTTGAATCATATCTAGCACAACAGGGTATCAGACATGCCCTGACAGCCCCTGGGCATCCTTCGGCTAATGGCCGGGCTGAACGTATGGTACGATTTACCAAGGAAAAACTTCAGCAATTGGATCCAGGGGATATCACTGAGAGAGTTGAAAAACTTCTCAGTGTTCAGCATATCACTCCCAACCCCTCAACTAATTTAACCCCAGCTGAATTGTTGATGGGTAGGAAACTCAGGTCTCCCCTTGACCACTCCATCCCACTTACGCAACCAACGCACCACTAGATTCCACTAGTAAAATTCGCACTTTCACTGTGGGTGATTCTGTTTATGCTAAGAACCTTATGGATGAACCATTATGGATTCCTGCTGAGATAACCCAAATCACAGGCCCCAGGTCTTACAGGGTACAAACGGAGGATGGTGTCCCCTGGAGCAGGCACATTGATCAGTTAAGATCCAGATTGCCTCAGGAGCATCGCTTTTGCTCCTCTCTGGTTCCCATACCTACTGCCTCTTCTAGGGGAAAGGGAGGATTATGAGAGTAATCAGCAAGCAAGAATCAACCCCATGTGTAATGAGCTAACATGACAGGAACCATCCCAAAACCTGTCACAATACCAACAACCATTTTCACAAATGGAAGATTGCACATCACTACCTGATTTAGGTGCTGACATTGGGTTGGAGATGGATTGGGAGGAGAGACCAGGTTGTAGTAACCAAACAGGTTCTACCATTACTACAAGTCCAAGTAAGGAAATGTCAGCAGACACATTTCCTCTCACAAGGTGAGAACCTTAAAACATCTGAACCACGTAGGTCTCAACATACATGAAGAGCCCGCCTATTTAAAAGAATACATTAGATAGGTTGGGTTTGAGTATGGACTGAACCTAGTGGGGAGGGGTGTTATGTGTGCAGGTTTGAAGTCATTGGTTTAGTTTGAACTGTTCTTGTAAAATGTTGGAAATGATTGGTTTAAAAAGTGCGGGAAAACCCTGCACTCTGATTGGCTGGCAACTGGGCTGCTAGCTATAAGTAGCAGCTGCAGCCCAGCCAAATTGGGTCCGTTCTGAGCTGTAGTCACTAATAAACTAAGAGCTTGAAGCACTCCGCATCTGTCTCTTCATGCAAACTTAACAGATACCTTCTACTTAACTGTTGTAGTAGACATTTTTATCTCCATTTTTTTAACCATCTATAAACAATTTGACATAGATGCAGGGCATTTTCAGAGGTGATTTTACCTTGGAAATTAGCTAAACTGCCCCCTCCCATAGTTGGTAACATCACTGGGGCACTTTCCATTATGCTGAGCACCAACTTTCCCATACAGCTCTAGTAAGATTGTACTTAGAAAGGATTTCGGGTACATTAACTCAGTAGTCTTTACAAGAGGTCTGCACAGTAATTATTTCATCCAAACTGTAGAGGTGAGAGTAATCTGGCTGCAACATCTGTCACTTCATTGATTCAGGATTGATTCAGTTGATCTGGCTCCGTGTGCATCCCTTCTGAAGCTACACGCTCAGTGGAAGAGGACAAGGATCTCAGATAGAAGAAGTTCATCAATCTTTGGTCAAGGGTATACGATAGCTGTTTTTCCCCTGCTATGTCTTCCAAGCATAACAGACTAAGGCATTGCTCCTCGATGTAACTGGCCTATGTCCCATGTCCATCTAATATAATCTTTCCCAACCCAGTTTCCATGAGATATGATTACTGTATTATAACACCCAGAATTTCCAACCAACACAATCAAGGTTGGGAAAGATTGAGGTTTGAGCCAAGGAGTTCACACCTTACTACATGTTTAACGGTAAGAAGGCATCAGCTGAGAGAAGTTGATAGAAGCATTCTAAGTTATATCATTTGCATAGCTGACTATGTGCTTTTACCTTGAAAAGGGCAGGGATGATAGGAATTGTTCGACATTCTTTGCCCACTGTAGATGACTAAGAGTTTTTAGGAAACTCATAATTTCCCCAATGGTTTTTTTTCAGTTTCCAGCATTTATTTTCAGTTTTTGGCAACCCCCCCCCCAAAAAAAAACCATTGAGGAAAATTGATTCATTTAATGACAATGGCTCATTTAACAACCATCATAAAAAACAGTTGTAACTTTGAATCTGGTCATGTGATGCCTCCATTTATGATCTCAATGACTTATGACCATAATTCCAGGCTCTCACACAATATAGAAAGCTGAAATGTGACTCTGTTACGCAAGCCACACTGAATATTAGAAGGTTTTGAAATACTGCATTTTACAAGCTCACAAAAGAGGTGAATCAGAGAACTGGCAGAAAGATTAAGTGTCTTTCACAAAAAGAGAATGCAGAATTTAATTCACTTTAAATTATACTTGGATGTGAAAGTCCTACATTTAAACCTAAGTTAAGATATGTAGATTGAAGAGATGCTGGGGGATCAGTGGGTGTTTTAAATCCATAGGACTAATTCTAAGTGGAGAAATAAGGAGCCAGTGTTGCATCAACATTTGTGCACATATGTGCCTTGCAGACAGGCTTCATATGTGCCACTCTGGTCACATGACCAGGAAGGAAAAAGGCTTAGAATGGTGAAGAAGACAACATTCCAAGCTGCCATTCAGCTGCTTTTCTATAGGGCTATATGAAGGGAATCCTGTTCTGGAAATTTGTTCCCTCTGCAAACAGTAGCCAACTCTAACCTATTTTAACACCACCTTTTCGTTGGCAACTTCCCCCATCATACCAAATTTAGTCCCATTCTCAGAACCCTGTTACACAATCTCTTTCCCACATTGTTGGGTTGGAAAAATCCATTTTAAAAAACAGAAACCTTCAGAGTCACCAAAGCAGCAGAATCTTTTAGCCAGGCCAGAAGTAAAAGGAAATAGAAAAAGGTAACTAGCTAGCAAGGAGTTGTAGTATTTTATACGTATATTAGACCCCTGTGAAAGTAAGAAGGGAGAGAGATTCAGTTTTTTGAGGGGGGAGGACAAATTAAACTCTTTCCTAATATTAGATGGGATTTCTGCAGGGCTCTTCCAAAGAGGGAGGATCAATGTGCTGGACTTCTGCTGTGTAAAGTCCAAGAAGTAGAACAGGAAAACAGGCATCTCTGGTGTGTTTCCTTTGCCTCATGGGATGCATGAAGGCTGTGAGCCATGGAATTCAGCTGACTCAAGCCAGGCAGGAAATGATATTAAACCTTTGCCATCCATTAGAAATAAAACAGGGGTTGGAACAGAGAAGCTGTGGCATGACTCATAACAAAAGCAGGGTGGTTCTAGGAGCTCCGTGTTACTTTTTGGTAACTTGGGAAGATGTTTAAGTAGAAAAAGGTGGCAAAAGAGAAGAAACAGCTTCAGGAAAAATCTCTTAAAACACAGGCAGCGTGATGTGACACCCACATTTGGATTTGAAGCTTTCTAATTCCATTTGTCATTAGTAAATATACTCCTATTTCCTTTCCAATTTTAAACAGAAATCTGCTGAAAGACAAATTCAGTCTTTCACAACCTTCCCTTCAAATCCTTCCCCCCTCCCCCAAATATTTAACTCTTTCCTGTACCTATTAGTACAGCACTCCTTATGGTTCCAATAGAACAATCTGGTCATTCAGTTAAGCCTCTATGAAATAGTGTATACGTGTAGCCAGAGTGAGTGAGTTGAATGTATACACCTGCTGCTATATAAATAACTTTGGACTAGAGAAAGCTATTTATGAAATGGGAATAGCTGGGTGAACTTCGGAGTATGGTGCAGAAGAGGAAATCAGATATCAGCATTCTCTACTGGCTAAGGAGTCAGTTTGATCCTAATGACAGCATCGTATTATACCTACACAGTGCTGGTGTAAGTGAAAACACTCCCATAGAAATCAACACATCCATCTCTCCCACCCTCTTAGTCACAACAGAGAATCTGATTTTGATTAAATTTGTAGCCCACCATAGTCATGGCACATCATCATGATTTTTAGGCCCAGTACAAACTTGGAAGAGAAGCTGCATGCCATCAGCTCATTCCTTCCAAAGAGCCTCGTGAAACATAAGTTTCTGTAGAATTATATTCCATATTTTAAAAATTATATCATGGTTTCATTTCTGAGTAGATCAGTATAGGATGTCAACATTAATACACAGCAATACTAATTGAAATTAGTCACTATCACTATTAAAGGATACAGTTCTTGTTTCAGTAATTAATTATGCTCTTTCTGGTAGCCAAAACTGTAGGCAAGTCAGAGTGTTATCCATATTAATCTTCTGACAGCTTACTTCCTCCCTTTTAGTCAGAGTCAAATTTAGTAACCCTTCAGTGGAATTCAGAATTACTTCAAATCTTATTTAGATATTCTGGTAGCAGATGGTAACAGTGCATGGCTGATTTTGGAAGTAAGCAAAGCCAGCCATGGTTAGAACCTGACATGTTGGTTAGTGTGGGAAGTTGGGAAAAAAACAATCTGGAAAAAGGCAGTAACAAGTAATTTTCAAGAAAATAGCACACGTGCAGATATTAATCCTGAAATTATACAAAACCTTTACCAGAGTCATTAGCCTTGCATGTAACAAGAGCAATATATATACCTCTCTACAGTGGTTTAAAGCCCTCTCTAAGCAGTTTACAGAGTTAGCATATTGTTCCCAACAATTTGGCTCCTTATTTTACCCACCTCAGAAGGATGGAAGGATGAGTCAACCTTGAGCCTGGTGAGATTCAATCTGCCAAATTGCAGTCATCTGGCAGTCAGCAGAAGTAGCCCGCAGTACTGCACTCTAACCACTGTGCCACCACGGCTCATGAACATATTACTTAAGATGTATTTGGACATACATCATAATATACCTCATATGCTCCATGATTATTCCAACCTCAAAAAAGTATATTTCAGGAATTTGATAGGATAAGTGATAATGAAGCCTGGCCTCTAGCAAACACAATGGAACCAAAATAACAACATGTGCAGAGTGAAGTCATCACTACATGGTGCAATATCTCTTTGTCCCTCCAGGCCCTGTGCCCAAACCTAACATCATTTTTCTGATTTCATTATTTAAAGAATCTGGTTTTTTTTTACAACAAATAGTTAAGATTTATCAGTTTCATATATAAGCATTTCAGGTGTTGGCTTAAATCCAAAGATGACACAGTGAGATCAATCAAGTTCAGTGCTTTGATTACTTAAATCTAATGGGAACCTTGCCAGACTAATGCTATAACCTTCTAACCTAATGGATAAACTGTGAGAGATTCTAGGGTGTGATTACTTCTGAACCTCTTCCCCCCCTCATTTCTTCACTTTAGAATTGCACAGTCTCTTAATTTGGGCATCTCTCTGGAATGTGCTGGCAGCATCTCAATGGGATCTAGATCCAGGCTCTGATTTGGTCATCCCACCCCCTCCCGCTTCTTATTTTAGCCATTCTTGATGGATTTCCAGGAAGCCTTAGGGTCCTTGTCATTGTACAAGATCCACTTTTGGTTGACTTCCAGTCTTCTTACAGATGGTTCCACTTTATCCTCAAGCATGCTCTTATACAATGAAGAATTCATAGTGGGTTCTATAATGGTGAGCTTCAGCAGTCTCAAACTTTAACATTTCTAGCACCATACTTTACAGCTGGTATCAGTTCTGGTGAAATGCAGTCTTTGTTTTTTGCCAAACATGTCTTCTGATACTGTGGCCAAATAACTCTATATTTGCTTTGTCTGTCCACAGCACATTGTTCCAGAAGGCCTGGTGTTTGTCTAGGGGTTCATAAACAAACTTTAGCCTTACCCTGATGTTTTTCTTTGACAGCAAAGATTTCTTCTTAGTACATCGCCCATGTAGATCTAATTTGGACAGTTTTTTTCTAATAGACTCATGCACTTTGACATGAATAGTGGTGAGAGCTACCTGTAGGTTGTGTGATTCAATTCTGGGGTTTTAAAGTATTTTGGGGGGGTATCTTGGATTCTGTTATTAGGCTTAAGTTGCTGAGACAGCCTGGCCTGGGTAAGTTGGTGGTCATTTGAAATTTTCTCAACTCGTAGATGATCTTCCATATAATAGAATGATTGATGTCCAATAGTTTAGCAATCTTTTAAATCCCCTTCCCAAAGTCATAGACATTTATAATCTTCTTTCTGGAGACTACAGGAATTCTTTCAATCTAGGCATGGTGTCACCACATACTTCAATAGCAAGGAGAAAATCAAACTCAATGTCTGAGGTTTAAATGACAAGTTCTTCCCAGATCCACTCTAACAATGTTCTAATTGTTGGGACTCAGGTGCAATATACATTTGATAAATTATTATTAATCATTTGTACCTGATCTGATCCACCTGATTCTAATTTAAGGCATTTGAGGCAGTGAAAAATGGAGGGGTACAGTTTTTCCACCCAGAAAATTTTCATTAATTTAAATTACACTATTGACTACAAATTGTAAATGGTGCATGATATTTGTTATATCCCTTTTATTTATCAATATTGATGAAATTAAGATCAAATTCTGAATGTTTCAATTTGTTGAAAAAGTCAGAGATTTCAGTAGAGTCTAATTTTTCATTTTTCATGCTACTGTATATTGTTTTAATTTTTCTCTTTGCTACTTTCTTTTATTTTTAGTTCGTATTATTTAGTATTAATATATTTTTATTAGCTATATAGATATTCATTGAATGGTTTGAAATAGGTTGCATTTTATATTATCTCTACCTTTTATAAATGTAAATAAAAATTGTATTTAGACAGGGATACTGAACTTCAAAATCACCTTTGTGATCCCACAGTGTTATATGAATTTGGCAGCTGAGACAATCTATTTTGGGTTACTTGTGGTCAAACCTAAATCTCTCTCACACTTCCACAAAGGCAAGAGTGAAATGAAGTCCTGTAGATCTTGTGGGCATTTCCCACTGAAACAATCATTTTCATCACCCTCTTCACACTTCAGAATTTCCACTACTTAGGATTTTTTTAAAGGGAAAACTAGCTTAACTTAGAAAAAAATAGCAGTGTGGGCAGTTTACAACTATGGTGAAAAGCATTGGGAAATGCACCTGCTGTAAAATTGATGGGTTGATGTAGTATCCTCAGCATCCTCAGTCCTTGTAATATAGAAGGAATAATTGCTTAATAGCCAGGCAGCTCCTCCTTGTTATTAATATTCACATTTTCCTGCTTGTTTGCCTATTAGTATTGGTACTATTTTTGCTTTTTTTTGCCACAGTCATCCTAGTTCTATTTGCAGGTGTTTGTATTTTGTGATTTTCTCTTCCCTTCTGCTGTTTTCATTATCCAGACATTTTTGTTTTTCTTATCAAGAATTGTTAAAGGTGGGGTTAATATGGCAGGTAATTGTTTGATTGAATTTTAAAATCCTGGCACATTTATTTATGGAAGTGCTGCCTAACTCCAGAATTACTCTGAGCAACTCATAATTTGGCAGGCAGAATAAGATTTTTAAAAAGACAGGGAATAGCCCAGACAAATAAAGAACAAGTAAAAATAGAGGATAAGATTTCAAAACTGGCCAATAGAAACACACTACATGCCTATGGTCAGCTAGGTCTCCTAAGTTGGCAGAAGCAAAGACAACCAACAAACCTGCTTCAAACTATGTTCAGGTCCTGAAGAATAGATGTCTTATCCTGTTAAGTGCCTAAATTAAGCAATAGGATTACAAACTGTTGGAACAGAAAGTTAACTGCAAAAAATGGTCATCTTTCCAAGGCAGGAATTACTATGCCTGCAATAGCTAAAATGAGTTGTTGCCAGTTTTAACTGTGGAATCAGAAACTGGAGATCTTGTCCTGGTTTTACTATGGGATTAAGATAAAGAGAGTGGGGGAATCTGAAACCATTCTTGGGAGAGCCAACTTTCCTGACCTACAGACCGATACATAGGAGAGCTTGCCATGTAACATTAATGGCATCTCCTGCCATTCAAGCTGACATAATGCTACTTAAATTGAGAGAAAGCAAAATTCTCCCAATGCCAGGTCCACCCCAAGGAACTCATGGACCTGACTGAAATTGCTTCCAAGAATGAAAAGGAGAAAGCATGAGTCATACGTGGTGCTTGGCCCCATTGTGTCTGAGAGATGAATCCAAGGCGTGCCCATGTATTTACCCTTCACTCACCATCACCAAATATAACAGATGAGCTCATGGCTGTGATGGTCTCGAGCTTTATTTACACGGAAGGTATAAATAAAAAGCTGGCAGTTAGACACACAGACACCATGCATTTCAGAGTGAGCTAACCCCAGTGGACAAAACTGTGCAGTGAATAAACAACAACAGGTACAAAAAAAAATCTACCAGCCTCTACAGAGAGTTTCCATTACCAGGAGCAAAGGTGAATCTACTAATACAGATTTGCAGCAGCACCCAGACATATCTTGGCTTTGCGCATGATTTGTTGCCTGGAAAATGATGTAATTTTCACTTAGAGCTCATCATAAAAGCAAGCATAATTCGCTGAAACACTTTTAAGTGAAACTATGTTTTTTGCCCTATTACCATTTTGCAACTTACAACCAACACTCTGGGCAATAATTTTCTTAATACAAACATATAAAACTGGAAATGCAGAAAAAGAGGTAGGACACATTCAATTTTTTCAAAGCTAAATTTCTATCAGATATCTGGGTTCATGCTTTTATGCCAGGAGATCTTGCAGTAGGTATTGTAATTTTGAAGAAATTATAGCAATCGCCTCCGTAGAACTACAGTAGCATTACTTTCCACCCTATGTCAGAATTTTGATCTGATGGAGGTATATATAGGGTTGTTGAAGGAGAAAATCCATAGAGACTCAGGACAATTGAAAAATCTGCTTTATGAGTTTTATATGAATAAATATTTTTCATTTTTCTAACTATATAGGAGAATTTGAGACATGCATATAGCTGAAATGCATTTTTCATAATTTTTTGACAGTTTCCAATAAAAATGCACACAAAAATGCAGATATAGGAAAGTAAGAACAGCAATGTGTATACTAACTGCAATTTGCTATTGAAAAATATATGCACTCTACTCTGGAAAAAATGAAATAATAAATTGAATGAGAATTTCCATGCAATATTATACATCTTAACCTTCTCTTTGCTTTGTTAAGCACACAGCATTAGGACACATTCTGTTCAACTAAAAAGTTTTGCCCAATAAGAGGTAAGTGTTGCCCAATAAGTGGTTCACTTACTTAAAGAGTTTATTTTTATTGGCTTGTTACACATTTATCATAACATGATTGCAAAAATAACCATAATTATGTCATCATGATTTGTAAGAGATGACTATGGATAAAGGATTCCTTCAGGTCAATTCTAAGTCTTTGGAACTACAGGTAGTAGTCTTAGCAATTAAAGTACCTTACCACAGCTTTTGTTTTTTGGGGGGCTTCTTTTTTCTTTTGACTTTCCAATTTGAACTCTTCTCCATTTCAATAAACTTGATGAATAGTAATAATAACTCTGCTACAGCTAGGAAGACTTGCAACTTGCTTTCAGTTAAATAACTAAAGGTCCCATACAAAATTCTGTAGGACTTGTCCTTTTTTGATAGAAATAATATATTGTAATCCATTGTTTCCTGAACTATAAGGGACTTAAGCATGGAAAAAGCAAGGTTAATTCCAGTCAGTGGCAAAGTTTGATTTAAGGTGTGGCTTTTAAGTTTGCAGTTTAAACATCTCACTCAATAATTCCTTTCAGTTTATGCTAAGATCTTGCCAAAAAAAAAGGCATGCAAGATAAACACAAGGAAACTAGCAGCTCTGGTTTAATATGTCTTAATTATCTTTTATTTAGCTCCTTCCTTGCCAGCATTAAGCAAGATGTGGCTAGATTATGATCTACAACTGAAGCTCTGTTGCAAGCTAATGCCCAGCCTTAACATTTAGCAATACAAAGCATCAGAAATGTTTTTTAGAACAACTTCCAAGTCTGATTTTCAAGTCTATTTTCCTTACCAATGTACTAATTGAGAATGCAAAAACTAATAAATAATTTGTTCTTGGTAAAATGTAATAAATATAGTTATCTCATAGCATGCTTTATTCACAGTATGCTCTGGCGTCCTCAGGTGTGAAATAGCTGATGTTAAAATCTTCAAATCATAATCTAACAGAAATGTTTGTATCTTTTTTGAGTTGTCAGCTACACAACACATTGGGTAACAATCAATAGGGAGGGACCTTGTTTTACAGTATAATTGATGCAAACTTAGCACAAAGTCATTCTATTGCAGAGTGGGCTGGCTTTTCTTAGCCTATCACTATGGCTGTATTACAGACTTCTCTGCCTGGCCACAGCACCTTGCCCAGCCAATAGGAATGTGCCCTTGCAGCTCAAAAGACAATGGCCTACCAGATCTCTTCTTAATCCTTAAAGAGCCATGACCTATTTCTTGCAAATACAAGCCTGTTTCTAGGCAGATTGCTAAGTATTGCAAGAAAGAGGTCAGCACAAAGCAGTATCAGATCCACCAACAGTTGCCCAACAGGCTGCTTCATTCTGAGTACCAATTTTCACTTCAAAAGACCTGTTGACAAGAAACAGGGGTCTTATATTTTGGCTCTGGCTGCATTCATGGCATAATAGAGGTAATGGATCATGCAGGTGGTTTTTCCTGCTATGAGGCTTTCAGTATGTTTTCTCCTTCAGTATATTTTAGCTTTTTAAAACTATGTAGAAAGGATTAAATTAAATACATTTTCTCATGGGAATGTTGTACAAATATTCAAGGGTGACAACACTTTTGAAAACAAAGTCAACTATGACCCACATCTTACCTGGAGACCCACAGAGAAAATGTGACAGAACTTTTTTATGGTAGGGTAATTTTTATGGTAGGGGTAATTTTCGGTAGCATGCCAAATATCCCCTGATCAGGAATAGACAACCTAGTTTTCTTTGAATATGGTAGACCAGAGGTCTCCAAACTTGGCAACTTTAAGACTTGTGGACTTCAACTCCCAGAATTCTAAGAGGTTTTTTTTTTTAATTACATTTATATGCCGCCCTTCTCCGAAGACTCAGGCGCTTACAATTCTGGGATACAACCCAATGTGCTCAGCAATAGCCTTCATTCCATTGTATATGCCTGCTTATTACTAAGCGGCATTTTTACAAGGTCAGCTAATTGCCCCCAACAATCTTGGGTCCTCAATTTACCTACCCCGAGAGGATGGAAGGCTGAGTCAACCTTGAGCCTGGTGGGATTCGAGCCTACAGTAATTGTAGACAGCTGGATCTTAAGAGCAGGCATTTAACAGCCTGAGCTACTCAAGTTGAAGTCCACAAGACTTAAAGTTGCCAAGTTTGGGGACCCCTGTGGTAGACTAATACCCCCATTATCTAAACATCAAGGATTGTGGTCACTATGGTTCAAAATGCAAGATGTTAAATTGCTGACTCTGACTTAATATTTATTTATTTATTTATTTATTTGACTTGTATGCCGCCCCTCTCCCGAACGGACTTGGGGCGGCTCACAGTTAAAACCAATACAATAAATAATTACCTAAAATAGAATTAAACCCACAAGCCAAATTACTAAAACAAATGATAAAACAAATGATAACACAAATTATAATATTAAGAGGAAACTCTTCAAGTGTAAAATCCTCTTCAAATATATATATATATATATTTGGTTGCTGCTTCTGCCCTGAACTTGCAAATAAGATATTCATAGCTAAATCACTTCCTACCCTGAAAATTATACACTTTCCTCAAAGCAAGAAATCTAGACAACAGCTGCCATTTAGGTTGTCAGAAAATGAAACAAGATCACTTCCTCTTTGCCTAAGAATCTCAGGTGTAACCAGACTTAACAAATCATTTGTGCAGTGGGCAATCTCTACCCTTAGACTCGATCTAAAACACAAGACCCACAACTGCAATACCAGGCCTAATTCTGGGAATTGTTTGCTTCTTCCCATCTCTCAGATGAAGCCATTAATTATGCATCTTACAGCTCTTATAGATAAATGACCAGAAATATTAGAAAAACTCCCCATTTACTTCCCTCAAGAGAGAAACATCTGTTTAAAAAATTATTGCTCCTACCTATGTTTATTCATTCTGCAACTGTAAGAAAAGGATAAGGGAAAATGCATTAAGCTAGACATACTCTCTCCTTTTATTCTCTGTTCCAAATAGAAACCTACTTTTTCTTCATTGATTCAACAAGATCCAGTAATGAAGGAGATTCAGTTGCTCCATCACTGCAAGACCAGGAACAAGAGCCTTCCTTGTTTTCAGTGGGATGCATTGTTATGTCTAGGAACAAGACATTTTTACATTGTGTTGTTACTTGTTATTATTACTGAATCAAAACCTACGGTTCTCAGAAATCTGTTTTGTTCTGGAAACTCAAATAAATGGATGTATTGCTGATTTGATGACCAAAATTCTCTGTAAAACAGACTTCTTTTAATCAGGCATGTCAAACTGGTGGCCCATGGGCTGGATACATCACGCAAAGGTCACACCCATCCCAGCTCTGCAAAGGCACAATCTGGCCTGTGAGGTGATTGAGTTTGACACCCGTGAAGTAGATTGCCTGCACCTACAAACAAAAGTGCTCCTTAAACTCTGGACATGAAAGTTGAATAGTAGTATCTTTAATTTTAGATTTGTAGAATTTTGGTATTAAACTTCATGCAGGCTCAAAACATAGATGGATTTTTCAAACTAAACACATTTTCCTCCATCTTACATGGGAGGTCTGCTTGAAAGCGGACTCACGTATCATCCAAAATTTCTCAAAATACATATACCACCAACACAAATCTGGAACATGGGTAATTGTTAGATGCAAGTTTTCTAAATTATCGAAAGCCAAATGAGCATCTAAAGATACATAGGAGCAAATGATGCAATCCATCTGGAATTGTCTTTTCTTCCTAGTTATAAGGTGGCAATTGACAAACTGAGAGAGCAAACTGCCTCAGACTGATACTTTTGGCAAGTTCAGGTTTGGGTCTGTATATTAAACTTGTCAGAACTTTAGCAAATCCACAGAGCTGGAAATGAAGCCACAGGGAAGCTTCAAGATCTGAATGCAGATAGTTTTTCACTTAATAACTTATTTATTTTTATTTTATTTATTTGATTAGTCAATTGCTTACAAGATAATAGGTATAAGTATAAACATAGTTATAAATACATGGATACATATAAGAAAATAAAAGAAACAATAGGACAGGGATGGTAGGCACTTTGGTGCGCTTATGCATACCCGCTACAGACCTCTTAGGAAAGGGGTGAGGTCAACAGTAGAAAGTCTAAGATTAAAGTTTTTGGGGTTTGGGGAAGAAACCACAGAGTCAGGTAGAGTATTCCAGACATTGACCACTCTGTTGCTGAAGTCGTATTTCCTGCAATCAAGTTTGGTGCAAGTTTTGTGTTTGAGTTTGTATCTATTGTGTGCTCTTGTATTGTTATGGTTGAAGCTGAAGTATTCATTGACATGTAGGACATTGCAATGTATGATTTTATATATTATACTTAGATTGGACCGAAGACGGCATAGTTCTAGGTTTTCTAAGTCTAGAACCTCAAGTCTGGTGGCATAAGGTATTCTGCAATGAGTAGAGGAGTGGAGAACTCATCTTGTGAAGTATTTCTGGACTTTCTCTACTGTGTTAATATCAGATACGTAATGTGGGTTCCAGACTGGTGAGCTATATTCAAGTATTGGTCTAGCAAATGTTTTGTATGCTCTAGTTAGTAGTGTGATATTACCAGAGAAAAAGCTATGTAGGATTAGGTTAACAACTCCTAATGCCTTTTTGGCTATGTAGTTACAGTGGGCTCTAGCACTTAGATCATTTGAGATGAATACTCCAAGGTCCTTGACAGAGTTTGGATCATCAACAAGGTCTTGACTATTCAGCTTGTATTTTATTTTCTGATTTTTTTTTTGCCAATATGTAAGACAGAGCATTTATTTGTTGAGATTTGAAGTTGCGAAATATTTGTTAGGATGAGTGACAATTATGCTGACTCAGCCTTCCCTTTGTCTTTGTTTATCTTGCAGCCTCAATCTTCAAGCAGTAAATTGTAGCAATTCTGACACAAAATTAGCCCATGGTAACACAAAGGTTTCTGTTAACTTGATATGATCCCAGTGAAAAGTTACTATTTGGAAATTCTGTCTTAAAAGCAGGATAAAAAATATGGCTAATCGGGCCCAACCTTTAGCTGTCATCCAGACTGATAAACTACATTAAATCAGGGGAAAGTAGAAAATGTATTATTCCTCCATTTCAGTTAGTGCTGTGAGAAATTCTCAAAACAACAACAATCTTCACCCTTTTCCCAGGGATACAACTCAGAGAAATATTACAATGTTGACTTCAACTTGTTTATCTCTCATGAGGTGATGTGAATGCTGCAGGTGTTTTAACCTACATGTTAAAAGGGGGAAATCTGCCTTTAATTTAGTAAAGTTGGAAGCTAAAGCTTATACATGTGATAAGGTTCATTAGCATTGTTAAAAGTCTTGTGAAAACAAATGAAATCTTCAAAGGCAGGTTGTGAATCCACAAAGTATCAATGCACATTAAAAATAGCAACCTAGCCTTTTACTGATCGGGGAAATCAACAGGCTCACATTGAAAAGCAAACCTTCTTTGCTGCTGCATCCACTAGCATTTAGATATTAACGCAGACCAAATGTAATGTGATTAGTTACAAGGAAACAAAGGTTGTGCAGAGTTTTATTTTGTTTCTTAATCTCAGCTTGACATTCAGATGAGTTGCCGAATTCTCTGCATAGACACAGCCCTGAAAGGCTGTTTAGGTAGTTCTGAGCCCTCGTCCCAAAATATCATCTGTTGCCTAGTGCTTTGATTGGCTGAGGAAAGAAGGAGTTTATTGGTGGAAAATGCAGGAGGGAGGAAAAGTAGCTAGGACAGCAGAGTCAAGATAATAGTTGCTTGTTTGTAGTATCTATGCACAGAGCATAAAGGAAATGCTGAGTGAAAACCCTTTCACGCGATGCATAATCAAGACTGCATAAGGACAATCACACACCTGCTTCAGACTAGGCAGAAATGCAAGCAGCCATTTGCATAGGTATGCTTATACAGGTAGTCCTCAGCTTACCACAGTTCATTTAGTGATCATGCAAAGTTAGAACAGCACTGGAAAATGTGACTTATGACCGTTTTTCACCGTTGCAACCTTTGTAGCGTCCCTATGATCATGTGATCAAAATTCAGATGCTTGGCAACTGGTTCATACTTACGACCGTTGCTTTGTCCTGGGGTCATGTGATCACCTTCTGACAAAGTCATTGGGGGAAGCCAGATTTGCTTAACAACCCAAATTCCTAACTTATCAGCTGCAGTGATTGACTTAACAACTGTGGCTAGAAAGGTCATAAAATGGGACAAAAGTCACTTAACAAATGCCTCACTTAACAACAGAAATTTTGGGCTCAATTGTGGTCGTAAGTCGAGGAACTCCCTGTATATGCAATCACACACACAAATTATTACTGAAAACAAAACATGAAAGTTTTTTGACAAATATTTCTATACTTATTTATATTAAGTGTCTCAACATGGACAAGTCCCTGCAGTTTTCTGGACAAGGTTTTTCAGAAGTGCTTTGCCATTGCCTCCTTCCTGGGGCCGAGAGTGACTTGCCCATGGTTACCCAGCTGTGAGCAACCCAGCTGTGAGCCACATCAAAGGAGACAAAGAAATTCAGATTATTTAAAAATGTAACGAATCAATGGCTTTACATCAGGCTTCCATAACTGAGGCTTTTCTGGGCTGGCAGACTTTTGTGAGTTCCTGAGAGATCCCAAAAGCATGAATATGTAGTTTACATGATTCCTGCATGATTACATTTACTGCAATATTCTATAATGTGCTCAGCAAAAGGGCTGAGAATCAATGGTGGGTGTCATTCAAAATTTTTTACTACCAGTTCTGTGGGTGTGGCTTGGTGGGCATGGCGTGGCTTCTATTCTATTTATTTGACTTCTATGCTGCCCCCTCTCCAAAGGGACTCGGGGCGGCTAACAACTAAAAAACCAACAATAAATAATTACCTAAAAATACATTAAACAATACAAGTCAAATAGAACTAAAACCCACCGATTAACTAAAGATTTAAAAAACCCGGAGGTCAGCACAGCCCAGCCTGTTCGAAGAGCCAAGTTTTTAAATCATGGTGGAAAGTGCGGAGGTCAGGGGCCAAACGGAGTCCCAGAGGTAGTTGGTTCCATAGGGCGGGGGCTGCCACAGAATAGGCTCTTCCCTGGGGCACCGCCAAATGACATTGGGTCGCAGGCGGCACCCCGAGGAGCCCCTGCCTGTGGGCCCCACAGGGCTTGGTGGGTGTGGCAGGGGAAGGATACTGTAAAATCTCCCTTTCCACCCCACCCCACTAACCTGCTTTCCAGCTTCGTTCTCCTGTGCAGGGCAATAAAAGAAGATACAGCCAATCAGCTGGGACTTGGGAGGCAGAGAATAGATGAGGGTGGAGCCAGTCGGAGGTGGTATTTGCTGGCTCTCTGAACTACTCAAAATTTCCACTACTGGTTCTCCAGAACTGGTCAGAACCTGCTGAATACCACCTCTTCTGGGAATATGGGAAACGATGATTCTACCCAACACGGAGATGTCAACTGGTTGGGAAGGTTTTCTTGCAGCCAGAAAAAAAAATCTGCTTAAAACACTTCAGTTGATCAAAAATTTCTTAGCCAGGTAATTTTTTGCCCTCTCCAATGATTGCTCCAATGAGTTACAACTTCTTTGGCAGTGGATTTAGACAAAGATGTTCGAAGGCTGACAGAGTAAGGAAGATTTTCATCCTTTCCTTCATAAAGATGTTTAGCTTCATAATGCTAGAACATTTATTTCAACTCTTTTCTGCAGGCAGGAAGTTTAAAAGGGGGGAGGGGAGAAACAGCCTTTGTGTTTTGTCATCAAATGTTGGTGTGTGTGTGTGTGTGTGTGTGTATTCTGCTTGAGGATCTTTGTGGCACCGAATGCGGGATCGTGGAGTTCCTTGGGGAGGAAAGGAAAGATCTGCCACAGCAACGGAATCAGGGTCTCTCTCTTATAAGATTCCTCCTTGCTCTGATTGAGAAGCAGAATCAAAAAACTGATAAATAGGTCTGCCTGTTGAAAGGGAGCTGAAGAGTAAATTACTGTAATAGAAAACGGCTTAAGTAGCAGTGTACGGTTCAACTCCTTTTACCGCAAAATCCATAGTGTTAATTGCTTATTGACTCTTTGGTGTGGTGACATCATCGCCAGCCAACCAAAGTCTCTCATGCAAATGAAATAAGAAGTAAAAAAGATAGAAAGAAGCTGAGTGGCTTTACCCAAGTCATGTATGGGTCTAAGATCAGTGCTGCAGTGGGGGTGTGGGTGGCAGGCAGGAGGGGCTCTTAGGAAGCGAATTTTTGTTTTTCCTCAAGTAGTCAAGATAAAGCAAGAAAAAGTGGGGAGGGCTGCTAGAATTAGGTTCTCTGGCTTATTCAGGGCCCAGGAGAATTTTGGAATTTGTTCTCAGTGAAGTCCAAGGGGATTTCTACACTAGCCATTCTGATGTGGGTCACAGAAACAGAGGAAAAAAATTTTCAGGCTTGTGTATCCAGCTTAGACATTGCACCCAGCTGCTCATAGGATGTACTCAACATTCTACACATATTCTCTTTTTGGTTGTATTTTTTTTCTTTTAGAAACAAAAGAAGAAGAAGGATAACCTGGACACACCCTGAGCATCTCTAGGTCGAAAGTCCCCACTTATTTGATGGTTATGTATGAGCTTTGCTACATGTTCAGCAGAGAAAAGGTGATGTTGTAATGCTTGTCCTGGGCTGTGCTGCTAGATAACATGAAGGGATGGATGTTTTCTTTTCCTGAAGTAAGGTAGAAGTCACATTTTAAGCCAATTCATTTCTGCCTTTTTCTAAGGGTGATGCCAGGACAAAGGAATAAAAAGTAAAGCTCTTAAGAAAACGTAAGAGCACTATTTTCTATGCAGTGCAATGTAGTCTATTGCTGTCTCCACCTCTGAAAGATACATCTCCATCTCTGTCAGCTTCCTCTTTGGCCGTTCTCCTAATTTAAAGCATTGCCTCCTCTCTTTGTCTCATCTGTCAGTAAGGAACAATGGCATCAGAAATGTTGTTGCCCAGGTGAGCATATTTTAGCTCCTTACAGGTAGTCCTTGTCTTACCACCGCAACTGGGACCAGAACTGAGTTGCTCCAAATTTCATCATCTTCTTTGCCATAGTTGCTAAGTGAATCACTGTAGTTGTTAAGCAAGTCATTCAGTCTAAGTGAATTTGGCTTGTCCCATTGACTTCACTTGTTGGCTGGGAAGGTCACAAATAGGAACCTCATGATCCTGGGATGCTGCAACCGTTGTAAACACATACCAGTTGCCAAATGCCGATTCTTGATCACATGACCATGGAAATGCTGAAACTGTAGTAAGTGCGAAGACCAATTGTAAGTCAATTTGTTTTCAGTGCTGTTGTAACTTTGAGACTTACAACAGATGAGCACATAAAGCAAAATAAAATTATTGCAATGTAATGCGACTAAAACTCTTAAGTAAAACTTATCCCAAACATACTGTAGATCTTGGCTCACCTAACATCTTAGCCCCAACCCCTGGAGGGAAAGCCAGGTTTTGAAGCCTTCCAAAGGGGGGATTTAGGGACTGGTGTGAGTGTGAAAAATGAAATTGTTTAGGTTGCATTAAGGCAAGTTATTGGCATCAGCAAGGAAGTTTTGGACATTTCAAAGATTTCTCTCTCCAGTCTGGATTTTTCAACTCGGCTTTTCATTATTTTGTAAAACCATCCCTATTTTTAGAGTATTATGATGGTGAGCAACAGGAGGTGGACTGGGGGAAGTAAAAAACACAAACACATATGTAGGTTGTAAAAAGGATAGGAATTATATACAGCTAAGCAGCCTACAGTTTGGTTGTAAAAATGGGTAGGTGGACAAGATGGAATCATTGGAAAGTAAACACTGCAGGATAAATGATAGCAGCTTATGCTGGAGAATAACCAGGAGAGAAACTGATATGACTACAATTCTGGATAGACATGATTATACTCAGAAGCAGTTACTCTGATCTGGCTGCTCTGGGAAAAGAAAGGCTGCATAGTAGGATATGATGACCAAGGAATGGCCAGTTACCGAAAGCAAAGAATTCATATGCTTTTGCCACAAATAGTTAGGCTTTAGATAATTTCCCTCAAGGAATAAATGAACAAGTATTATGGTTTGTTTGGGTTCTCTTTATCTAGTTTTAGAAACTGTGTGGAGAACTGATCACTTTTTAAGTCATACAGTATGTATGTAGAATTACTGAAAAATCAAAAAGATTCACCAACTAAAGCACCACTAAATTTCACACACCCTGTTGCTCTTAAAAAAAATATTTTTAATCTGGAACAAGAAGTGACAATAGAAGGCTAAGTTCTAAATTGGGAACAAGTTACAATAGACATTGATATGCCCAAGGGGAAACATCAGAATTGCCAGGGTATTGATTGAAACTGCAGATAAGAAAAGCATCTTTATCCATTTATTACTGTATCTTTTATTATTCCTTGCTTTAATTCTGACTTTTTCTTTTATTTAATTTTCACATCTTCCTACTTGTTTAGTACTTGTTCTTCTACAGTTCAAACTAAACCAATGACATTCAAACCTGCATACATAACACATACTTCTTATGGCACCAATAGATTATAGATATCAATATGCTACAGAATCTTTGTTCATGCTTGCTAAGCTCTCTGCTTTACCTGAATTGGGTTTGGTTTATTTGTTTAAGTGGTGGCTAGAGGATACAAATCCTTCATTTTTGCAGAAATGAACCCATGAAGGAAACATCAGGGTAGAATTCAAGCTATGCATTGTAGCAGCTTGGGTGTACCATGCAAAAACTTTAGCTTAATTTATCTCTTCCAATACAAAACAAATAATGTTGTAAATATATTGCAGGGTTGTGATGTATTATGGATTCATACTGTTAAGTTTGCATGAAGAGTCAGACGCGGAGTGCTTCAGTGAAGAGTTTATTAGTGACTACAGCTCATAACAGACCCGATTTGGCTGGGCTGCGGCTGCTACTTATAGCCAGCAGCCGCAGTTGCCAGCCAATCAGAGTGCAGGATTTTCCCGTACTTTTTAAACCAATCATTTCTGACATTTTACAAGAACAGTTCAAACTAAACCAATGACATTCAAACCTGCATACATAACACATACTTCTTATGGCACCAATAGATTATAGATATCAATATGCTACAGAATCTTTGTTCATGCTTGCTAAGCTCTCTGCTTTACCTGAATTGGGTTTGGTTTATTTGCTTAATATTCCTTTAACAACGGGAATTGGAAGTATCATACAGGAAAGCACCAACCTCTAGCATAATTTTTCCAGGACTAACTGTGGCCTCCAGTTGAAATATAAAATAGGCGGCTAGACACAATGGTTTGTTTAGGTGCATGCTCACCTATCTGTTAAAAAAAAGACAAAGATCTTCTGGGATGGTAGCAGAGACGAGGCGGTAGAAGAAAGCAATTTGATTAGTCTGTCTTCTATTAAATGGACATTTTTGTGAGTGATCATATCCACCATGGGAACCATTTTGTAAGATTACCCACAGCATGATTTCACAATTTAGAATATACCCACTAGTGCCAAAAACTTAGCTGCCCTGTTTAGGTTATGCCATTAATATGGAAAGTGTGACACAAAGGATATGGAAATATTAAGAAAAATTTGCCTACCATAAACTTTACTCCTATTGTTCTTGTTCTTTGTAGAAAAAGGGATACAATAGCACAGTTAGGAACTGCAGTGGAGGGGCATCAGATAATCCTACCAGTAACCATTTACGATGGCATATGATTATTTAGTGAAAAGGTCAAAAAGAGCCAAGAACAGGGTCAAATAGGCCTTTAGTACTTCATCAGCCCTTGAGGCAATTCCAGACTCATAAATAAACTCTATTCCAAGTGTGCAGTTATATAGCATAAATTGCACACAGGGAAGTCTTAAACTTCTTTCTTTTCCTGGAGCTGTGTCCCAAATTAAATTAAAGTGCTAAGAACTTCTTTTAAGAACCACTACCAAAAACTCCAGAGGTGATTTCATCATGAATCTCTTACATCATACCCACTCTGGTTTTTAGGCTGTCAGGTATACCACTTCTCAAGAATGTCTTAGCTTTAAAAAAAAGATATATGAATTATGGAATCACAATCCACTTCTGAATTGAGGTGTATTAGTGCAGTCTTTTTTTCCACTGGAACTGCAAAAGTAATGCAGCTTTATTCAAGGGCTTTATTATTTGGGAAATCATCACTTTATCTAATGAGAATCCATCTTGCCTACCGATACTTTTTGAACACAAGTCAAGATGTTACTTTTAATGTTAACTGTCTCCATGAAGGAAAATGATCCTGTGGATTTTTACTACAGTTCTCATTCAATTTGAGGGGGACTCTAGCTTTCAAAAAAAAAGTGAAATTCTCATAGATGAAATAAGATTGGGGCACTTTTGGACTTACATAGGTTTGAGGTAGCAACAAACATTTGTGAATGCCTACTGTTCATTATACAATAGCTCCCAGCATTGTGTAGTTGCAATTCTGTCTTCTCAGACTTCACTTAACACTACTGAGAAGTTGGGAATCCCTTTTATTTGATGTTTTTTTAGATTGCGAGGCATAGGCATCTAAGGAGGCTTCCAAGTGACTGAAAGATATGTAACAGAAAACATTACCAACAGTAGTACTTTTCTGCCACTTCCAGTAAGAAGCTCAAAACTTCCCCAAGAAAGGGTTAAAAGAAATTCTGAAGCAACATTACAAGCTTTCCAGAGTTGTGAGTGCTCAATCACTGGAGTTTTTCAAGAAAAGACCAGATAACCATTTATCCGGGATAAATGGTTTATCCGGGATAAATTGCCTTGAGTGGGGAGTTCGACTAGAAAACCATCAATACCAGTACCAGTACCAGAAACTGTACCAGGAAAGGGTTTGCCTCTTAATCCCACCCTCAGATGTAACAATTAACAGAAAATCTGGTCTATTCTATGCAGTAGAATTTCTGTCCACGGAAATGTGATGCTAATCACTAATTTTTTAAAGTAAGTAATGTTTGTTTTGTTTTTAGTCAGCATTTACTCTACTGCATAGATATCAGACTCAATTTTTGAGGCCACATCCGGGCTGTGGTTGACCTTGGGGGCCGGGCTGGCATGGCTGACTGGATGGATATGGCCAACTGGGTGGCTGTGGCTAGTTTGACGCCACTCCTCACACTGCTGGCATGTTTCCTCTTTGCATTGAGTAGACAGGGCAAAGCCAGGCTGGCCTGATTTATTTTTTTATTTATATTTGAACTTGTATGCCGCCCCATCTCCGAAGACTCGGGGCGGCTCACAACTAAAAACACAGAACAATAAATATTTAAAAAGACATTAAACCAACAAGCCCAAATATAAAACATACAATAAAATACATTAAAAAACCATCCCTCCCCCAAGGAAGGGTCACAGCCCGGGTTGGTCAAACAACCAGGTCTTTAATTCGTGGCGGAAGGTGCGGAGATCAGGGGCCAGACGGAGCTCCAGAGGCAGTTGATTCCAGAGGTCGGGGCCGCAACAGAGAAGGCTCGTCGTCGGGGAAGTACCAACCAGCATTGATTCGCCGATGGAACCCCGAGGAGTCCTTGCCTATGAGCCCGCACAGGCGGCCGGCACTAGCTATTGGAAGAAGACGCTCCCTCAGATATTGGGGACCCATGTCGTGTAGGACTTTGAATGTCAAAACTAAAACCTTGAATCTCACCCGGCGCAATGGCAACCAATGCAGGCCACGCAGGAGGGGGTAACATGAGAGAACGGGTAACTCCCATCACCATCCGCGGCCGCATTCTGCACCAACTGCAATCTCCGGATGGTATGCAAGGGCAGTCCTAGATAGAGAGCGTTGCAGTAGTCGAGTCTCGAGGTGACAAGGGCGTGAGTAACTGTCGTAGGGCGTCCCGTCCAGAAAAGGGTGAAGTTGTCAAACAAGATGGAGCTGGGCAAAGGCCCCCTGGCGACGGCCCCCACCTGCTCCTCCAACCGAGCCGTACATCCAGGAGGACCCCAGATTCCGTGCCCTATCCACAGGGGGTAACACCTCACCCCTATGGCCAAGGATAAACAATCCTGGCTGGGCGAGACGCCGACACGCAAAGCCACTCAGTCTTGGCGGGTTGAGTCGGAGCATGTTCCTACTCATCCAGATCCGTACCGCATCCAAACACCGGGACATCAGGGAGAGGGCATCACTGATCTGGCCAGGGGTGGAAAGGTACAGCTGAGTATCGTCAGCGTACTGATGGAATTTCACCCCAAAACCACGGATGATCTCACCCAGCGGTTTCATGTAGATATTAAATAAGAGAGGGGAAAGGACCGACCCCTGCAGGACCCCATAAGAGAGAGCCCTCGGGGTTGACCGAACCCCTCCCACTAACACTGATTGCGACTGCCCCGAGAGGTAGGAGGAGAACCACTGAAGAACAGTGCCCCCCTCCCAACCCCGAGGCGACGCAAAAGGATACCATGGTCATGGTATCAAAAGCCGCTGAGAGGTCCAATAGGACCAGGACAGAGGAAAACCCCTGTCCGGGCCCTCCAGAGATCATCCATCAGCGCGACCAATGCCGTCTCCGTGCTGTAACGGGTCGGAAGCCCGATTGGTACGGATCCAGGTAGTCCGCTTCATCCAGGAAAAGCGGAACCTGCTGAGCCACCACACTCTCAACAACCTTCGCCAAAAAGCGAAGGTTGGAGACGGACGAAAGTTGTCTAACACGGTCGGGTCCAAGGCAGGCTTCTTCAGGAGGGTCTCACCACCGCCTCCTTCAAGGCGGAGGGAAAGACACCCTCCCTCAATGAAGCGTTGACAACTGCCCGGAGCCAACCAGGTGGCCTCCCTGGCGCATAAGTCAGCCAGGAGGGACACGGGTCCAACAAACATGTGGTGGAACTCAGTCGCCGCATAATCCTGTCCACTTCATCCTCGGAGACAGGATCAAACTCATCCCAGATAACAGTGGCCAGACTACCCACAACTCGATCCTCCGACCACTGCAAATCAGAGGACAACCCGTCCCGAATGCGAGCAATCTTATCCGTCAGATATTGACCAAACTCCTCAGCCCTGCCCCACAATGGGTCCGGCCCTCCCTCTAAACGAAGGAGGGAACGGGTAACCCGAAACAGGGCGGCTGGGTGGTTATCTGCGGACGCTATGAGAGTGGAGAGATAAGACCTTCTCGCCTCTTTGCATTGACTAGACCAGCCTGAAGCCAGGCTGGCCTGATCTTTCCTCTTCACATTCAGCAGGCCAGATATGGCCCTTGATCCTTGAGTTTGACTCCCCTGCTCTACTGGATCGTTGCCTTTATACTTCGTATATGGACTATTTACTGCCACTTTTTTTTGCATGTAGTAGATTTTGTGGGGAGAACACATAATCTAGGTAGACTGATTTGAATTTATTAACTATCCTTCTTTCAGGTTCAAGAAATGAACATAAATATTAAATCATTAAAATATTACCTAGGATTTTAAGGAAACCTTTTATGTTCCATTAAATTATTTTTAGTTTTAGTTTTCTTTTATTCTGCCTCTATTACCTTATAACTAAATCAAGGCAATGAATGTATAAAATAATCCTTCCTTCTCCTATTGGCCATGATAAATTCTTAGTGTGGGTTAGCTTAGATAACCTGATTATCTAGTATCTTCCAGCTTTATAATTCTCTACAACCAAGAATAATGGATGAGCATGGTCAGCAATATTGAATTACTACAGACATGAGAAAACTATGTGGAGATGCCATGTACAGATTCTCAGGAGAGGCAAACCACCTCTTCAAGAATATTCTTCAATTAGACATTCTTGTGAATTTTTAGATATGAACATGCAGAGTGGAAAATTCTGGTAGTTGAAGGTCACACATTTGTGGACAACCAGACTGAGAAAGGCACTTTGTGGATTTTCCTTCTAATGTGCAAGCCATTTTGTTTGTATGTTGTGTCTGTAATAGGACAAGCATTGGCTTCCCCAAACACCTGTAAGAGCTGCCTCACCCAATCTACATAAAATGCCCAATCCTGCCTACCCCTTTGCTCCATTCCTTTAATTGTGTCCAAATTAAAATGTTAATTTTTAATTAAACCCGGCCTTCCTAAGACTGAAAGGAGTGCTGCCTTGATGTAAAAGGGGAAATATAGGATTGGAGATGATGAAACACCTCTTTAAACCCTTTTAAAGCCTGCATGAGGATTTCTTCACACTTCCCTACCTCTACCTAACATGCATACATAGAATCTCTCTTTTTTTGCTCTTCAGTTCTTCAATATAATTTCTTTTTATTTGAAACAAAAGAGGTATACATCCTTTCTTTCCCACTAAGGTATATTGTGTGCTTCCAAGGAGATGCACAGAACAGCTATTTATTTTAAATCCAGTTTATTTACTGCTATTGCTCCTTCCTGTATTTATTCCTCTGCTTAGTCCAAGCCAAAAGGGTTGTTGAGGGCAGTGCCAAGCAACTGGAGCAGGCAGGACACACCTGCACTAGTTTATAGTGGAAAATCTAACCTCTGAATGCAATACTATCAATGAGACATTATGGAGCATTCATATGACAAAATGTATGTCAGAAAAAAATTCTTTTACACTAGGACAACTCAAGATGAATGTAAGCTATCTCAACATTGTTCTGTGAAGAAACTGTGTCCTCCCACTTGCAGTGTCTGGAGGCTGTTAGGGGCTGGATGGGGAGCAATGGGTTGAAACCCTGGCAAGACTGAGTGGCTCTTGGCTTTGGGGTTCTTTGGCACAGGGTGAATTGTTACATTTGGTCTTGGATGGGGTGGCACCAGAGGTGGTATTCAGCAGGTTCTGACCAGTTCTGGAGAACTGGTAGCGGAAATTTTGAGTAGTTCAGAGAACCAGCAAATATCACCTCTGACTGGAGATTTTACAGTATCCTTCCCCTGCCACGTCCACCAAGCCACGCCCACAGAACTGGTAGTAAAAATTTTTGAATCCCACCACTGGGTGGCACTACCCAAACAGACTCTGTGCATAATCTGGAGGTTCTCCTGCACTTGCGACTCCTGCTTGAAGAGCAGGTGGTGGTCATGGCCGGGAGGGCCTTTGCACAACTGCAGGCTGTGCACCCTTTTCTGGACCAACAATCCCTACTCATGCCCTAGTCACTTCCTGTCTTGACTATTGCAACACACTCAACATGGGAATGCCCTTGAAGAGCATATGGAAGCTCCAGTTGGTGCAAAATGCAGCGGCCCGCATGGTTTTCTGCAGATCTTGGTGTGCACATGTATCACCTCTCCTGCAGGAGCTGCATTGGTTGTTGATTTGCTTCTGGGTGCAATTCAAGGAGCTGGTTGTCACCTTTAAAGCCCTTCATGGCTTGGGACCAGGTTATCTGAGGGACCATCTCTTGCCGGTCGCATCTATCTGACCCACCAGAGTGGGCAGGCAAGGAATGCTGCGGGTCCCATCCCCGAGGGAGATAACTTGGTGGGACCCAGAAGAAGGGCCTTCTCCATGGTGGCTCCCTCTTTCTGGAACATCATTCTCCCAGAGGTTAGAATGGCCCCATGCTAAGACTCTTCCGGAAGGTGCTGAAGACCTGGTTCTGTCAGTGGGCCTAGGGAACGTAGAGAGGGATGGAACCCATTGAATGGTTCATATGATGTGTTGTTGCCAGGGCGGGTGGGGTGGGATTATTTTATTTTTTTTATTTTATGATTTTATGATTCTTTTATTAGCTTTCTTGTTTTCTATATGATATTTTTATATTTTTGTAAGCCGCCTTGAGTCACCATGTGTGAATAGGTGGCAATATAAATCTTTTAAATAAAATAAAATAATAAAATAAAATAAAATAAAATAAAATAAGGCAGCATGATGAGGACATGTTCTCTGAGGATAGATACAGAGGCAAGTCCCTGGTGAGGTTCCAAAAGGACCAGCAAAGACAAAATAGAATTGCAAAGCGAACAACGTATATATAGTCCTCTCTCATATTGCTAAATCAAATCTATTTAGGGATTGTGTTTCAAGGTAGAGAAAAGGTTAACTAAAATAGATTAATTTAGCTGCCAGTTGCTAAAGAAGTTGAAATTAAACAACCAAAAAAGGAAAAAATTGAAACAAGAAAAAATTTAATTCCAAGTGCTTACCCCCTAGCAAGTGACTCTCAAGGTACTAAGACAATTTTGAGTTCTATAGTAATGTAATAAGTTAACAAATACAAAATCATTCTTTGTGTTAATAGTTTTTCCAGCAGACATTTTTTTTCCAAAGACACTTCACCAAACTTAGTTATTTCTCCATTTCATTGCTAGCACAAATCAGTATCGAAGTGAAAAATAAATCCTGCAACGATGCAATGATTCTTTGAAGTACCTCTTAATTTGCTCATTGGTCCACAAACCTTAAAAAAATAAAGATGAATATTGACCAGTCTTTAGCATTCTATAAATTGTTTTAATCATGCCAGGTCAATTACATAATATTCAGAAAGGCCTATTTGTTTCTATACTTCCACCCAAGATCAATCATACTTCAATCATTTGACATTTAAAATGACCTCTGGCTATTTTTCACTTGTGGCATGCCTCAAGATGAAAAAGTTTTTACTGCACAGCTAAATTTTATACATTCAAAAACCATGGGAAACAATGCAACCTTTAGATGAATCCTGGATTTTGATATATTCTAGAACATAATTTGCACTTCTGTGGAGTGCTCTCATTCTAAGATTATAACTGATGCAGACATTGCTTAACAAGTCACATTTACTGGTTCTCCTAATTTTCTATTTGATTTTTTTAAATTGCTTGAAGAACTTTTCAAACTTATGAAAACTTAGTGCACAAAAAATATTAAAACAACTACTTTAAAACCTTGAGTTGACCTAATAAAAGTATTATCCTAACAGAATTCTGGATTTTTAAGAGGTGTTCTTAAATGATATCATTTTAAAATAATTATTCCTTCAACTTTAAAGAGGTGCCATTAAAGTCCACAGTGTTGTATGGATACTTGGTGTAGGCACTGTTCATCTATGATGATTAATTGTTCATTTTTAAAAACCTATATTTTAATTTGTGCTAAAATGTCTACTAAAAGATTTTTTCTCTGCAGCTATATTAAAATATATTGAAATATTTGTGCAGTACAGAAATGAAACAGAAATTTAAAACATTTTGATAAAAATTTTAAATGGGTTCAAACAATAAAGTATGCTAAATATGGTTATATTTTCAATTTCCAATGGTTCTTGTACCAACAACTATGAGTGACTTATGGATGATTTAAAACAAGTAGTCAAATCAATTAAAACATGCTTCGGTAATCATTTTCCTATTGATTTCACTTTTCCCTTAGTGTTTTCATTAATGTTAAACACTTTTAGTGTGATTTTTAAGTTATGAAATTTCTATTACTCAATAGTTGTTCATTGAAAAATAGCAATTGAACTTAACATTTGATTGAAGAAGAAACTGAATATTCCAAATTGCCAATTCTTACTTCAATTATGTTATACCCACCAATATGGATAGTACATGTAAAAGAATCAATAAAGGAGAATATTTGCAGCTTAGAGTTGAAATGAAGGGTCCTTGGTGTTCTGAGCTTGCTTGTTTTCTTGCAGATGTTTCATTACTATAGGTAATGCCAACAGTGCTAGTAAGGAGCAGTTTCTCGTCAGATTATCTAGAAAAAACGATTTCCAGGAAAATATACAAGTATGAAAATCAACATAAGCAGAATTTAATGAGACACAAGATGAATGGTTGAATTAGAATTAGAACAGGATATTCTTTGAGAAGTGTTCAAGAACTGTTTCGTATCTGTGGTTTTATTAAAAGAAGAAGTATATGTGCTGGCACATGCATGCATGTGTTCAGTAGGGAAAAGATACAGAACAAAAGAACATGCATCCCACCCAGCTCCATCCAAGAGTCCCAGGGAACTATGGTCTTTCTCCACTATTTGTAGAAAATTGGAGTAACAATCAATAAAGTAAAATCTTACAAGAATCACAAATGGCCAATCTAACAATTGCCCTTGCCTGACAAGTGTTTGTATTACCCTCAGAGAGGTTCCAATCATATTAGACAGTATGTTGTGGGCTTACTTTTGTATCAAAAAGGAAGCCAAGAACATCTTATTAAATTGCTTATGTCTGGAAAACTGGTCAGCTTATCTCCATCTGGGAGAAGAGACAGTTTATAGACAACATGCTGATGAAGTCTGTCCTTGCTATGCCCCCAAGAGGCAGACATGAATACGGTTTCCATCCTTCACTATTCAATCTAATTTTACATCATCTTTCTGCTTGCCAGGCCCTGGATGTCATTATCACATTAAAGCCTTCATTGTCTTCCACAAGTTCAATCTGGGATTTTTGCAAGTTATATTGTACCCCTGAAAAGCTTTAATGCCTCTGAAGTCATGTTCAAATGAAGCCAAGACTTGCATTGCTATAACCGAAAGTCAAGTGCCATCCAGTAAAGTTTTAAGATGTGCACATTCCTAAATTGTCCTTGGAGGGGGACTAACATTTAGTATTCATATAACGTACTCATCATATTTAAGAAATGAGTTTTAATCTTTCTTCTAGTATTTACATATTTTTAACATTCCAACATGTATGGATTTTTTTTCTTGGCCAAATTATTCTGCTGGATCATGATAGTAGATATTGTTCAATACATAAAACTGATTTATTCTCATACCTTCTACATGTTTTGAAGTCCTATTTTCAGTTGGTATGAAGTTCATGATTGTATCCTTTTACACTCAGACAATTATTCAGCCAAGGAGGACTGAATCAGGAGATTTTGTCCCCTGGGGTGGTAGTCTAACACATACTGTCAAATCATGGTATACAGCAGTGGTTCTTAACCTTTTTGAAAGAATCGCCCCCTTGAACCATTGAGGAAGTTGTCATCGCCCCCCACCCTCAACATAACCGCCCCCCCGCCACCTCTTAGCATCCCCAAGGGGGCCAGCAGAGGGGTGCTAAGAGGTGGCAGGGGTTCGAGCCGGCCGCCTGCAGTTTCACCCATTTTGGCGCCTGCTCCAGAGTGATGCTACAGTCAGTGGGTGAGCCTGCAGGGCTGGCGCCTTGAACGCCCCCCTGCCACCTCTTACCGTCCCCAAGGGGGCCAGCAGAGGGGTGCTAAGAGGCAGCAGGAGGGCGGTGTGTCAAACGTGGCCGCAGCGGCATGTAATGTGCCGCATTGGAGGCGCCAGCTCCGGAGCAGTGCTAGTCAATGGGTGAACCTGCAGGGCCAGCCGGCACCTCGAACGCCCCCCCCATTGTCTCTTAGCACCCCTCTGCCAGCCCCCTTGGGGACACTAAGAGGCGGCAGGGGGGCGTTTGAGGCACCGGCCCTGCAGGCTCACCCCATTGACTGTTGCACCACACCTGAACGGCCCTCAATGCGGCAGCATGTTGGGAAAAGCCGCCGCCACCGCTTTCCCAAAGTGCTGCCGCTCTTGCATTCTTTCTGTCTGTCCATCCGTCCATCCATCCATCCATCCATCTATCCATCCATCCATCCATCCAAAAGGTCTGTCTGTTTGCCTGCCTGCCTTCCTGCCTATCTACCTACCTGTCTGTCTTTTTGTCTACCTACCTATCTACCAATATAGATCTCTCTCTCTCTCTCTCTCTCTCTCTCTCTCTCTCTCTCTCTCAATATATCTCACTCTATTGCCCCCTATCACCCCCTTCTGTTCCTTCGCCCCATTAAGCCCTTTTCATTCCACCGCCCCCTGAAAAACAAAATCGGCCCTTGGCAATATCGCCCAGGATAAGAACCACTGGTATACAGCATATAAAACTAACCAAATTATTTTGCTCCCCTAAAATAATCCCCAAAACATCTCTCTTGCCACGAAAGGAAAAATGCAAAATTAACCATTTTAATAATTCATAATTGACTGCCCTAAATCACTAACCAATTACATATTGTATTATGGCAAAATTCTGAAATTGCAATCATGTTCATCATCAGGAGAGAAGATACACAGAAAGGATTCAACAAAATTTATTTTCCAAAATGTATTTATTTATTTATTTTAAAAAACCAGTACACCTTTGACACCACCCCTTATAAAAGGCCATTTTTTTTCTTTTATCAGAACAATGTCATTGGGGTTTTTTTGTTTTGTTTTTGTTTTTTAGAACAGCTTCTGTACAGTGCTCCAGAATGATGGGTCACTGTAAGGGAAACAAATGTCTTTCAGGCAGCCAACAGATTGTTGGCTACTGCTGCAGCAGAAAAATAGAGGAAATGGGGCGGAGTGGAGGGGGGTGAGGAAGGGAAATGCCATGCTGTTACTACTGTTGAACAATTCTAGCAGCAGAATCTGAGAAGACAGGAGAATCTCTCTTCCCACCAAAGCATATTTGACAAGAGTTATCCAGTTTGCTGCATACAAATGAAGTGGAAAATCTGGGGGAGACCGTATCACTCCACTCTTGATACAACTAAATACTGCCACGCTCACATATCCCATTATAAATTACAGTATAGCTTATTTGGTTTTGCTTAGTGCAACATGTCAATCACAGCTTTATATTTTAGTGTTATGTATAACTAGATGTTCTGACCCAAGCCTTGTTCCAAGGAAACAAACACGAAACAGAGGTAACAAAAAAACCTTTTATTGATTCTTTACAAATTCTGTTCCTTCATGGTTAAAAGGCTGTTTCAAATTAATTATCTCTGACAAGAACAACCCTTGCCAAGGTGGTGCAAGGCTGCCATGAACACCAGATAAAGTTACTAAGAAAGATTTCAAACACAAAGAGTCTCCAAACACCAGCCAAGATATTCTGAACATCCACAAGGCTTGAGTGCAAAATCTTCTTTGCTTCCTGCAAAGAACTCCAGTTTCTCAGTTGGCTTTTATCTCTTGAGGGAGGGGCCATTACCTTGCAGCCTTACTCCTGAGTTGCCCGTGCTGCTGCAGCTGCTCTTTCCTTTGAGCAGCCCTGCACACATGCGCACTGGGCACAGGCTTCTCGGGAACCTCTTCATCACTGCCAGCCTCCACAATCTCCGAAGGCAGCATTCCACTCCCTGATGGTCCTGGCCCATCCCTGCCTCACACGCAAGCCCCTCACCTGAGCCCTTGTTCTCCGACACCTCAGCCATCCGCACCTGCTGCCAGCGAACCACAACACTAGAATTCTATGATTTGTTTATGGTTTGGTGTGATGGGCGAATCCCAATCATAAAATTAAGTATAATGTTGATAATACTAAGTAGCAAGAATTATAACAATGATAACAAAAGTAGATGGATATGGTCGTGATGGCACAGTGGTTAGAATGCAGTATTGCAGGCTGACTTTGCCCTCAGTCACAAGTTCGATCCTGACCAGTGAAAGTTGACTCAAACTTTCATCCTTCCAAGGTGGTAAAACGAGGAACCAAATTGTTGGGGGCAATATGCTGACTCTGTAAACCACTTAGAAAGTGCTGTAAAGCACTAAGAAGTGGTATATAAGTGCTACTGTTATTGCTATAAAATGTA
This sequence comes from Naja naja, assembly GCA_009733165.1. Classification (NCBI taxonomy): domain Eukaryota; kingdom Metazoa; phylum Chordata; class Lepidosauria; order Squamata; family Elapidae; genus Naja; species Naja naja. The sequence goes on from CM019150.1 coordinate 64,044,594, forward strand.
AAGAAAATGTTGGTGAAGATGTTATCAGCTTTAGCATACATGAGTGTGCAACTTTCCATTTCCTATGGCTGTCAGAAATTCTAGTACTTGCCTACCCAGAATTTTATAACTATTTTTCCCGTGATGAAAGCTTCTCCTTGTTACTTAATAGTGGGCATCAGTGGGCATCAGTTTTTAGAATTTACCTCACACTATTGTTGCAAACATGATGAATGCTACATTTTTATATTGTTTCTTTGTTTGCTCAATTTCTATGGCCTACCATCTCAGTCAATGATATTACATATGCATGCTGGCTGTCGATCAAACTGTGTGGTATTTTATTTAGTGTCTCTACTATCAAGCACTTTAGACATGAAAATGTGTGACAATTCTGCCCATATCATTATCACCTACTAGTGTAAACATCTATTCTGACTTCTTTTACATGGAAGGTCTTAGAGAATTACAATTACACTCAACAGAGGATTGAGAAGACCTCAATAATTACTGTTATCCATAAACTAGGGAGACTGTAAGGCAATCTCTTTCACACAAGAGTCTCACTATGTACTATTAACTTGTTCCACATTTAGGTGTCAAGAGATTTGGGGGCAGATAACAGCAATGTTTCTCAGAGGGCTACCTCTTCCTCAGAGAAGAATTAAAATAATTATGCTACGAATAATGTTAATGCCATTTCATAACACAAAAGGTAGTTCCTTGGGATTTGGGGGAAGGAGCACAAAAGTGTTAGTACAAGACACTGATAGGAAAAATAACCCCCATCCAGCTGATCAGGTTAATAGCTTTTATTGAAACATAAATGGTCTCTAGAAAGTCTATTATGGTGAATCCAGTGGAACATCTGATACCCAACTAGGCAAAGTCTCTTGATCTAACCAGAAGTATGGAGATATAAGCTTGAAATAGTGCAAACCAACTTCCAAGTAGAATTATCTCCAAGGCTTAAGCCACAAAAGCAAACATACATATGACAACACTTCATGCTGATCACTATGGAAAGTTTTGTGCTGAATGAGAACCTTCCAACAACTTAGGTCTTCTGTACCTATATACAAAAACTAGCAATTAAATAAATAGTGAAATTGATTTAAATATACATTAACCTTGATGTGATCCTCTGCCATTGTTGTTGCAACTGATAATTGACAGTGAAGATGAAAAAAACATATTTTTTCCAAAATTGTTGTAAGCTGCCCAGAGTAGCCACACTGTGAAATGGACAGTAAATAAATTTAACAAATAAATAGATTGTTGGGGGCAATAAGCTGACTTTGTAAAAATGCCGCTTAGTAATAAGCAGGCATATACAATGGAATGAAGGCTATTGCTGAGCGCACTGGGTTGTATCCCAGAAGATTGTAAGCCGCCCTGAGTCTTCGGAGAAAGGCGGCATATAAATGTAAATAAAAATAAATAAATAAATAAATAAAAGTTCAAATATAAAGAGATATCACTTCTATTCTCCCATTTTATACAATATCTTGGTTGATGATGATGATGTGCCTAATTTAAAAGAGCAACTATCTGATAGTAAACCATGAGTTTCACTCAGCTTGAAAAAGTAAATAAAGATTTGTAAAATCGAAACCTTTATGAGAATATACATGTGGAATAAGATATGGATATACAAGTCTTTTTATGACTCCATGAGGCCTAATATTAATCTGAGCGTCCTTCTGATTTTCTTCTTAACTTAAACAACACAATTTTCTTCCATTTATTTTGTCTCCTACTATCTCATCTATTGAGATATCAAATCAAAATGCACCTGAAAAATATCTACTGATATTTAAACCATCAATTCTGATACCGTGTCCAGTACATGACATTGCACTACTTATATTGTTGCAAAATTCTACCTTATTTCCAGATATTTAGGCAAGTTATGTTTTACAACAGAATTAATTTCAATTTTGTTTGATGTTGATTCAAGGGTCCTGCACACATAGCAAGAAAAGCGTTAACCGCAAATCCATCCACAAAATGTTCTGTTTATATTGTTAGATGAATGAATATGTGAGCCTCCATTTGCAGCCGACTGAATGAAGGGAGGTCTGAATGTATTGGAATGAACAAAAGAGGCTTTTACAATCTGTGGGTCCAAATTCAAGTGCTAGCTGTCTTTAACCACACTTTTCACTGAACACTTTTGTTGTCCCTCTGAATACCCACAATACAATTCTGCTCCCCTGGATATATTTAGTGTCCTCATTTAATGAGGTCAAAATTCATTGGATTCATCCAAGTTGAGTGTAATTAGTTTAGTTGCCTTGCATATCAAACTGGAGATCGGCTGCCACATTCAGCACCAACTTCATTGAACCACATTCAGCTTTATTAATGAAATGAACTCAAGGCCAGTTCCAATGTAATATTCTGCAGCTGAAGTGATTCCTGTGGCTGCGTTACTCTGAAGGCACTTAGGTGTTGGTCATCTGAGTAACTTGTTCACAAATCATCATCAAGCTACATGCTGTCAAGGACACTGTTATGGCTCACAGGATCAAGTTTCATGGATGACTTGTTTGCACAAGACGTTTCCATAAGCCCATTGCTTCAGAACAGTACAAACTTTAGAAAAAAGTGTCTTTGCTTTCACTTGACGTCTAGGCTGATATTCAGATATTCAAATAATATTTAAAAGCCTGATATAAATAAAAAGGCGTTTCTTTTAAAAATATATCTTTTAAGTGTCATGGAGTGATCTTAAAGCAATTAATACATTTCAGCAATATATGGTATCAGCTAGCTTATGCTAAGCATTAGATAAAGTTTTGGGGGAATAATGGCCCTTTTTCTTAATACATAATTATAAAAGTTTATGATTCCTAGAATCTATTTCAGAAAATAGAGCCTCTGTAATATTTGACCATTAAATTGCTCCAGAGCAGTGGTACTCAACCTTTTCTTCACCATGAACCTCCTTTAAATATCTTTTGTGACCACACACCATGGCCACAGACCCCCATGATTATTTCAAGCCTTCACGGATCCCCTGTGATGACATCGTGGTCCCCAGGGTCTGCAGACCACAGGTTTAGAATCACAGCTCTACAGTACATCCCATACCTTCAAAATTATTGAGAGAAACAGGGGATAAAAAATCCATAACAACCGAGAGCAACTTGATCTATTAAAAGAAGTAATAGAGTCATGCCCATTGAAAAGAGCTTCTAGTCTTGCAAACAAAGTGACTTTACGAAATTCCTGTTTCAGGAATAAGTCAATTTTAATATGGGATCTTCTTGTATGTAAAGTGATCCTTCAGTACAAGGAGCTCCTAAAGTAACTGCTCAAACTAAAAGCTTGGGATCCTGATTTGGAGGATTGCAAAAGACTCATCCAGCCTGAAAAGTCTTGCGTGACTTGGCTTGCAGGCTACTACTTCACTCTCCACTTGAATGTGTGAAGGTTTCACTGCTGCATCTGTGTGCCTTACAGAGACAATGAAATATCTCAGTTTCTGAGCTCTGCTGAGGATAGATGAGCTCATGTTTCTTTATATAGATATCCCGTCAGACTTCTCTCCATAGCAACATGTCCTGGCATGACAGCCTCTGGGGCTGCGCTGTCAAAAAGCTGGGCTGCTTAGGCTTGATTCTGCATCCTCCCCATCATTGCAAACAATCTCTACTCAACAGCAACAAAACAGAGAAGAATTAGCACAGGTGAAGAAGGGGGGCGGGAAGGGGGACGGTTAGAAGACTGCTTCAGCGCTTCATATTGCCCATGACACAATCTGCCAACAGAACAGATGATTATAATACCTTATGCCATAGTGTCCTCAGGTGGTCAAATACTCAAAATACTTCCCAAATGTCTATATAGGGTGTGTATAATCTCTGCAGATACTTAACAATATAGGCAGACACAGACAGACAGACACATGCACATGATGTACACATACATGTATGAAGTCAGAAGAAAAAAAACTAGCCAGAAAATGTACTAGGCAATTTATTTTGTGAAAATGTAAAAGCCACCAAATTCAAATTGCAAAAATATAATGCATAATATATATGAGTAATGATTGAAATGATATAAATGCCAGGAGCCTAACACAAGTCTAATCTAGAGAGGATTGCACAAGTATTAGAAAAAGGTATTTCCCAAAACCCAAATAAAGCACCTCTCTTCAATGCATTAAGCAGTCCTGGCTTTTGAAAGCTCATATGCTGCTTTCCTCATGGGTGTCGAATCAATGCACTAATGGTCCCAGTGGATGCTACTTTTGCAATGCACATGCATATATCTCAAGACAGCTTTTGAAGCACTTTGAACAGCCCTGCAAGATGCAGCTACTTTAACATTTTGAAAAGTATTGCACTGTCTAGTATGGGAAAAACAAAACCCCACCAGTATCACATCCAAGCTACAATTCAAATCACCTCTCTATTTAATTCCTAAAGGTCCTCATTCAGAAACATCTGACTGTCAGTTCTCTTATAGGGAGGAAAGAAACTCATCAACCCTTTATCTGCTGCTTTGAATCAGGAGGTGCTTTCATGCCACCTTCTGTCTTAACAGTGAAAAACATGTACAGTATACCAAAGGAGGAAAAAAAACTACTGAGCGGTACCAAGAGAGAATCAGGCCCCTTCAAAACTAAGGTTGGGGTTTTGTTTTCATTTAGTTTTAATAAATAAACATCCCCCTTCCCAACTCTCTTCTGTCCCCTCCCTGCATATACACCTGCATAGACAACTTTTACCTGTCAGAAGCTTCTGCTTGAATTAAAGATCACCAAAACAAACAAACAAAAAAAGAACTTGCAGGAAATGGCCTCTTCATTATCCAAACCTGTCAGCATAATGAAAAGAAAACAGTATGGTTTTCTTACCAAATGTACGTAAATTTACAATAAATTAATACAATGGTGGACTGGGGGAATATTGATAAATGTATTTCGTACTGTGTGCATTTGTTCCAATTTTTCATCAAGTCTAATTTTATTTATTGTATTTATATATTTACTAAATTTATATGCCGCCCGTCTCAATACTAAGTAACTCTGTGTCTATGGAGATTCTCAGTCATCCAGGTCATGGTTGTTCAATTGGCAAAGTCCAGTCAACTTTTGGAGAAAAAAAAGCACTTTTGGGACTACCAAGCAATTCTTTCCCCACATTTTCATGTATTTTCAAGCTTGATACCAATGGTTTATGTCCACAAAACAGCAACTAGAAGCAAAATATTTTTTAAAGTTCAAAGAAACAATAGAATAATAGAGTTGGAAGGGACCTAGTCACAAGGAGAAGATCCCAGACTATTTCAAACAGTTGCCCAATCTCTTCTTTAAAATCTCCAGTGATGGAGCACCCATAACTTCGGAAGGCAAACTGATCCACTGATTAATTGTTCTAACATTGTTTCTCATTCTGCCTTTAGGTCTTTTGGAGAATAGATTGTCCCCCTCTTCTTTGCAGCAGCCCTTTAGATAGTAGACAAGCATTGATATGTCTGTGGATTCTTTTCTTGCCCTATCAAGAGTTCTGCTCAAGATTCCTAACTTGGCTGTTTGAGCAGGCCGGGCTGGACTGACCTCTTGGGGGGCGGGTTTAAATTGATTTTATTTATTGGGCTTGTTGGCTTTAATTCTTTTTTAAAGTATTTATTGTCTGTATTTTAGTTGTGAGCTGCCCCGAGTCCTTTTGGAGAAGGGCGGCATACAAGTCCAAATAAAATAAAAATAAAATAAATAAAAACTGAGGCAAGTAACTTAGCTGGGTTGAAGGGAGCTGAAGTTTGAAATTGGAAGGGCAACAGCTTACTATTGACATTGTTAGGGGACATGATTAAGTTATAAAGCACCAGAGGGGGAGATTACCCTCAGCTATACTGTCGGGCTGATCAGGGTCCTATACCCACAAATGGTATTGTTATGTATGTAGGTTTGAATGTCATTGGTTTAGTTTGAATTGTTCTTGTAAAATGTCAAATAGGATTGGTTTAAAAAGTGCAGGAAAACCCTGCACTCTGATTGGCTGGCAACTACGGCCGCTGGCTATAAGTAGCAGCCGTAGCCCAGCCAAGTTGGGTCCATTCGAGCTGTAGTCACTGAATAAACTCTTCACTGAAGCTCTTCGTCTGACTCTTCATGCAAACATAACAGGTATGGTTTGTCTCTATAGGCTATTTTGGAGGGGGGACCAAGGAACAAATAGAGGCCAAGCAAACCAGCAATCAAGACTGAAGATAACATCAAAGGGACTCCCAACTCCTCCATCTAGGGTAGTGGTAGCAAACCTTTTGGCATTGAGTGCTGAAATGGGAGTGCGTGCATGCATGAGTGCACTGGAAACCAGAAGAACAGCTTCCTGGCATGGGCATGTGCGCCGGCCACCTGGTCTTCCAGTTTCTAATGCGCATGTGTACATGAAGACCAGCTGGCTGGCACACACATGCATGCAAGGGAGCTGCTCTTCAGTTTCCAGCGCTCCGGCACATGCTAAGGCCAGCTTCACAAGAACGAACCCAGATGAGCAATGGGCAATGGCTGGCGTTCCCAGAGAGATGGCTCTGTGTGCCACTTCCAGCACACGTGCCACAGGTTCACCATCACAGATCTAGGGAGATCACTTTATTTAAAGAGAGAAACTTCCTGTACCCAAGGCTAGATTTAAATAATGAAGATGGTGTGTATGTAGTGTGGCCTTTGGTAAAGAAATAACAGAAAAGAGTTCCTGTACTCAAAGTGAATTGGCACTGTTTGAACAGGGAAAAATGGGAGGGCACACCTCTTTTCTGCACTCACTGAATGTGTCAACATCCCATTTACTAATAACAAATTCATTTTCATTTTATGTAGCCATACAGTACCACTGACATGCAAGAGGCAAGTACAGGCAAGCTTGGGGAAATTCTAAAGTTTGAAGGCATAAATTGTTAAATATGTTATAAATAATTAAAAGGCAAAAGCTTCCAAACAGCTAAAACATGATCATGAATGGTAAATGGCATAGAAGGCTCCCGTGCCTGACCAGGGGCTAAAATGAGATTAGAATATACTTTAAAAGTGTCTGGCTAGTGACTGAGTTGCAGCCTCCATAACTGCTCAGATCCCAGCTATCCTTGCATGATTTTCCCCCATGAGAGACTCCCTCATGTACTTTCTGCTTCGAAAGAGACCTCAAAGCAACAGCCACTCCAGACACAACCCAACCATGCTTCCCAGTTCCAAGGTTTTCCTTCATTGGTTCAATGTCATTTCCTGGGATTTTAAAACTTGGCTCAGACACCAAGAGCTTGAGACTTCCTCATGAGGAACATCCTTTGACCTAATTGGATTGGCAGTTTTTTCAAAGAATCAAAGAAAGTAGCTCTTTTTCCAGTAGTTCTTCCTCACAATTTTTAGGGCCCATCAATGACTTTCACCAATAACTTTCTGGCCCTGATCACAGGGCTAAGTAATTCTTTTCCCTAGTTCTTTCTTGGCTTCAGCTTCTTCTGCTTCCCATTTCTTTGAGTTTATCAGCCTGCCAGCATCAAAATCCCAGCTCTCTCTGATTTTCGTTAGACTGACCACTTCCCTTGCAATCCATAAGTATCAGTGTCCAAGGCTGATATTGCCTCTTGCCTCTCACATCTTACTGCATTTCTTTTAGGCCATTTTCCTTTCCATTGCCCTTTCTCAAGCTCTTTACAACTGTCTTGTAGCCCAATTTATTGTTCCATTATAACAATTTGCCCTTGCGCTTCCTACTTTGCTACGAGGCAAAAATAATCTGTCTCTCCTGAAAGCCAACGGCTACACTTAGCAATTGGGAAGGTCAGTGAGTGAGGCCAAATCATGTCTGTTATGTATGTAGGTTTGAATGTCATTGGTTTAGTTTGAATTGTTCTTGTAAAATGTCAAATAGGATTGGTTTGAAAAGTGCGGGAAAACCCTGCACTCTGATTGGCTGGCAACTGCGGCTGCTGGCTACAAGTAGCAGCTGCAGCCCAGCCAAGACGGGTCCATTCGAGCTGTAGTCACTAATAAACTCTTCACTGAAGCTGTTCGCGTCTGACTCTTCATGCAAACTTAACAATGGCGACGAAGGTGGGATTCCCCTGAAGAGAAGACGACGCGGAATACAAGCAGAAGAGCAAGATGGCTGCACTGAACACCCCCCCAGCCCCGTTTGATCCGGTGGCAGAAGACTGGGAATCGTATGCGGATCGCTTCCAAATGTATTTGGAAGGAACGACCTCGCCGACATCTCCGAGAAGCGGAAGAGGGTGGTCTTTCTTACGCACTGCGGTCCGGCAGTCTTCAAGATGGCAAAGGCATTGGCGGGAGCTGCAGACGTGAAGGTAATGGAATGGCCTGATTTAGAAAAGCTTTTAAGAGCCCATTACGCCCCACAAGTATCGTGCCTCATTAAGAGACATGAGTTTTACCATCGGGATCAAGGGAAAGCAGCGTTAATGACTCTGTGGCAAGTTTAAGAGACATTGGGGGTGCATGCGAGTTTAACAACTTGGAAGAGGCTATGCACGATCGATTTGTTCTAGGCCTCAAAGACAAGGTGCTTCAGAGCAAATTATTATTAAAACCTAAGATCACGTTGAAGGAAGCCACAGAAGAGGCCTCCTCAGCAGAAGCCACTAAGTCCTCAGCGGCAGCCATGAAGAAAATTAACAAGGCTTCAAGCCATTCTGATGTGGAAAAGTCCACAACAACTCATTGCGAGCAAATAGATTCTGAATCAGACTGCAGTGAGGTGGAGGAAGGAATTTATAGACTCAGAATGGAAAAGAAAAGAAAGACCTGGGAAGAAAAAGGCAAGACTTTTATTGCAGAGGTTGTGGGGGGCCACCCCGCACTGAATGCAAGTTTCTTGATACCATCTGCCTTCGTTGTGAAAAAAGAAGTCACTTAGCAAGAGTCTGCAAATCATCCAGAACTCCACCACACAGAAAAAAGTTTCCTGACAAAGATTTCAAGCCCAACAACTTCAGTGAGAAAATGGGGCGCAACTCAGAAGCAAATGGGAAGAATGAAACTCATCAAACAGTCACCATTGGTCATTCTTCAACCTTAAGAAGCAAAAAAGTACATGTGAAGGTACTCATTGAAGGAAGGCCTTGCCAAATGGAAGTGGACTCAGGCTCCTATTTATCTATGGTGTCATGGGACACGATTCACAGGCTACTTCCCAACATTCAGAAGAAACATTTCCAGAAGCAAGCACTGACTCTTAAAGACTACCAAGGGAACAAGATTCCAGTAGTTGGAACAAGAGAATTCAATGTGAAGTTCAAAGGCCACACCAAACGTTTGCCCCTGACCATCGTGGACAAGGATCGCCCAAGCTTGCTGGGACTTGAGTGGTTCAATCCACTAGTCATCGAGGTGACTGGCATCAATCACGTGAGCAACTCTGAATGGGAGGAGGCCTTGAAGTCTGAGTTTCCAGAGGTCTTCAGCGAAGGATTGGGCAAGTATATGGGGACACCTATCACTTTCAACCTAGATCCCAAGGTGCCCCCAATTCGCTTAAAGCCCAGAAGGGTCCCATTTGCCTTAAAGGAAAAAATTGATGCACAATTAGATAAACTAATAGCTCAAGGAGTTTTAGAGCCCACTGACCGCTCCAGATGGGAGACACCCATAGTCACACCTGTCAAGACTGATGGGTCAGTAAGAATCTGTGGGGACTATAAGGGGACACTGAACCATGCGCTGCAGCAGAGCACATACCCAGTTCCAGTGGTGCATCATCTATTACATTCACTTGGCAGGGGTACAGTCTTTGCCAAATTGGATCTGGCCCAGGCATATCAACAACTAACAGTTGATGATGCCACTGCAGAGGCCCAAACCATTGTGACTCATAGAGGTGCCTTCAAATGTAAAAGGTTACAATTTGGAGTAAACGTGGCACCAGGCATCTTTCAAAGCCTTATGGAAAGGATGCTCCAAGGACTGCCAGGGGTAGTGCCTTACTTTGATGATGTGTTAATCTCTGCTGAAAATGACACTCAGTTACAAGAAAGACTCAGAGAAGTCCTTACCAGATTCAGGAAAGCGGGGTGAAAAGTCAAGGAAGAAAAATGCAGTCTTAAAACTGACAAGGTTGAGTGAAGATGTATTTCTGCTGGGAGACCTAATTTAATTAACTCTGTGTTTGCAGGCCTTATCTTTTGATATGTGTGTTTGTTAGATGTGGGTAATTTATTTGGGGGCTTGAAGAAGTTTGCTAATGTTAGTTGATTAACTTATTTTCAGCTTGACTGTCAATTACTTACTGATTCACATTTTAAGGAAAGATGGAAACAGTATAAAGAATAAAATATATTTTGATATAAAACTTCTCACAGCACGTATTGAAGTGGACCTTAACTATAAGACACAGACCATCTATATACCTGAAAAAGCAGGAAAATTCAGGCACACACCCGAGATTCATAGCTTCTCTCTTTCTTCCGTGTGTCATATTTTATTTTGCTTAATAGTGGAGATAACACTATAGTCCCTGCCATTCAGACATCAGAAAGAGGAGGAAGAGGAAGACCATGCCAGGTCTTTCAAAACTTTTTCCAGGTCTTAAGTTACTGAGAACTGTCAAACAGAGAAAAGGCTCTTGTCTAGAGTCACCACCATGAACCCACAAGCCTCCCAACCACACCCTTCACTGCCTATGTCTGTCAATATTATTTCTGTAAACCACCATAACACAAAACTCAGTAAGACTTTTTTATACTTTTATTTAATAAAAGCCATTCCTGGTAAATGCAACAAGTAAAAGGAAACCAATAGGTTGTACTTGTTCAAAGTCCCAAAGTTGACACAGAGCAGTTTGCTCCCTCCGCATGCCTTCTTTATCAACTGGAATTGGACTCCTACAATGCTGGAGCCAGCACAGTTAGTAATCATGGGAGCTGTTTAAAGAGTTGAATTTCAACAGCTCTAGAGGGCGAAGAGTTTCAGAAGATTGTTGCAGAGGGCCGGTGCATTGCCAGTTGTTAATTTCGGTGAACTGTCTGATAACTCAAGTGTGCAAGCTTAGATGTTGAGATATTGGCAAGGTATGAGAGCCCAAAATCAATAGAATACCTTTATTGTCATTGCATTCAAAATACAATGAAATTTGAAAGCTACTCCAGCACAGTGCCCCAAACACCACATCACAATCATACTACACAGTATTTAAAAAGTAAAATAATTAAAGTAATAATAATTAAAAACCTAGCCTAAAACCCATTTAAAACATATATTAAGTTAGATAGTTTAAAATGCCATTTTATATATAGAACTAAATCACAAATGTACTGTTTGATTCAAGACAATTATTGCCTTGGAAAAGAAACTGTTTCTCAGTCTATTAGTCCTCATTTTAAGACACCTATAACATCTCCCTGATGGTAACAGTTCGAAATATGAATGACCAGGATGAGAATGGTCTGTGGAGATTTTTAGTGCTCTAGAGAGGAGTCTGGTCTTCACAATCTCTTCCAAAGAAGAAAGAGAGCAACTGATGATTTTTTGTGCTGTGTTTATAACTCTCTGGAGCATCTTTTTTATCCACTACAGAGCACCCAGCATACCACACCGTTACACAGTATGCCAAAATGCTCTCGATGGTAGAACGGTAAAAAGTAACCAACAACTTCTCACTCTTTTTCAGCAGCCTCAGAAAGTGCAGGCACTGTTGGGCCTTCTTTGCAGTGGCCATAGTGTGGACTGACCAAGTAAGATTGTCGTAAATATGAGTTCCTAGAAATTTAAAACTATGAACTCTTTCCACACAATCTCCATTGATATATAGTGGGAGAGGCTCTGCTTTGCATCGTCTGAAGTCTATAATCAATTCTTTGGTCTTTTTGATGTTCAGGGTGAGGTTATGACTCTTGCACCACAAGACCAGTCTGAGAACCTCTGACCTATAAGCTGTTTCGTCTTCTTCTGATATGAGTCCCACCAATGTGGTGTCATCTGCAAATTTTATTATAGAGTTAGTGGGACAAGAGGGAGTGCAGTTGTAGGTGTAGAGTGAATACAAAAGGGGGCTCATCACACAACCCTGTGGAGAGCCAGTGCTGAGAGCAAGAGTGGAGGAAAAATAGCTATCAATCCTAACAGTCTGGGGTCTGTTAGTAAGAAAGTCCTTTATCCAACAGCAGATGTGAGAGGAGAGGCCCAATTCTAGCAACTTCTTAATCAGTATATCCGGAATGATGGTATTAAAAGCGGAGCTGTAATCAACAAAAAGCATCCTTACATAGCTGCCACTATGCTCCAGATGGTTCAGTGCAATGTGGAGAGCCATGGCAATAGCATCCCCTGTGGATCTGTTATTCCGATAGGCAAACTGGTATGGGTCAAGGTTTGATGGGAGGCAATCTTGTATATATTTTAAGACCAGTCTCTCAAAACACTTCATAATTATGGGTGTGAGAGCTACTGGTCTATAGTCATTTACAGTATCAGGGGAGAGCTTTTTGGGAACTGGAATAATAATGGAAATTTTGAGCAAGCAAATACAATTCAAATCTTCTGCTCCTTCTGCTTTATTCCTGCAATGCAGCCTTTCAATATGAATTCCTTATTTTTGATTGCTTTCTCATCTAGCTTTGCTAACACAAAAAATGGTAGGAATTTTAAAATGTTTAAACAAACATGTATTGATTTATTTAGTGTAAGGCAAATACATGGACTTATAGTGGTTCAAATGTTAAACATTGTTGATGCTTGATGTATGGAATAGGAAAATGTTCTTGAGCCATACTATCATCACAAGTTTTCCCCATAATTTCATGCTGCTTCTAGTCTGTATTCATTCGCAACTTAAACTTTATATTCTAAAATCTTCTTTAAATAAGCACTTCAATGTGTTAATGTATTCAGTGGAGAAGTGGTTTACTTCTTCCTACAACTGAGAAAAAGTGTCTAGTCACAAAGTCACCCAGTTGGCTTTGTGCTCAAAGCAGAATTAAAGTTGTAGTTTCCTGATTTCTAACCCGGTGCCTTAAACTGCGGCATCAAACTGGCTTTCTAATACCAGCCATTCACTTTTTTCAAAATACACCTGATATTCTGATCAATCAAAACTGCATCACAATATTCCAGGGATAGTTTAACTAAATTGTGCCGAGTGACACTACTTTACAGAGCCACGTTAACTGCAACTGTTGGAACAAAATGGAGAGTTGAAGTAGAAAAGCAAAGGGTTCTGACTTGATGTCACCAATCAAAGTTTCACCCACCCTCTTCACTTCAACTGAAATGTCTTCTGCATATGAACATGCTTTGCTTTGTAGAGCCACATTGAAAGAACCTTTTGGTAAACGCTCAATTGAAGCCAGACTCTCTTTGAGGCTTCACGTGCAGCTCTAACCATTAAACTCTGGGCTGCTCACTAGTTGAAGAGATAATTGCACATGGGAATTCATAAAGATCGATTTGTCCAGCTCCTCTGCTTTTCTTTGGTTAAAAGCAAACCAAAGAAGCAAAAGGCGTGACAGTTGATGATCCCAGCACATTACTTTCCCTGGTCTCTTTATACTGATGTTCAAAGTATAACACCAGCTGGTTAGAATATCTAGAAGTCAAAGCGCCGCTTCCTCTGAAGAGAAAAAAATTATAAGCTATGCACATGCAATTAAGTGTGCATATTCTCTCCCATTAATGTTTGGATATGCACACTATGTTCTCAACAAGGACAAGCTGATTTATAAACATGATGATATATACTGATTTGTGAATTTAAAATGAATGTTAAAAAAGGAAACATAGCATCAACAGAACTTTTTTTCTAAGATTTCTACAAGTCTCATTACAACCTAAATCTCCAGTTCAGGGAGACAATTTAATTCCCATGTTTCTTATTCCAGCAGACTGATAGCTATGGCATTTGTTTTCAGCAGCATCTATATCTTCAGCATGGCTTAATTTGCCATGGAAGTTTAGCACTGTCCATCTTTGAAAATAACATAAGCTGAATTACTGTTTCCAATTATTAGAAGAAATGTAAAGAGAAAGCAATGTGATTTTTAACTCAGTAGCTGTGAACTACTAGTTACCATAAAAAGAACATCTGTAATAAACAAAAATGTATTATTTCCCAACATTAACAGTATTATTCATAATGTACACAAATGAGAAGCAGAATGTTAATATTTAACAAATAAACAAAAAATAAATTCCAGTCAAAGAGGATCAGTGTGGCTGGCAATCTCCAAAACAGAGTTACATTTCAAAAATAAATCTTTAATGATGCTTCAACACTTAAATTAAGAAAAAAAACAAATGATATCGTGCTTCTGTCAGGGTTACTTTTCAAAATTTCCACAAACTTTATCAAATGCTTTCATCAGGTTATGCATTGCACTGAAATAAAACAATCTCACACAGATCCAGAGAGAAGAACATCCTACTGGTAGAGAAAAGCCTACCTTGAAGTAAAACTGCCTTCAAATAACTTGGTGAGGGAAATAAGATTTATTATTTTTTTCCATTGTACAAAGGAAATATAACAAGACAAGTGCAAGAAAGGGAAAGGCATTGGCAACTCTTTTAAATCTTTCTACTGATGAGTTGGAGGAACAATGGTCAGCTCAATGAGAAGAAGAAACAGTCTGAAGAGGCCAACAGTAAAGACACTCATATGGTGACCCAAGAGTGCTGTGGATTTTACAAGAGGCAAAGCTTTGTACATGTCTAAAGCAATCCTTTGAAATATAAAATGTTAAAAATATTATATTTATCTGTGATAATATGATAACAATTTGCCATTGGAGAATTTATCCAAATATAGATTCCTTTTAATGATATTCTTTGAAGGAGGTTTGGGATTGTCAAAGAGGAGACTTACACACACATTTTAAATATCTGCTTTCCCAAAACTGTCGAATGTCCCAAATGGAAGCACTTTAGTAGAAAGCAGTAAAATCTGTTCAGGCATCATTCTGTCATAAAGCATCAGACAGTACAGCAAAGAATCTTGGATTTTTCCCAGGATCACAGAGACAATTGTATAGACAATAACCTTAAGTGTTTCCATGATATTTCCATGAAAATTTTTCAAGGAAATACTTCCAGTACTGCATAATGCACCGCAGCTACAGTGCCCAAGAAGTCTATGGTATGAGAAATAGAAAAACATTTCATGCTCTCTTTTAGAGAAAGGCTTAATTGGATATTAACTCAAATATTATTTCCTAAGACTATATTTTTCCTTGCCACTGAACATTTGACATTTATAAAGGTCTTTCCTGAAATTGCTTTTGTTTACTTTGCAATTTTGCGACTCAGATGAGACTTAGCCCGTTATCCAACAATGCTGGAATTAGAACAATCTTTCTTATTTTCTCTATATAAAAATCAAAAGTTTTCATCAGCAGTAGCTTTGTCAGTTTGGAATAAGCCCATCTGGCTGCTGAATATAATTTGTTGGTTTAAATCCCCAGAGAGCAAGCAAAAACTTCTTGTAGTCTCTGGGCTACATTCTCCTATTAAGTTTCCTGAAATGTTATCAAAGTCAATTAAAATATAGCCTGAGAACTTTTCCTCCAGTTTAATTAAAGAGACCATTTTAAGCCTAGTGTGCTTCACAAAACAGATGCTTTAGAGGCTACATAAAAACTAGAAAGCACATGTTCCTAATTCATTAATAATTATTTGGCACCCTGCATCTGCCCGAGGATTGGTAGGAATAATCAATTCACTTAAATAAAAATGATGCAGTCATAAAATGCATCCATCACCTTTTCTCAGGCCAAAGAAAGATCAGACCAATAACATTTCTTGGTGCAACACTGACAATAGCTATGAACTGCTTGGGAACTGCTACTAGGACAACACACACTACAAATCACTTCCATTCTGCATTAAGGATAGTGTAGTCAGACCTTTAAATGAAAGATAATATGCAACAATGCTGTTCATAAGCCATAAAGGGAATGGAAACACTCACTGAGATTAAGAGACCTGAAAGCTGTCGTCAGTTAATGGACCAGTTTGACTCAACACTGTGAAGTATCAAGTTGAGAAAATAGCCATCACAGACTGAACTCTCCAGGAAGATGCCACAACATGACAATCACAAATGCAGATCCACAAGGAATTTAATTTAATTTAATTCTTCCTTGCACAACAAATATCAGAATACTCTGAGACTGGCTGGTTTTTTTAAAAAGCATGTGAGAGAAAGCAGCTGAAATAGCATTGCTCAAAGGTTTGTTTCCTTGCAGTCCTAAGGGAAGCAATTGGGAGGCAAGACGATTTGGAGAGGCAAGACTTTGCAAGAAAAACCAACTATGGCAGTAACTGAATTAAAAACAAGAGCAGAACCCAGCTTTTATAACTGGAAAGATCTAGCATTATAGTTTTCTAGGCTTCCTGATGGATGCATTGTATCAGATGCAGTGGACTAGAGCATCTATTATTTTAGTTCAGCATGGCACAATTTCCTAAACACTTGTATCTTTTTAGTGAAACCAAGAGGAATGCAGCACTTGTCTTAGAAACAGAATCTACCTATCTGAGACCAGTGAACTTTACTGTTTTTGCTCCTGTGGCAAGAAATAACACAAAGTGAGTGTTGTCTAAAAATGGTAAGGCTGGGTACTTACAAAGGTAAATGACAAAGAAGCCAAAGAGGATAAGGATTTAAATTGCATTAACAGACAAGCTAAAAAGTAGAATAAACAAACCAGGAGATAAAAGGAAAGGTAAAAGTGCTGTTGTTAGCAACTGGATAAAGGGAAACAAAACATGGAGACACAGAAACAGCAATAAACAGATGGAGAAAATTATCATTCTCTTTTTACATCACCAAACTATCTGCCAATATTAGCAAAGCAACGTCTCTTTCTTCCTGGCCCTGCCTCCTGATTTGGGATAGCAGCTTGGTCATTCCTACAAGGATGTGATTGGCTGATGACTTCGTACTAGATACCAATGAGAGAGGTGGACAACAGCAAAGCTTATCCAATAACTGTGCTTAATATGCTCGGCACACCCTAAATCAGGATGCCACCATGGCAGCAAAATAGAACAGATGGTTAGAGGAAAGATAGGGACTGAAATGGGAACAGCACATTTGAGACTGTATAGTAATGCCTTGAGGAAGGCTGTAGAGTTTTTAAATACAGGAATAGACAAAGGCAAGCAGGGGAGGGGCAAAAATGAAAATAAAGAGAGATACTTCTGTATTTACTAATATGTAAGAAAACAAAAACTGGCAAAACAGTTTTCAACATAGATATGACCCTTCCTTAACACAGCACAGTAGTCTAGGCTAACTTAGGCATTCATTTCTTTTCTTTTTGTGCTGAATCACCCATTTGGTCCCAATAGATTTAAACTGGCACTTCAGAGTCTCTGATTCCCATCCTTTTTGAATTTATTCTCTTTCAAACATAAAACCACAGTTCTCTGTATAATTCTGTAATTACCAATTACAGAAAGCAAGTTTTGATTACATATTGTTGAAATGTATCAGAAGCAATACCTACTTTATATTAAACTACACGGAACAAGTTGTATACATGTATTTACATATGACTTGAAGCAGAATGCATATGAGCACATATAAGATTAAAGGAGATAAAATACCCACATATGGCATGGTCTCGTGAGAAATGTGTTAAATCTTCTCTCTAGGACCAGCCGCACAAGTCTTCGGATCAGGGAATACTGATCATTCAGACAGCTGTTTATTCATTCCATTTAGCCAGTTCTGAATATTTTCTTGTTTTGATTTTGGGCCAGAAAGTTGACCTGAAACAATTATTCAAAGCAAATTTCTGCTGCCAAATATTTCTTCAACTGATGCTTCACTAAAGAGCAGTTGGCACACAGAAGAAATTGCTTCTGATGCAGTAAAGTATAAACACAAATCCAAAATGGATTTTTCTTCACAAAGATGAATTTGCAAGGTTCAGTCCAACAGGGTCTGTTACTTGTCTGTTCCACCTCCACCTCCTTTATTTTTTATTTTTTTATTTTTATTCATATTTATATGCTGCCCTTCTCCGGAGACTCAGGGTGGCTTACAATGTTTGGAGCACAACCCAATGTGCTCAGCAATAGCCTTCATTACATTGTATATGCCTGCTTATTATTACTAAGTGGCATTTTTACAAAGTCAGCTTATTGCCCCCAACAATCTTGGGTCCTCAATTTACCTACCCCGAGAGGATGGAAGGCTGAGTCAACCTTGAGCCTGGTGGGATTCGAGCCTGCACTAATTGCAGGCAGCTGGAACTAAGTGCTAGGTGTTTAATAGCCTGCACCACCAAGGCTCTTTAAATATTTCTGCTCTTTTGTTGGATGGATACTACTGCTCTCTCTATGAAGGCCCTGGGATAGTTGTGTGCCAGCAATTTAACAATCTTTGATTAGGTAGAAGCTTTATAAAAAACATTACTGAAAGCTGTTCGCAAAACCTGCAAACTTTGGTAATGTTCAACTGATTACTCATCCATTTTGAATGCCAAGAAAACTATCGGAAGTACCCATCATTATTTTAATAGTGCATCTGTACCAAGTAAAAATAGACAGGAAGTAAACTGTTAACTTTCTGCAGCAGTAGTTTAAAATTCAAAAATCATACTCAAAATAAAAAGTACAATTAAAAGAAATCTACTTTTAACTGACAGTTTTTAGCTATATAAACACTTAGCATGTGGCTCACAGATTAAGAATTACTACTGAATTTTAAAGTACTTTCTACTAAAGACATCAAATTTTAGAACTATTTAGCACTTTCTCTTGGACCCCAACTACTATAGTGAACAAAATATGGAATTGTGATGATCCGGGGCGTGACACAAAAATAACCAAGTGACAAAAATAGAAGAAAGTCCCTTTAATGCCTCCAACTTGGCCCCAGTGTCCAATTATCCCCAAGGTATCAGACTCTTAAAGAAAACAGTTTACAGAGGGAGTAAATGCAGTCCGCACCCAAAATAAAGTTAATTCGAAATAAAAAACCCAACACACCACACTGAAGGAATTACTATGGCAGGCAAGGATGATTAATTGCAGACTTCTACCAGATAACGCAGCAACCACAGTCGGGGGGGAAGCCAAAACACAGATAAGCTCCAACAAGAATGCACGCTTTGTTTCCAGCAACTTTGCGATGCACAGTTTGCCCTTTTAAACAGTCCTCCCAGCTGCAGCTCATGAAGAGGATCAGGGCCCCTTCCTCCCCCATAGACCATGCCACTCAAGTTTCTCCCTTATCCGCTGCTCCGTGCTTGCCCTAGGATGAAGAGGGGATGGGCCTGGGTCTTCCTCTGAATGCCCATCCAGCCTGTGCCCTTCCCCAGTTTCCTCCACAACCACTGGAGCCACACTCCCACTCCTTGTCAGCTGTTCCATCTCTCCCTCCGAGTCAGACTCCAACAGGGGCATGACAAGAATACTGTATTCTGACAGGCATACAAATTCCTCTGAAATAAGGTTAAATCAGTTAAAGTTTACTTAAAAGGCAAGAAGATTGCTTAACTGCAAATATAACGTATCTATTTCACTCATCTTGAACATGTTAATAACTGCTTGAGAATATTAATTCCTCTCTATTGCCTTGAATAAAGACATTTAAAAAATAATCCTATGTATTGCATAGACTAAAATTGCTTCAAGAAACCCACTTTTAGTAGCAAATATTATCCTCTAAGAGGGAAATTTCTTGGTAAAGTTTCCTTTCTTTCTCAGCTGATAGACAGATAAGAGCAATACTTGAAAAAGCCATATGGGCTGAAGTATATTAGACTTAACCAATTAGAAAGCACAGCCCTCTTCTGGTCACTACAGGAAATGCTGCTACAGTCCTGAAAGTTACCATAATAAATATATAAAAATATTTAAACAAACAAATTTACTCCATCAGTGTCTCAAAGGCTTTCTGTTGTATGGTGAGGCCTACATTTCAGCTTAGAATCCACAATCCTCAAGACCCTGATAATCTGCACAGTGCCTAGGAAATCCCCTCATTCCTTGACATGTTCATTGAAGCCCTTCAGATAGCTTTAGGGATTCCCCTTATTACAGTCCTCACATACAATTTCTCTGTTGCCTCCAGAGGAAAAAGGCAGGTCTTCCTTATCGCCCTTTTTATGCTCATAGAGAGTCCAGTATTAGAGCATATTTACTAAGGCCATGACAAGAGAATTAGGAGGCATCCAAATTATATGTTTCACTTGCCAGCTCTGTGCATTATCACTGGCACAGACTCAGACAGACGATAAAAAGAAACTGCAATGTAATATTTAGCTTGCAAGCCAAAAAGAAAAGAAAAAAAATTCAAGCTTTTTTAGCCTAATTTCAACTTCTGATGACATCGTTTTTTTGGCACGCGCACCGTGTATCCTTTTCCAAAGGCTGTCAATCTATAGATCTCTTTGCAAGACCTCAAATAGTTCATTAGCAATCAGTGTATCAAAGAAGTCTCTGTCCAGCCAGCATATTACAATTCAGTGCCTACAAATGAAGTCAATTTGGGATTGGAGCCAACTTTGCATTTTTTAATACATTAGAAAATGAATACACTTCTCAGAGAATGTTGCAAGAATCAATGCAATAAACTTGAAGGACAAAACTATCCGGAATGTTTCTTTTTTCCCTCAGAAAGCAACTCAGCTTGTGCCTTCATTAATCTTACAGACTATACTTAACCTAACAAAGGATCATATAATTTGTACATTGCTTGATAATGAGATGGGTGTCATATAAATTTAATACAAATTTATTTATTTATTTATTTATTTATTTATTTATTTATTTATTTATTTATTTATTTATTTATTTGACTTGTATGCCGCCCTATTCCCTAAGGACTCAGGGCATTAAAACAGAGAAAAATTTACAGTAAAACAGAATTAAACAAGTAAACAAGCCAAATAAAGTTAAAATAAAACCCAACCCCG
This sequence comes from Naja naja, assembly GCA_009733165.1. Taxonomy (NCBI): domain Eukaryota; kingdom Metazoa; phylum Chordata; class Lepidosauria; order Squamata; family Elapidae; genus Naja; species Naja naja. The sequence goes on from CM019150.1 coordinate 64,065,462, forward strand.
GGTCATTCGAGGCCGCCCATTGGAACAACCAAGTCTTCAGGTCCCGGAAGGAGGGAGGTCAGGGGCCAAACGGAGATCCACGGGAGCTGATTCCAAGGGCAGGTGCTCCCACAGAGAAGCCCTAGCCCTGGGGACTGCCAGCCTACAATGTCTGACTGGCGGCACCCCAAGAGGCCCCTCCTATGAGAGCGAACAGGGCGATCGGAGAGTGATGCTGGCAGGAGGCGTTCCCTAAGTACCCTGGACCCAAGCCATTAAGGGCTTTATAAGTTGTAACTAATACCTTGAAGGCGACCCGAGGCAACGGCAACCAATGCAAGCGCGCAGGAGGGGTGTAACATGGGAGTATCGGGATACCCCATCACAGCCTCTTGTGCTGCATTCTGCACCAGCTGAAGCCTCGGACCATCCGCAAGGGAAGCCCCATGTAGGCGTTGCAGTAGTCAATCCTAGAGGTGACAAGCGCATGAGTAACCGTTCGAAGGGCATCTCGGTCCAAATAAGGGCTGGCTGGCGAACCAGCTGAACCTGGGCAAAAGCCCCCTGGCCACAGCTCCCACATGCTCCTCCAAACCAAGCTGTGAGTCCAGGAGGACACCCAGGTTTCTCGCCTATCCACGGGGCAACACCTCTCCCCATGACCAAAGATGGTACATCCAATAAAGACCGAGATGCCGGTAAGAACAGCCACTCCGTCTAAGAGTGAGGAACAGCCACTCCGTACAAGATTGAGGAAAAAAAGGATATGCTCAAGAGTAAGATATACATTTATCTTTCACAGGATTCTAGTCCATATCTCTAAAGGTCTATTGGATGTAACCCCAGAAATAGCTTGATGCTGATAATAAATGTGTTTCTATGTTAACCTATATTTCTAAAGCTACATATATTTTAAAAATTAACTGTTTAAGAGCAGGAATGTTAGGGGTTGGGAAAAAAAAACCTCACAAAAACAGTTGAGCAAATGTGGCTGAAGCAAATTCAAAGGAAGAGTAGCAGTGGCAGAACGCCAAAAAAATCCCTTCTATTCTTCCTCCAGCCCAGTTATCTAAGGAATCTCACATTGGAAGTTGCATGGGGAAAGGAAGCCTTTAGAAATCAAATTTGTGTACCTCTGCATTGCAGGGCAAAGGCACCCATCACCAGAATTCCTCCATCTTGTGTCACCTCACACATTTTGATGACACTGTTGGAGCTTGGAGGGAAACAAGGGCACAAAGAGAGGGTGCAAAGATTCTCCATGTTTCTTACCACTGAAAGCTCCGGTGCTGCTCTGTTCCTATTTTTAATTTATTTATTTGTATCCTGCCTTTAGTATTTTTTTAATTTAATTTTCTTTATTAAACAAATAAACAAACACAAAGACACACAATTCTTACAATAAAAACGTTGAACATGGTACAGTTTCCCTAACATCAATCATTGTCATTACATTGCTATATCCAATAATAATATTACATAATTTTCATCTATACACTTTAAATATACATATAATCATTCCTTATTCTCCTTGATCTTCTTCATCTCTAGCCAATCATAAAATTTCTCCCATGTTTTATAATAGTCCGAATCTTCCTTAATTTTTAGTTCTGTTGTTAATTTATCCATTTCTGCGCACATTATAATTTTCTTCAGTATTTCCAATTCGTTTGGGATATCTTTATTTTTCCAATTCTGTGCATACACCAACCTTGCTGCAGTAATTACATGAATCATTAAATACAAAATTTCTTTGCAACTCCACCATAAACGATAATAAGTTCCTATTTCTTTATTACATTTCCAACATATAGGGGAAAGTTTAGGATTCATTTTTGCCAACCTTGCCATCAGTAAACAGCCCAACCAGAGAATTTCCAAGACTGCCCCATCCACCCACATAGACAGGCAAAACAGCAGAATATAAACTGACAGTAAACAGCACTCCTTACTAGCATTGATCTACTAGCATCCTAGGTATCAACCAAGTATTTTCTTAAGATGTATGATGTTCCAAGTAAGTGCATTTTTTTGCAGTTCCGCTGGTGTTATTGCAGGAAGCTGCAATTTCTTGATGTATTTTATACAATTCTTGGATATGGTACCAAGTGCCCCAATGACAATGGGTATCACTGTTACATGTTCCATCCATAATTGTGTAGTTTCAATGAAGCAATATTTCATGCTTTTTTCCAGTACTTTTTCTTTGTCTGGCATCTTCTGGTATAGCAATATCAATAAATTGTACACTTCGGCTTATGACAACTGTGATATCTGGTGTGTTGTGCTCCAAATGATGGTCTGCCTGTTGTTGTTGTTATTATTATTTATCATCACACAGTCAACCAAATGTTCAGACTGGAATTGGCATTTTTGTCTACCTATTGAGTCCTTACCAAGCAGATCTGGATGTTTGATGGTGTTGCAGATATTGAATATCCAGATGATGATGATGATTTTAAAAACCCTCATTAAATTAGCTTAGACTGGTGTTTCTCAATTTGGCAATTTTTAAGCTGTGCGGATTTCAGCTTCCCCTGCTGGCTGGAGAATTTTGGGAGTTGAAATCCACATATCTTAAAAGTTACCAAGGTGAATCACAGAATTTATACTAATGCGGAAGGAGCTGTTGTTTGGTCCTGAAGTTTCCGCCTTCTGGTTCACCACATTGCTTAGCTAAGTAACATGTAGGGAGATACTAATACTATACTATTTGCCGTGCTGAGCACTTGCACAGTGAGTTTCAAGCCACGCATTAGTATGTTATATTAGCCATCGTTTAGATGTGGAAAATGCTACACTTACAGGTAGTCTCAAAATGCTTTCATTATTCAGTTCACGTAGCTGTTGCAGGATAGGGAGGGGTGCAGATATTAAGCCAAGGAAGTATTCTAGTACTACTTTAATCCATTTGTATAGCTTTAAATCCTGTTTGATTTTGTGCAGCCTACCATTCAAATTTCAGGGGGGAAAACTTCTGAGTTAAAATGCATAACGTTTAAAGTTCAGTTACCAAATGGCAGGTTAATTGCTTTCCTTTAGAACTCTGTTTGTCACATCATCACAAAATATGGGATGAAACCAAGGGATATAGACTTGAGTTTCTGGAGGAAGAATAACTAGGACTATTTTCCTATATAAAACTTTATTGCGGCTTTCGCGTTCCTGGCTTTTTCTAGGTAGAAAGGGAGAGAACACCCAATGGTATAAGATGCAAGATGACATCTATCCTGACTTTGGCCAAGGTTTTCCATTCCCAATCTAGGTTTACACATTGAATCTAGCCTTGTTGGCATGTTAGGCTTAGTTTGCTACAAATCTAGTTTTTATAATTGGTAATGCATGGTTTATAGCATTTTGTGAGAACCTCCCCAATTATAATTTAACAACACCTGCTTAAGCAAATCATACTTTAATTCATTGTGTTACAGTGTGGACTTCTCTCTTAGGGAATCCCAGGAAGGATTCCTTTTTATTTATTGCCCTACCAGATTAAAGTAAAGCTTCTAAATATTAATTTGCTAAACTGAATTTTAAATTGTAGTATTTCTGAAAAATACACAGCATAGTCAGGCTGTCACAAGACCAATGGTGGTATTCTATTGGTTCGGCCCAGTTCGGCTGAACCGATAGTAAAAAATGCTACTGGTTCAGCCAAACTGGTATTTCCGGCTATCAGCTGGGTGACCATCAGCTGTGCTGCACAATTTAGATTAGCTAGAAAGCAGGAAGTCATTGGATTTCTTGCTTTCTAGCTAATCTAAATTGCGTGGCACAGCTGACCCCCCCCCTCGCTTCAAAATGCTTTTTTTTTCAGAGCTTCCCTGAGACCCACTAGGCTAAAAATGGGGCGTGATGGGGGGTGTTGCAAAAGAAAAAAAGAATGAGAAAGAAAGAGGGAGGGATGGGAGAAAGAAAGGGAGGGAAGGAAAAAGGGGAGGAAGGAAGGACCACAAACCTTGGCACTAGACGCAGCTTCAGAGGATGCTTTGAAGCAGCATAGCAATCCAGGACTGGAAGGTACCTGGAAGTCATCTAGTCCAACCCCCTTCTCCAGAAAGTGAGTTTCTGTCTTTTGACCGCCCAGTCACATGACCACATAGCCACACCTACCCAGTACATGACCACATAGCCACACCCATCAAGCCACGCCTACAGAACCAGTAGTAAAAATTTTGAATCCCACCATTGCACAAGACTCTTTCTTCTCAGGAGTGTTCTACCCAATAACTAGATTTATTTGATTGATTGATTATGTCTTTACTATAGCTGAGGAAGTAGGTTAGTTTAAAAGATGCAAGACAGAATCTGTAGCTCACAGCACTCTTTCAAAAGATGGAACAGGTTGAAGGTTCATGCTTTGAATTATTCCATGATTTGTGCAATCCTTTTTTTAATGTACCAAACTACAGTTGGCTGAATTTACAAATGCTATACATTCACACAATTTTTTTGCATGTGATTTGTAGACTGCATGATAAACTACAATATGCTAAGGCATACAGACCATATTGTGTTAGTGGATTTTTAAATCACAAGAAATGCCATTGTGTTTGTCTACCTTTAGAAGGGGTTCCTTTACCCTACTTAAGGGTTGTCTTGTCCCTGATGGATTCCAACTATTATAGAATGGGTGGAAAAACTATAATTGATTCTCTTAAACTGTGCTGCATGCATAACATTAGCAAAGTTATTTTATTATTCTCTTGGTAGAGATCAGCAAAGACAACCATTCAAATAAAAGCAGCCACAGGCTTGGACTGCTACCAAGCGACTCTGTCTTTAAGCAGGATTTTCATCTTCTACCCAAATGGATGCAAAATAGAATATGGGAAGAAAAATTAGTAGAACCTGCCTTTAAATTATTGCAGCCAATAATATTCTGTGTATTGCTGGGGATGGGAGAGAATGGTAACTGTTTTGACCTCTAGGTGGCAGCATATTTTTAAAAATCATGAGTCCATTAATAGTTGTGTCAAAAGATGCACATAGTATTTAAAACAAATAAAAAAAATCAGGTGCATATTAATAGGGATTTCTTCAAATCCTGGCTAGAAAAGGTCAAATCTGCCAATGTATCTGATCCATTAAGATAACTAACTGAAACCAGAGATGAGGCACTTTTCCCCCAGGAGGGACCAAGTTTGCTATTTAGACAGGCCAATCCTCCTGACAGTCACCAACTGTTAAGTTTGCATGAAGAGTCAGACGCGAGGAGTTCCAGCAAAGAGTTTATTAGTGACTACAGCTCGAATGGACCCGTCCTGGCTTGGCTACGGCTGCTTCTTATAGCCTGCAGCCGTAGCTGCCAGCCAATGGGAGTGCAGGGTTTCTTCCCGCACTATTCAAACCAATACCATTTGACAATTTACAAGAACAGTTCAAATAAACCAATAACATTCAAACCTACATACATAACACCCCTCCCCACTAGGTTCAGTCCATACCAAACCCCAACCTATCTAATGTATTCCTTTAAATAGGTGGGGCTCTTACGTGCTGAGACCTTCGTGGTTCAGAAGTTTTAACGTTCTCACCCAGTGAGAGGGAAATGTGTCTACTGACATTTCCCTGTTGGGACTTCCTGTGAAGGAAGACCCTGTTAGACTGTTAGAATCTGGTCTCTCCTCCCAACCCATCTCCATTCCAATGTCAGCACCCAAGTCAGGTAGTGATGTGCAATCTTCCACTTCTAAGGATGGATCTTGGCATTGTGACAGGGTTCGGGATGGTTCCTGTCGCAATGGCTCGTTACACATGGGGTTGATTCCTGTTTGCTGATTTTCCTCCTGTTCCCCCTTCCCCTAGAAGAAACATCAGGTGAGGGACCTAGAGGGAGACAGGGGCGATGTTCCTGAGGGAACCTGGATCTAAGTTGGTCAATGTGCCTGCTCCAGAGGAGGCCATCCTCTGTTTGTACCCTGTAAGAACGAGGGCCCGTGATGTGAGTTATTTCAGCAGGAATCCACAAAGGTTCACCTATAAGGTTCCTAGCATAGACAGAATCTCCCACACTAAAAGAACGAACTTTGGAAGTGGAATCCAGTGGTGCGTTGGGTGCGTAAGTGGGATGAAGGCGGTCAAGGGAAGACCTAAGTTTCCTGCCCATCAACAACTCTGCTGGGGACAAGTTAGTTGATGGGCTAGGAGTGATGTGTTGAACACTAAGAAGCTTTTCAAGCTTCTCAGTGATGTCCCCAGGACCCAGCTGCTGAAGCTTCTCTTTGGTAAAGCGTACCATGCGTTCAGCCCGGCCATTGGCGAAGGGTGCCCAGGGGCAGTGAGGGCATGTCTGATGCCCTGTTGAGCTAGAAAGGATTCAAAAATGTTAGATGTGAATTGAGGGCCATTGTCAGAGACAAGGACATCTGGTAACCCATGGGTTACAAACAATTTTCTGAGCTGCTTGATAACAGCCTCAGTAGTAGTGGATGTCATGGGAATTACCTCTAGCCATTTGGAGTATGCATCTACTATAACTAGAAAAGTGTGCCCTCTTGTAGGGCCTGCAAAATCAATGTGGATTCTAGACCATGGCCCCTAGGACATTCCCATTCCTGTGTGGGGGCGTGAGGTGGGGCAGGTCTGACTACCTGGCAATTGGGACAAGAGGCTACCCAGTTTTCAACCATTTTGTCAATACCTGGCCACCATACATAACTCCTGGCCAAACCTTTCATCCTTACAATCCCAGGATGACCCTCATGTAACATTTCCAAAACCTCCCTTTGCAGTTTTGCAGGAATAACCACCCTGTTACCCCACAAAATACATCCTCTTAATACAGATAATTCAGTTTGCCTGGACTTAAAAGGTTGGGCAAGGTGAGGTAGATCTTGAAGAGGCCAACCTTTCTTAATCCAGCCCATAACAGGTGCCAACACAGCATCTTTGGCAGTTTCTCTGGCAATCTCAGCAGCATGGACTGGAAGCTTAGCAACGGTCTCCAGGAAAAGGTGTGAGTTTCAAGTTCAAAGTCCTCCTTGTGGCAAGGTAGTGGGCAACGACTCAGTGCATCAGCATGTCCAATGTCCTTGCCAGGCCTGTGAATCAGTTTGTATGAATAGGCTGCAAGAAATTCAGTCCACCTCAGCATTCTTGGTGACAGGATATTAGGTGTAGGTTTGTCTCCTGCCACAATGCCTAATAAAGGTTTGTGATCTGTAACAATGGTGAATGACCTGCCATACAGATATTCATGAAATTTCTTAACAGCTGCAACAACTGCTAAAGCCTCCTTGTCCAATTGGCTATAATTCCTCTCTGCTTTGGACAAAGTGCGAGAGTAAAATGCAATTGGGGCTTCCTTCCACTGGGAAGCCTGTGACTCAAACCCCCACTCCAAAGGGGATGCATCACAAGTCAGAACAACAGGTAAATTCTCAGAGAACTGTATCAACACAGCATCAGACGTGATTAGTCTCTTAATACTGTTAAATGCTGACTGTTCCTTCCCCCCAGATCCAAACAGCTTTCTTATCAAGCAGGCGATGTAAAGGCTCAGCAATAGATGCTTTGTGAGGTAGAAACATGTGGTAAAAGTTAATAAGTCCAAGGAAGGCTTGCAAATCTGACTTGCATCGAGGTTTAGGGGCTTCCTTGATTGCTTTAACCTTGGCATCAGTAGGGTGGATGCCATGCTTGTCAATCATGTACCCCAGGAACTCAACTCTGTCTGTTTTGAGTGTCTTCCTTGACTTTTAAACCCGCTTTTCTGAATCTGGTAAGGACTTCTCTGAGTCTCTCTTGAAGCTGAGTGTCATTTTCAGCAGAGATTAACACATCATCAAAATAAGGCACTACCCCTGGCAGTCCTTGCAACATTCTTTCCATAAGGCTTTGAAAAATGCCAGGTGCCACGCTTACTCCAAATTGTAGTCTTTTACATTTGAAGGCACCTCTATGGGTCACAATTGTTTGTGCCTCTGCAGTGGCATCATCAACTGTTAATTGTTGATATGCCTGAGCCAAATCCAGTTTAGCAAATACTGTACCCCTGCCAAGGGAATGGAGCAGATGATGCACAACTGGTACAGGGTATGCGCTCTGCTGCAGCATGGTTAAGTGTCCCCTTATAGTCACCACAGATTCTCACTGACCCATCAGCCTTGACTGGTGTGACTATGGGTGTTTCCCATCTGGAGTGGTCAGTAGGCTCTAAAACCCCTTGAGCAATGAGCTTATCTAATTGTGCATCAATTTTTTCCTTTAAAGCAAATGGAACCCACCTGGGCTTTAAACGAATTGGGGGCACCTTGGGGTCTAGGCTGAAAGCAATAGGGGTCCCCATATACTTGCCCAGTCCTTCGCTGAAGACCTCTGGAAACTCAGACTTCAAGGACTCCTCCCATTCAGAGCTGCTCACGTGATTGATGCCAGTCACCTCGATGCCAAGTGGCTTGAACCACTCAAGTCCCAGCAAACTTGGGCGATCCTTGTCCACGATGGTCAGGGGCAAGCGTTTGGTGTGGCCTTTAAACTGCACATTGAAATCTCTCGCTCCAACTACTGGAATCTTGTTCCCTTGGTAGTCTTTGAGAGTCAGTGCTTGCTTCTGGAAATGCTTCTTCTGAATTTTGGGAAAGAGTCTGTGGATAGTGTCCCATGACACCATAGATAAATAAGAGCCTGAGTCCACTTCCATTTGGCAAGGCCTTCCTTCAATAAACACCTTCACGTGTACTTTTCTGCTTTTTAAAGGTGAAGAATGACCAATAGTGATTTTTGGTGAGTTTCATTCTTGCCATTTGCTTCTGAATTTCGCCCCATCTTTTCAAGGAAATTATTTTGCTTAAAGTCTTTTCAGCAAATTTTTTCCTAATCGGTGGAGTTCTGGATGATTTGCAGACTCTGGCTATGTGACCCGTTTCTCACAATGTAGGCAAATGGAGTCAAAGAACTTGCATTCAGTGCGGGTGGCCCCCACAGCCTCTGCAATAGAATCCTTGCCTGTTTTTCCCAGAGTCTTTTCTCTTCTTCTCCATTCTGAGTCTAAAAATCCCTCCTCTGCCTCACTGCCATCAGAATCAGAGTCTATTTGTTCAATGGGCTGTTGTGGATTTTCCCCATCAGAATGGCTTGAGGCCTGGCTTGAGCCCTTGTTAATCTTTTTCATGGCCGCTGCTGAGGACTTGGTGGCTTCCGCTGAAACAGCTTCTTCAATGGCCTCCTTAAACGTGATCTTAGGTTTCATTAAAAGTTTGCTTTGTAAGACCTTATCTTTTAGGCCTAAAACAAACCGATCACGCATGGCCTCTTCTAAGTTGGTAAAGTCACAAGCACCCCAATGTCCCTTAAACTTGCCACGAAGTCATTAACATTCTCGCTATCCCTTGATCCCGACGGTAAAATTCGTGTCTCTTAATGAGGCACGATACTTGTGGCGTAATGGGCTCTTAAAAGTTTCTCTAAATCGGGCCATTCCATTACCTTCAGCTCTGCTGCTCCATTTTGCCATTTTGAAGACTGCCGGACCGCAGTGCGTGAGAAAGACCGCCCTCTTCCGTCTCGGGGATGCCGGCGAGATCGTTCCCTTCCAGATACATGTGGAAGCGATCCGCATACGATTCCCAGTCTTCCGTCGCCGGATCGAGCGGTGCTGGGGGTGTTCAGCGCAGCCATCTCGCTCAGTTGCTTGTTCATCGCGTCTTCTTCTCTTCAGGGAAATCCCATCCTCGTCGCCAGTGTTAAGTTTGCATGAAGAGTCAGACGCGAGGAGTTCCAGCAAAGAGTTTATTAGTGACTACAGCTCGAATGGACCCGTCCTGGCTTGGCTACGGCTGCTTCTTATAGCCTGCAGCCATAGCTGCCAGCCAATGGGAGTGCAGGGTTTCTTCCCGCACTATTCAAACCAATACCATTTGACAATTTACAAGAACAGTTCAAATAAACCAATAACATTCAAACCTACATACATAACACCAACCTCAGTGATCAGAGGCAGCAAAATGTTGGGTATTCTTTACCTTCATGAGAGGTCTGGCATACAGGATTGTGGTATATTATTTAAATTTATTTTTAATGCAGTTAAAAATAGGCAAGGATCCAGATGTTGGTTCCATTCTTCTCTCTTGGTTCATTCTTCTCTCTTTAGGACCGTACTCTGAAAAAAATAATCATTGAGTAAGACAATCTAGAGCTGAGCTGGTCTGATCCGACTACTAATCCTGCCCTCCACTTTCTCCCTATCTCCACTATTGAAAGCCAAGCACTGCAAACTGTGTTACCTCAGATCCAGCAGGCCCAGCAGGGAGAATCTCCTCCTCTCCCCATTCCTCATCTGAAGGCAAAAGGCAGATCTAACCTCATCTAGCTCACACTCTAAAATACCATTAAATAATCATCCTTGATGGGTGCAGATCTTCTCCTTCTGGCCACCAGCAGCCATGATGTAATCCATACAAAGATCTTAGTTGCCAAGAAAATTCCAGCCTATTTGAGTTGTGATCCCAGGAGAAAGACAGAGGAAGCCACCAAAATGGCTGCCGTACCTTGCATCCTGTCAAGAGTAATGCATACCTACCTCCCACCCAAAATTTGTAAGAACTTTTGTTTGCCAAGCACTTCTTTACTTTGCAATTGGTTGTCACATGAAGGGAAAGGCATATCCATTAAGCTGGACTCAATGGTTTTTTTGATCCCTTGGAGGTTTGGGGACTGGAAGCAGCAGTGTTATGATTGGAAGTGAGATGGCAGCATTAAGTGGCCAACCAGATTGAACAAAACCAGCCCACCCCACAGCACTGTCTGAGTCTCTCCTTATTATTTTCATTACTGGAAGCCAAGCAACATTGTAGCATCAGTTTTAATTTCTTCTGCATGTACACAGACACAGCTACTTCCAACTCCTTCATGCACACTCTTGTATTATACACATAGACAAAATTACTCAAACCAGCTGTAAAGCTAAAAAAAACCAACCATTCACCTATAACCACAAGGGAGCAGTAAAGAATAAAGGAACATGGTTTAGTAGTCCTGTGATTTTTTTTTAAAGAAATAAATTGCTGAGGTGTGGCCTTAGTTCTTACAGAGATTTGATTGGCTTGAAAAGGGGACTCATAGGCTGAAGCAATTTCTTCATGTTACTTAAGAGTTGACAGCTTTGTCAAGTGTAAAGATAGTAAGACTTGTTCAAGTTGATTTTGGACTTAGTTGGTGCCCTTAAAGGTAAGTTCCTTGTATATTTATGAACTTATGACAAAGGATCTTTGTTTGTAAGGATTCTTCCATATTTGAAAAAGAAGATTGGTGCGCATAAGAATTAGCCTCAGATTTTAATTTGACCTTCGTAAAAGGAAGTGAGGATTATTTAATGTTTGTTTCTTTTAAATAAAAGGACTTGTCTGTTGTTTTTAACTGCCTTCTATCTGTGCTTATTTACTCTGATATTGTATATAATTTATGTCTTTAGTTTTGTTGTTCTTACAATATTACTATATCAAACAATTCTAAAGGTTTAAAAATCAGCTCTGGAATAATTTCTTTTGTAGTAACACCAAGGCTACTAAAGGTGAGGATGTAGGAGAACATAGCTCTTTTAGACTTATTTGTCCAGACTACTTTGTCACTTCCATTAATGCAACTGGAGATTCAGCAATTTAACTTGTGAAAAAAGATTGACATGATAATTGATCAGCAACTGAATATGAATCAGTAATGTGTTGTTGCTGCTGATGTAAAAAGTCAAATATTGTTTTAGACTTTATAGTTTCTAGATCATAGGAAAAAACTGTTTGATTTGATTTGAATAGTTCTGTTTTATTTCTGTACTGGCCAGATCCTGCCTTGAGTATTGCACCAGTCAAACAAACTGGAACAGGTTCAAGGAAGGGCAACTAGAATTATCAGGAGACTAGAAATTAAATCCTAAAAACAGTGATTGATAGAATTAGGAAAATTTAGCCTTCAATTGAGAAGCAATAATACTTGAAAAAAGCAAAACCCGTTCTTTCAAATCCTAGATTTATGTTTTAGAAAAGTGATTCCAATTAAATGTTGAAAGGAAAAGTCTTAACAATAAGAACAATTCAGTGTTGAACCAAATACTGAAGGTCATGAGGAGGCTAGACAAGAAAATTTTTTGGGATATTTTAATCTGGATTATAGCAAGAAGTGGGAGTTGAGCTCTTTTCAATTCTGATACAGTCAGCGCTGACCTGGGACAATGGCATCAATTGGCTTCTGCTACGGAAGCCATTAAGTGAAGAAAAAAAGACAAGTGGATAAAGCCTGTTGGGTTTTTCTTATTATTTCCTTTTACTTTATCCTATCTTTCCAGTGCTCTACAGAATAGATATTGGTCTTAAGACTGTCTAAAAGATTTTAATCTAAACCAGAGTTCCATAAGCTGCAGCTTAACTTCTATAATTTTGGTCAATGTGGCTCCAGCTGGAAGTGATGTGAATTAATGGGACATTGGTCTTTTAGGCCCTGCTTTTAGATCAATACGTAACTCTCTTACCCAAATATTGCCCAACAATATCCATATAATAATAAAATTCAGAATAGGCTTTTACCCTCAAAGAAACCCCTTTGAATGTCACACTGAGATTTTGTAAAGTACCAGAACATAAATTGAAATTTATGTCCAAATTTTTAAATATCAGGTGGATTTAGTTCTCCAAAAGTTTCTTGATCTGCTGTTTGTTAAGTTCTTCATTATTTGTTTTTTACAGCTATCAAAATGAGCTGCTTTACATTCCTGAAGGTCATGATGATTTTGTTTAACCTGGCCATATTTGTGAGTACTTACCTCTTTTTTCTGTAAATAAGCAGTGAAGTGCTTTGCATTCTTGTAAAAGAATGAGTGGATGAGAGAACCTTTTTCACCTCCTTTTAGCTCTATGTCTGTATGTTTAATAGATATGAAACAAGACATATGTCAAGCTGAAACCCAAAGTCAAAGCAAGTCTCAGTAAACATATTTAGAATTCTAATGAAGGACAGATTAGACCATTAGTTTATTCTTCTCTTTAAAACCACATCAGGCAGGTATCGGTTTAAAGTACGTTATTAGCATGTTTATGGAAAGTTGTGTCTTTATCTTTCAATTAATCTCTGGTGATCACATGCTGTAGTAACCTTTGCCAACTTGGTTCTACCAGTCAGCTATGAATGCTTTAATAGAAACAAATGAGCTTATCAAAAATGCAGCATGTGAATAATCATTGGGTACAATGGGATATATGGTAAGAAATAGTAACAACTACAACATAAATATAATCCCTGGTTAGCAAATAGCATCTTTCTTGTGGGGCAAGTTGGTGACAGTCCTTGGGAAAGAACACATACATATATGGAAGGATCAGTGTCCAAACTTCCTCTCCCTTAGTCATGATTCTACTATTGTTTTTTCTGTTTGTCCCATAAATTCATGGTAAACAGTCTTAGAAGCTATATTAGATGATCTGTTGGCCTCTTCATGGCTACGTGTTATGGCTTCTAGTGACTTGCATCATATATTCAGTGAAGCTGGTTTGCCTGCAAATATTAGTTGTAGTTACAGTACGTCAGCCCACAGATTAAACTATTTCAAAATAACATGAAACAAGTCATTTAATAGTATAGTTGGTTTGTAGATATTTTTTTCCTATGTTTTTAGCTGTTTTCTGGGGCTGCAATACTGGTAGAACAATTAGAAGGGTTGCTGTGTGGTTTTTTTTAGGCTGTATTACAGGTAGACCTTCTAAAGAAATATGCTTTTCTGCAAAGAAAGGCCAAGCCTCAAATTGACAAAGGATAACTTGAATACAATTGTGGCTTAAGACAAAGGTAGTCATTAAAATCTGTTCCTGTTTCTCGGACAAACTGAGTCAGTTTTATGGTTTCTGTGGGTGTGGCTTTGATGTCATACTTGTTCTAGAAATGTTATTTCAGAAAGCGGTTCAGCCGTCATTCTCCATACCTGGCTAATGTTCTCAAGGAAGTCTTGAATATCAACTTGAACTGATACCTTTAGCATACACCTAGTTTCAAAGCTTGAAGAAAGAGCAGTTGCTCATACAGCTCTTGTTAAACATCCTGTGCCTGGTATTTGAAATAAACTCTGTGAGGTGGCACAGATATATACAGTGGAGACCAATGAGGTCACAAAATTGTTAAGAACAAGGGTGTGCCACCTTTTAGAGGCCAGGAGTCACAAGTGACCTTCTTTGGAAGGAACTGTATCCCAGGTATGGATGAAATGTGATACATTTAAAGTTTTTCTTGGTTATTTACAGGGTATTTTGAAGGGAGGGCAGTAAGAAACATCACTGAGCTATTTTTAGGATTTACATTACAGTGGTCTTGCCTCAGATGGTGAAATATTGAGTCTCAAAGGGTACCACTGATTTTTTTTAGTAGTAATTAAAAAAAATGATTCCTTGAAAGGTGAAAAGAATTAGGGACCATGGCTGGCCTGGGCCCCAGTATTGCAGGTTGATTTTTCCCCCCACTTAATTCTACTATATGCTGCCCGTTTGCAAATGGCTCTGGACTGCTAAAAGGGTAAAAAGATTGGTGTTTAAACCCCCTCCTACAATCTCAAAAGAGGGGCTGTAGAGCAAGCAAGTAGTGCTTGTGTATATTATGCCGAAAGGAAGAAATGCAATTCGGAGCTAATATTTGGATGTTTCTCTTCTCCCTCCTTTCCTTGCTGCTTACTAGAAAAGTGATCTGACTATGAAAATCAAAATGCAAATAAGAAAAAAAATACTTACATAATATTTTTATTTGGTGTTATAATTAAGCATGGAGCAAGAACTATTCCCCGAGAACAATGGCTAAGTAGGTAGGTTGACCTCAGAGGAAGATTGCCCTAAGTCACCCAATGGATTTCCACAGTTGATGAAGTGATGGATCTTTTCACTTCTTTTCCAACAGTTTAACCCATACTTGGCTTCTGCACACTAACAATATGGGGAACAACATAAAGTAATGTCTGAGAAACGTTTGAGGACTGCATGTAAAATGACATCTCATTCTGGCTATGCCTGCTTGATATGTGGCCAAGTGACATCAATTATATTATCATAGGTGGTAGATGGTGACCGGTTTCATAAATTACATTACAACAAAACGATTCAATCACATCAAGGCATAGCGCAATAACTGGAGCACCACTTGAACACCATTGGCATTGACAAATTCAACATCAGTCAGTTGCAAAAAGCATCTTTACTCTGAACAGTTTACATCCTGCAGCAATATCTGTGACACTATCAAGCATCCATATCTGCCTTATCCTGGGTCCTTGGAGAGGTCTTGATAGGTAGACAAAAATGCCAGATCCAGTCTGAACATCTGGGTGACTGTGCGACAAATCATAATAATTTAATAAACCTGTAGGCTGCCCTACTTTAAATAACTTCTGAGTCTCTCACAACAATCTAACAAGAAAGTACAATAAAATCAATAAAACACAAAAAGTACAGATAAAATATGTTGCTTGTAAATTACAGTTTAGGACAGTTGTATGTTTGAACAGGTCATTATGACTTGGTTATGCTTCTATGGAGTAGAGGTTAGGTTATTGGACTCTGACTTGGTTCAAACTGGATCTCTCCTTATTGTGATTGGTTGGCTTGACTAAATCTTTGTCGAATCAAAGCACCCCTTTGAAATGGCGCAGTATATATGCAACAGTCATTTACATGGTTTGCATATGCAGCTGCAACATATTTGCATTGTCTGTAGATGCTTGCCCTTAGTCTCTTGTTCTGTGACATTATTCAAAATGTGGCATTCATTTTGTGCCCATCCCCAGTAACTCCCTATCCCTGTGTTAGTTTTCCCTGTTTTTATCTGGGTAATCTGTGGGCCTACAGCCTAGTTCTAATTTAATATGTTCTGAAACAATTAAATTAGATCTTTGCCTTTTAGTGATCTACCCCTTTTTGGGGGGGGAAGCAGAAGAGAAAAATGTCAGGAACAGAAAAAATGAGAAGAAAATATATTGAAAAGTGAGAGGAAAGATATCAGAACGAGAGAGTAGCTTCACCACTTTATTTCATCCCCTCCCAGACTATCATGCAGTCAAAAAAAATATGGAACTACAGTCATCTTTACGTTCACTCTATGTAGACAAAAAGCAGCCTACAAAATACAAAACAACAATAATCTACAATGCAGGGTTGTCTTCTAATTCTCCTTAGAAAAATTAGGATCACTGGCATTATTTACCTACCTTTTCATAAAGGTCAGTTCCTTGAAATAGGGCTTTTATAAGAATGAAGGTGACAAGTCCTAGAGAAAGAAAAATGACACTTTAAAAATACTAATTTAGAACAATAGTGGATACTTCTTGTTTTGCCTCTTGTTTTTAGGAAGATGTAATAGCGCCTGATCAACTGTCCTAAAATCCTGGATTTCTGAATTACTTTTATAGGGCAATGCTCACTTCTTTCCCAGAGAAGCTGTGTTTACAACCCTTTCAAGCAATTAGTTTATAAGCTCATGCTGTTTATTGAATAATAATTCTGAGAGGTCAAATGAATCTGGCAGAAACTTTTTTTTTAAGCAACTTGGGTTCAGATTTTCTGAATCTGTTCTACAAATCTGGGAATTATGATGTGGTTTTTCTCAAAAGGAAGTGACTTCTCATCCCACAGACCCCATGTATTCAGCCTGGCACCAATATTTTAGACATAGTTTGTGGCTTGTCCTTTTGTTTGAAAGTAAATAAAACCTGCACCTGTGTTCAAGGACAATTGCTTTGACCTCTTTAGGAATGTTTGTGAATTATGTTACAGGCGTTGTTCACTTAAAAAGGAATATTTACACAGTTGAAATACTTGGTAGCTTCTGAGAACACCTCCTTGAAAGGCTGGGAAATTTGAAACAATTCTTCCTGTGCTAGTACAATAGAATCATAGTCCCAAAGGTGTTTGTCCAAAGGACAACTGGACGTGCTTTGTTTTTTCTTGAAGATGTTTTGCTTCTCATCTAATAGACTTCTTCAGTTTATATTCCTTGCAGTCATCTAGTTGTCAGCAGTCTTTCTGAAAGTCATTGAGGCCACTTGGAGATTTATCTGTGCCCTCAGGGTCATCCAAATAGTGCAAATATTTTATTTATTTGATTTGTCAATCACTTACAAGATAATAGGTATAAATATAAACTTGAGTAAGAATACAGGAAATAGGTACAAATAAATGGGGACAATAGGACAGGGATGGTAGGCACGATGGTGCACTTATGCACGCCCCTTACAGACCTCTTAAATAGGTGTGGCACTTCCTTGGAACTGCAGGAAAGGACTGTGTTGTAAACAGAAGATAAGTGGTGTTGTATCCCTCCTCCTCTGTTGAGAGAGGGACTGATCAATTTCAATGTAGATGGTCTCTTTGACCCCTCTTTCAAACCAGTGGTCCTCTCTGTCCAGAATGTGGACTTCACTGCTTCAAAAGTATAACTTTGTGTTCCAAATACAGATGGACAGCTGAACCTTGTCCTGATGGGATTGTTCTCCTCAGTTGTGCTATGCATTTATGAAGTGATTGTTTTGTTTCTCCAATGATACATATCTGTACATGTCTCACTGCATTGTACTGTATATATTTAATAGTTCAGGACAACTTTGTTCAATATGGAGGACTATAAAATTATCTGGGGGAGAAAGAGATTGATCAGGGTCAGAGAAAATGGGGCTTCTAGGTATTTTAGGACAATGCAGAAGAGTAAGATTTGGCATTATACCTGCTAAAACATCATCTTCTGTACAATGGTAAAATCTATATAACTTCCTTAAATAGAAATACATTTAAAGTAATCATACAGGACTGATTATATTTAGTCATGTATTAAATATTTTAGCAATATTAAAGCATATTTGTTTGAGTCTTAATTATTTTTTGATAGAATCACAAATAGGAAAGTATCTTCAGTTTGTAGGAAATGGAAATAAATCAGGATTCCAGAGTAGGCCATGATAAACCTAACTTAAATATTAAGCTTATTTTCAAATTTATTGAATTTTACCTTTTTGATTTTTAAAACCTTTTAAAAGCTAATTTACTGTTTACACTAAAGGACAAAAATGTAATGCTTTAATAAGTCAAAAAAGCTGCCCAAGAAATATTGCAAAACATTTTAAGGGATAAATGTAGTTTCTGTAAGGACTATGTCAAAATGCAGTCTAGATTCTACAATGTATTTGTCAAGCTGTAGGGCTGTGATTATAGTTAGACACAATTCTAGTTCACTATGTATGTGGGAATTAGACTATAAGATCAGTTGCTAAAAAATATTTTATGGGTCCTGAGAGGCGGGACATCTCTGCTATGGTGCCTGCCTTATAGAACATTCTTCAGTGCTGAAGCCAGTTTAGCTCAATCTCTGTTAACATTCCAGAAGTTCCTCAAGACCTAGTTATGTTGCTATGTTTGGGGATCCCAGGGATTAGTAATATAGGTAGTTCTTGATATATGACCACAATTGAGCTCAAAATTTCTGTTGCTAAATGAGACAGTTGTTAAGTGAATTTTGCCCCATTTTATGACCTTTCTTGTCACAGTTTGTTATGTGAATTGCTGCAGTTGTTAAATTAGTAACCTGGTTGTTAAGTGGATCTGGCTTCCCCGTTGACTTTTCTTGTCAGAAGGTCGCAAAAGAGGATTGCATGACTCCATGGCAGTGCAACCATCATAAATACGAGTCAGTTGCCAAGTGTCTGAATTTTGATCATGTGACCTTGGGGATGCTGCAACAATTTCAAGTGTGGAAAATGATTATAAGTGATTTTTTTTCAGTACTGTTGTAAATTCAAATGATCACTAAATCAGGGGTCGCCAACCTTTCGCACCTCAGGGACCACCAAACTCATAATTTTAAATCCCAGGGACCAGTAACCAGTTCTGTGGGCATGGCCTAATTTGTGGATGTGGCTTGGTGGTCATGTGACTGGTTGGGAATGGCTTGTATGTAAATATTATAAATATTTATATAAATATTGATTTTTTTATAAAAAAAGAGCAACTTTTACCCAAAATCAGGCAAAGCAGGCAGGCAGATTGAGTTGCTCACAGAATCACAGATTCATTCAGAGATCTATCTATCTGCCATCGGCTAGCTCAGTCTGTCACATAATAAATAAAATGCATAGTCTTATGACTAAGGTGATATTTAAGATGATATTTTGGTTTGCCATCAAATCTCACATCACTTTTTGATGAGAAATGAGAAATTCCTAATTAGAAACAGTTGTTTCTGGTGAATAATAATTATTCTTGCTGACATCACTCTGCTAGTTATATGCAATGACGGGCAAGAACTTGAGAAGCATGTTTGACTGCAGAGTTGTGAATGTGGGAAAACTGAAGCCTCCAAGTACTTGTCTGAAGTCTTTTCAATATGGTGAAGCACATGTGTTACAAGTGCATAGCTAAAAGATAACAATTTTGGTTGTATGGATGTGCACAGTGGTGAGATTCAAAATTATGTTCCTGCTTGGTGGGTGGCTTGGTGGGCGTGCATTGGCTTGGTGGAGGTGGCTCCGTGGGGGTGGCAGGGGAAAGATACTCTCTCCCCACTCCTGGGGGAAGGTTACTGTAAAATCCACATTCTCTCCCCACCCCACTAACCTGCTTTTCAGCTCCGTTTTCCTGTGCAGAGCAACAAAAGAAGACCTAGCCAATCAGCTGGGATTCGGGAGGCAGAGAATAGATGGGGGTGGGACCAGTCAGAGTTGGTATTCCGAACTACTCAAAATTTCTGCTACTGGTTCTCCAGAGCTAGTCACAATCTGCTGAATACCACCTCTGGATGTGCATGTACACCTCCACTATCTACACTTGAGCATATATTTCTTGTGTTGTTTTTTTTGTCTAGCTTGGCGGAGCAACGTTGCTGGGCATCGGGATCTGGGTTACTGTTGACAGTAAATCCTTCCTCAGTATATTTGGTACACTATCTGCCAGTGTCCTCCAATTTGTGCATGTTGGTTACCTCCTCATTGCCATTGGAGCTGTTCTGTTCCTGCTGGGTTTCCTAGGATGCTGTGGAGCTCAGAAAGAGAGCAAATGCCTTCTGATCATGGTAAATTCTGCAAAGCATTTTCATTGTTTGCTGCATAAAAGTGTTGATTGATACTAAAGTATGTAATGAAACCCAGCACAATGAAGGCATTATTGAAAGTTATTCATTGAGGTCATTTTTTTTTAAAGGAAAAGATCCAAAGTGATTAATCCAGATATATTAGGGATAGAATTTCTATCTTTTTTTCAATTTTTTTAAAGAAAATTTTTATTAAACAAAAAGAAAAACATTTAAAAACAGTGAAAATGGTGACATACATCCTGACACACCTAATTGTCATACATAGCCATTTTGGATGACAAATAATACATATTTACATAGTATATACAGCTATATCAACATTTCTTTATACTCCTAGTCTGTTATCTTAGCATCCTTATCTCATTTTAGTTTAAGTTTCAAGTCCTTCCTTTTTCCCAACCAGTGGTAAAACTTTTCCCATACTTTATAATGTTCAGATTCATCTTTATTTTTTAATTCCAGTGTTAGTTTATCCATTTCTGCACATGTCCATATCTTTTTAATTATCTCTGCTTCACCTGGAAGTTCCTTAAGTTTCCATTTTTGAGCATAGACTAATCTTGCAGCTGTAATCACGTATATTATTAGACATGTAATTTCTTTATTGTACCTCTCTATGTTAATTCCCAATAGAAAGAGTTCCGGTTTATATTCAAATTTTTGAATACAGTGTTTCCCCATTTGTGATTATATTTTTCCCCTATTTGGGTCATAAAACTAAGTTGTTATTTTTTTTTAAAGTGCACATTGCAGGTATTGCTGGTAAATTCTGATTTTTATTTCCCTGTTAAATGACTTAACAAGGAAATCAGGTCTTGTTCAAACAACATACTAAATCATAACTGTTTTGCCAAGTCTTGTTTTGGACTCAGAGACAATGAACACCCAAGTAAATAAAGGGATTTTAAAGCCTGGTTATTTGCTCAAGCAAACAGATTTAAAAGCATAACACAAGAAGCATGTATAGCAAGAAAGATAATATCCAGATTGCTTACAGACTGCCAGGAACTCTTTAATAACAACACCAGTTTTGTGCAGAAGCTCCCAACAAACAACTCCAAGGTTTTTATCAAAACCTGACACCGTGACTTCAAGGCCCTGGCACAGTCAGAAGACTACAAAATATGACCTTGGTTTGATGGCCAATAATTCAGGAGTGGGAATTGAGAGTCTGAGACTTTCACAGCAAGAAAAACTTTGAAGTTATATGAAGATTTCCACCTCCCTTCTCCTTTGTTTAGCAAACAAGAGCAAAAATATCCAAGCAGCTTAGTTCAGAATGAGCTCTAAAGAATTTTCTTAATATGAAGGATAAATCAAATTTTTGTCACTAAGCTCATGAAAATATCAATGATCTTCCACACTGCCACTACAATAACAATTTAGGCTAATAAAAAGCCCTTCTGAAAAATCTAAGAATCCAAATAAGAAGATGCAGTGAAAGTAAAAGAACGAATATGAAGAGGGAGCTTCAGTTTGATATGAGAAATCCCATATGAAATGGGCTAATTCTCTTTAAAATTTGCATTTAGACTGAGACTAAGCAGCTATTTTTCCAGAGATGGAACACACTTGGCCAAGGGCATCCAATGCTTCATTTTTGTATTAATACTTCGTAGAATAAGCAAACTTATTACTTTATTGTCCCTCTTCCTAGTTCTTCAGCATTATCCTGATCATCTTTATAATTGAAGTTGCTGGTGCAGTAGTAGCCTTGGTCTACACATCACTTGTAAGTATCATGGAATAGAAGATATGTTAGTTTGTGGGGAGAATTTCAGGATCTCAAGTAAATACTGATATTCCACTTAGCATACTCTAAAAGTTAGATTACCAATGAGGTTAAGGTACCTTATTCTTAGCTTTTGTGCAATAATGGTCTGTCCTTGTTAGGGAGAGA
The DNA here is from genome assembly GCA_009733165.1 of Naja naja. NCBI lineage: Eukaryota > Metazoa > Chordata > Lepidosauria > Squamata > Elapidae > Naja > Naja naja. The sequence goes on from CM019150.1 coordinate 64,087,378, forward strand.
TGCATACAACTTAGCAAGAGTGCTATTATTATTATTATTATTTCCAAAATCTTTATTTTTCTTATATCATACATTTACTCTGCATGCAAGACACAATGAGACATAAATGCACTGGCTTGTTTCCTCAGGAATAAAATGGAAAGTAGCCTATGCTGATGTCCATATCATAAGAAAAGAGGGACATCTCACTTTCTCTGAGCCATGTTTTCTCAGCTTGGTTCCTGATCCAAGCTTTGCATATGGGCATGGTGAGGAAGAAAGTTTACGGAACTCAGTGGGGCACAAGCAAGATTGTGCTGCATAACTTGAACAAGTGTCTCCCCTGCATTGAAAAGGATATTCGGCATGATGTATCCAAATAGCAATTCTTGAGAAATGTTCTACATAGCCTATCTGTGTAGAGAAGAATAGCTATTCCCCATTTGACAAAGCATTGATTTTTGAAAAACCAGGTAGACCACTTATTTGTGGTTTGGTCTTTACCTTCTTTTTAAAAAATTAAAGGTGTCTTGCTTTATTGCCCTTTTTTTGGCAATCACCATGATACGGGCAGTAACAAAACGAGTTGTAACACAGAATTGAATTCTTTGCTGTAGAATTACATCTTTGGAACTCCGAGCACTGTCTAAGGGGTTATGAGTAGCCTTGTTTCTTCAGTGCCCGCTGCATTCTTCTGTGATGTTAAGAGGAGATTGAACTGATAAAAAAGTGAAATAGATATGAATGGGAGCTCAACCCTGAGTGACCAAATGACATAGAGATGAATGGAATCACCTTAAGAAGCTCATCACTGAATAACAATACTGCAGAGAAAATAGATGTTTTCAGGTGTCTCCAAATTTTGGATTTTATTGGAAGGAAAGGGCTAGGCCACCTGATGTCCATTAGCCCCAGTGCATCCATGGGTAATTTCCTTGACCACCTGCCAGGCTCCAGCTTTATTTTTGAAATATTTTTTTCACTGAAATGGAATAAATGAGGCAGGTATATTGCAATGTCTCGACCTTTAACATCATTTAAAAAAAACCATATTACCACCTCTGGCTGGTTCCCACATAGACTCAATAAATATTTTTAGAAAATCAAATTGGTGAATGGCTGCATATTTTGTGGCCATTTGATGCCCAAGATAAGCAAAGATGCTAGAATGCCTCAAAAAGGCATTCTAGGTGAGGAATGGTGGGGAGCTATCTCACTACATGAGTACCCATTATGGAAGACATTATGTGTCAGTGCCAGTAATATTTCCCCGATTCCAAATATGTTTAGCAGCCCACAAAGGCTATCTATTCCTACATAAAGGACCTACAGAAGGTGAAGTAGAATCTTAATAATTCCACAGATGCTGAGATGAAAGAATGGCCTTGCATCTCTATAAGGAAAGCTTATTATATGTTCTCATATGTTTTGTATAATTCTTTCTTCTTTTCAGGCAGAGACTGTATTGCAAGCAACAGTGGCAAAATTACTAAAAGATGACTATGGGAAACGTAACCCAGTTACTGAAGCATGGAATGTTACAATGACTGAAGTAAGTTGGTATTCCAATCTCCATATTATATGCAAGATTTTTATGAGAAACTGTAGAAACCTCCCTTACGCCTAAGTAGAAACGATGTTGCTTTCTTTACAGCTGCCAGTTAGTTTTACCTCAAAGTTGGAAGTCTTCATATCAGAAACTTAATCATAAATGTATCATAGTTTATTGAGGGTCATCTTAAGGCTTATAATGTTTGCTTATAAACAGACAAGCATTAATATAAAAGAAAATATAGTTACAGTGGGATTCTTAGTGGGTAAGGAGTTTTTATTGAGGATTGTATGTTGAAATAGAATAAATAAATAAATAAATAAATAAATAAATAAATAAATAAATAACAGATTAATAGAATGGGAAGGGTCTTTGAAGGTCTTCTAATGCAACCCCCTGTGGGTGAATGCGAACTCTAATTTTAATATGTGTTTTTCTCCTTAGCTGAAGTGCTGTGGTTTATCAAATTACACAGACTTTAGTGACTCCTATTTCTACAAGGAAACAAAGAACTCGTATCCAGGGCAATGCTGCAACTCTTCTATCTCATCTCTCTCTGCCACTACTTGCAATGAAACTGTAGCTGCAAGCTTTGAAGTGAAGGTATGGAAACATGTCTATTCTGGAGCAAAGTGGGCCAAGGCTTTGAGTGGAGTGACCCTCAGTGATCTAGCACCCAGCTTCTATACTTGGCATTTTTGACTCAGTGTTTTAAAAAATGTGGATCTAAAATAAGTTCAGGACTTCACTCTTCTACAAAGAACTGTGATGAATACCAGCCAAATGCAATGGCACCTTTGAACTCTTTCCAGGCAAAGGGGGTTTGGAATTTCTGGACGGTTCTTTTTAAATTTAACTGAATTTTTTTGTTTGTTTTAATTCCAGGGCTGCTTCCCTCAGATACTGTCTGAAATTCGTAAGAATGCAGCTGTAGTGGGTGGAGTTGCAGCTGGAATTGGGGCCTTAGAGGTATGTTGATTGAACTTTGCAAGAACCCATCTAGGTTAGCATTAACCTATCTCAGGGGCTACCACAAAGAAGAGGGAGTCAAGTTCCATGTGCTATTAAAAGCATCTGAGGGCAGGACAAGAAGGAATGGGTGGAAACTAATCAAGGAGAGAAGCAACCTAGAACTAAGGAAAAAATTCCTGACAGAACAATTATGGTAATCAGTGGAACAACTTGCCTCCAAAGTTATAAATGCTCCAACGCTGAAAGTTTTTAAGAAGAGATTGGATAACCTGAAATGGAATAGGTTTTCCTGCCTAAGCAGGGGGTTGGACTAGAAGATCTCCAAGGTCTCTTCCAACTCTGTCTATTCTATTCTATTCTATTCTATTCTATTCTATTCTATTCTATACCATTCCATACCATTCCATACCATTCCATACCATTCCATACCATTCCATTCCATTCTATTCTGTTCCATTCCATTCCATTCCATACTATTCCATTCCATTCCATTCCATTCCATTCCATTCCATTATTCCATTCCATTCCATTCCATACTATTCCATTCCATTCCATACTATTCCATTCCATTCCTATTCCTATTCTATCATTGATGTGCCTTAAAGAGATAGCTACTTCTTTAATGAAACCTTCTCATAATTTGCACCATGTGATAGCATGCATCCATGGGTATCCTCACATGGTGTCAAAAAAGTCAAGATTGCAGCCATAAGCAGGACATATAAAAAGAGACAAGGATTTGATCACATGTGATATCTTCCCTGCTGATGCTTGTATGCACAGATACAATATAGGCTTCTAATCTTGCATGCAGTGGTTCTTTCAGTCCTCAATGTTTACTACCTAAGAAAGATAGGGTCTAAAAGAACTACTACTACTACTGGTAGTAGTAAAGAGTAGTATCTTTAAATATTCTAGTTTGAATCCTACTATGTGGGAAATAGCACTGATTGCCTATTTCCCACATAGCAGGATTTTTTAAAGGTCTAGATTTTACATTAATGCTGATAGGATCTATGGGAACTCTAGTCCAAAGAATATCAAGTGTCCTATCTGCCATGTGCTATTAAAAGGTAAGAATGGGGAATTATGTTCACTCTAAGACTCTAAATAAATAAGTGATTATTACTTGGGTTTCACCCTGTTAAACATATCAAGTAGGCAACTTGTAGGATAAGTACAAACTATACTACATGTAGCCCTCAATTTACAACAGTTCATTTAGTGACCGTTTGAAGTTACAGCAGCACTGAAAAAAGTGACTTATGACAATTTTTTTAGACATACAACCATTGCAGCATCCCCACAGGCACATGATAAAAATTGAGGTGCTTGAGGATTGGTTCATATTTAAGGCGTGTTCTAACCCAGGCTTCATTCAAATTAAGAAAACACACACTCTTTATTGGGATGTTAGTGAGTTTTGGCTGGGAATTATTTGCATTCCCAACCAAAACTCATTAAACACAATTGTCTGAGATAAGAGCACACCTTTCAGGGTTGTAAAAGGCTGCCAAGAAACAGATGTCCACTTAATTAGAAGATAAACCAACAGAAGTTCCAGCAAAGACAAACCAGAGTCTGTAGGGCTTCGATGAAGAATCAGAATCTAATTAACTTCTTTGCTTCCTGAAAAGAGCACATCACCGAGGGCTGGCTTTTATCCCTTATGGGAGGGGCCATAGTTGGCTGTTTTGTAAATCGTATTCAACCAAAAATAACCAAATCTTGTACAGCCTAGAAAGTAGCTAATAGGCAGGAAGACTCCGTGTATGATGCAGGGTGGTGTTTTGGTGAATTATTTTTTTCTTTTATAATTGAGCTAGATTTTATTTAAAGTATTACCTATTTCTTCAAGTATAAACTCACTTTTTATCCCATTTCCCTCCTTCTCAGATCGCAGCAATGGTAGTGGCAATGTACCTTTATTGCAAACTGGATGAAAAATGACTGGGATAGGCAAAGGAAAAGATTGCCTTCCCACAAGCCAAGCCTATGACACAACACTTTCTTAACCTGTATCTACACCAATTAAACATTTCATGGACCTGAAGCCTGAATGTATAATTAACCAGTTGACTCTACCTAGATGGAATCTTTAGCATGTACGTAAATGAAGTTGTGAAAAGCAGTGTGATAAGAAAACACTATTAACATAAAGGCCCTTTGTATTGAAAGCCAGAAATGCCGGGGGTGGGGGTGGGGTGGCAAAAGTAAATCTGGAAATGTTTATGCCTTCTAAAAATGGCCTTTATATATCCAATATATGCAGTGTGAAGGTTTCTGCTAGCTTTGATATTGGTCACCCTGGGTTGTCGACAATCTCTCTAAGAATAAATGATCCAGAATGGAATGATTAGTTTGAAAAGTTTGGGATTGATTAATTAAAATTCCTGTGTATTATCAACGGGAATCAACATTGTTTTTGTTCTTGACATAAAATAATAGATGAGCACATGGGGTCTACTGTTGGAGAAAAACACGGCTGCAAAAATTGACAGGAAAGGAAATGATTTTCTTTCATTTGCCTTTCTGTCCCCCAGCATTGGTTGTATGCAACTTGCTAAGGACCGAAAGGGTGTCTGATTGAGCTGGCTTTGTATGAAAAGCACAAATTTGTAACTAATTTTATTGTACATGATGTAGTCCTCTATTTTTTTTATTCTGTGTGAATACAGTTTAATTTATAATAATGTAACTATAAAATCATATTATTTGCACCTGGACTATTGTAATAAAACCTACTTTTTAATTACAACTTATGGCACTGGTTATCTTGCAGCAAAGAGCCCCAATAGAAATAGGCAAGACTGGATATAACTGTGTGTGGGCATTTGACTTATGTGCCCTTCAGATTATTTTCGTCACTCCTGATACTTATGAATATTCCAGCTAAATGGATAAAAGCCAAGTGTAAACAGCTATCTCTGTAGGTAATTTTTCCCCTTTTTGAGAGAATAATAAACCTTTGAGGATGCCACAGACTTGGAACTGATTTTATTTTTGGCAAAAAAAATGGCAATTTTATTTTATTTTTGAAATTGTATTCATTTCAAGACTGAGTAATAGTAAAGTGAGAGATTCAGTATAAATCTGATTAATAAAAAAACCACATTATATTCTAATTAAATTTAAAAAGTAATTAGTAGCAGGTAATGGGAACTCTTTCATTATACAGTTTTTAACATAGATCTCTTCCTTGCCTATATATTGTATTAACATTCAAGAAGCATCAGGGAGTAATTGTCAACATATTTCCTTTACGAGGATACAAGCATATCTGAAAAGTGGAATCACTGCTAGTCCCCAAGATGGTAATTGTAGCACAGCTGCTGGAATTGTCTACTACAGCCTGCTTCATATGGAACCAATCAAATTCTGCAGAGTACCATCATTTCAGACAGTGGCCAAAAAGCCATATAACACAATGTTCTCTACAATAAACCAAAATGCCTTTTCCCCAAGAAAAAATAATTTCTTCATGAATTATAATTATTGTGGAACCTTTCAAGAGCTTACTTCATGATGAAACAATAGTAAATAAATATACAGTAAATTGTATTGGGAATCAAAAAGCCCAAACATTTAGCATCCCTTCTATAAGGCAAGTCATGGCAATGATGATGTATTGGTGTGAATGAAGAAACAGTCCAGCTGAGCAGGCTTCTGTCAGCTACTTTCTTCCATTTCATTTCATAGAACTTTCCATTTGGTGGAAAAACAAACTCACTGAGAAAGTCATTTTGCCATGCAAAAGATGTTGCCATTTTTTTTTACTGCACTGGGTTCACTGCACTCGGTACATCACTGGGTTCATGAAAGGAATGTAACATTAAGCTGCTGGGGCATATGAACTACTCCCTGGTCAAAGGCAAGATGTATGAATTCCATGCTCTCTGTTAGACTTCCTTTCTCATAAACAAGAAGAGGCGAGAATGTGTTAGGTATTCTGCTTAATTGTATATATGTATTTGTGTGTGTGTGTGTACCAGGGGTGAGATTCAAAAATCCCAGCAACCGGTTCACTGCTCAGTTGCTGGGTAGGTGTGGCTGTGATGAGTATGGCCTACCGGAACTTCCAGGAGGGCCGTTTTTTGCCTTCGCAAGGGTCCAGAGGCTTCCCTCAGGCTTCTGGGAGGGTGAAAATGGCCTGCCCCAGGCTCTGGAGGCTCTCCAGAAGCTGGAAACAGGCCCATTTCTGAACTTCTGGAGGGCCTGTTTTTCCCCGTCCCAGAGCCTCTGCTTGGACCCTGCTCTTACATGCATCAAAAATAGGCCACGTGGAGACTCCTGGGAGGGGCAGGGTGGGCGGGGCCAGCCGATCAGTTCAAATACTGGTTCGGCAAACCATATGCAAATTTAACATAAGGTTCACCTGAACCGGTCCAAACTGGTAGAATATCACCCCTGATGTGTGTGTGTGTGTGTGTGTGTGTAAAACACAGGTAGCTCTTGACTTATGACCACAATTGAGCCCAGAATTTATCTTGCCAAATCAGAAATTTGTTAAATGGGTTCTGCCCCATTTTACGACTTTTCTTGCCCCATTTGATAAGTGAATCACTGCAGTTGTTAAATTAGTAACATGGTTGTTCAGTGAACCTGACTTCTCCATTGATTTTGCTTGTCAGAAAGTCACAAAAGATAATCACCTGACCCCAGGACACTGCAACCGTCATAAATATTGTGATGACCCGTAGCCTCTCAAAATAACCCAAAACCCAAAACATGAATTAAAGTCCGGCAATGCCTTCAACTTAACTGTTTTATTAGTCACAGTTTACAGTCCCAAACGTAAATAATGAGGCAAAAGGAAAAACAAGAAAAAAACCCATAGTGGCGAGAGTTCCGAAATCAAACCAAGATAAATAATCATATGTTCCAAGCAGATAACTGGGGAAAGTCCTTGGGAAGAACGCCAACAAATATAAACCACTTTCAAAGGAAACACTAACTTTGACTCCAGCAATTCTGCATATGCAGTTACAAACTTATATACATAGCTCCCAGCTGAACGCCCTGAGGAGGATCATGGTCCTCTCCTCCCAAGTAGACCATGCTTTTCCCTGATCCTCTCCTCCCTGTGTGCCCTGGGATGGATAGGGGATGGGCCTGGATCCTCTTCTGATTGCTTAGCTGGCCTCTGCCCTTCCCCAGCCTCCTCTACCATCTCTGGAGCCACACTCCCACTCCCTGTTGGCTGTTGCTCCACTTCCTTGGAGTCAGTCTCCACCAGGGGCATGACAAATATGAACCAGTTGTCAAGTATTCAGATGTAAATCACATGACCATGGGGATGCTGCAGCAGTCATACCGTGTTGAAAATTGTCATAAGTCACTTTTTTTCAGTGCAGCTGTAACTTTGAACGGTCACTAAATGAACTGTTGTAAGTCGAGGACTACCCGTACAAATTTTGACTGATCACAGAAAGAAAGGTGTAAAGTGAGCGAAGGCACAACAGGAATCTGACAAACTAACACTACGGCAGTATTCTGAAGAGTTGGTTTTCTGCAAAAGCAGTAATATCCAATTTTTTTTACTCCCTGTAAAATAATACATTGAGATGCTTATTCTACCTGTAAATGTAAGAAACACAGAAGAATTGTTACCCTAATCAAAACTATTTTCACAACAAGCAGTGCAGGAAAAAAAAACAAGGCTGCTCTTAAGGACAAACTCTGGTTTTGCAATCACTCCACTTCTGAAATTACTTTGAATACAGGAGGGGAATTTAATCTGTTTCATCCTTTGATGCAAACATCAGAGGTGTCCACAAACAGTATTTTTCTAAAGATCATAATATTTCTTTCTTGCTATTAATACTAAGAAGGTATTTTGGATTTAGAGCATGCATCCCCATAAAATGCTTTCTTAACATCACCAAGTTCTCGTATCCTATTAGCTAAATCAACACCATTGTGCTTGTACGCCTAAGTGACCTAGGCTGGTGATCTTCTACACTGATTGATAAAGATTGGTCTCTATATCTGGCTGACCATCACGATGGTCATTTTGCATGTTCGTATCCATTCCTATAGATTGCTAGACTGTCAAAAATAATTTAACTCAAAAGGTCCTCTATATTAAAGATTGATTGTCTAGGTAACAGCTCTGAAAGGAGGTATTGTTGGTACAGCCTGCTAGTTGAACAAAGAGTTCAAATATAGTCACCATAGCTGTATCTTTCACTTTATCAAGACTGATAATGGCAAACAATCTCCTTCAATTTCTCAATAAACTTTGTAATGACAGTTGGATACCTATTCAAAAGCAGCCTCCCACACAGCTAGAGCAAACAATTTAACTTACTGTACATGTTGCATTTGTACCTCTCTTTCTTCTAAAAGTCCAGGAGGTAAGAAACAAAGACTGCTCTATTGTCTTGAAAGAAAGGATGCATATTGTATGCTCAGATTATGTACCTGGTAGCACACAATGAACAGATTCAGCCAGGCCAAAAAAAAAAAGACTTTTGAGTGGCACAGTCCCAGAGGACTGGTGGAGGTCAAATGTTTTTCCTCTATTCAATGGTAAAAAAGGGATAAAGGCAGACCCGAGTAACTATAGATTAGTCAGTTTGACATCAGTATTAAGGGAAACTCTGGAACAAATTGTTCAACACTGTTGTGTGTCTTGTAAGACATGTTCCAAGGTTACATTATTTATTCAATGCAATACATCTATTTCATTGGCTACTGCTATCTAATATGAATGGCCAAGCAGTACATTGTTGTTCATATAAATTTCTTAACAAGACATTTAAAAAGCTGGCTTGTCATTTTAAAAGGCCCAAATGATCCTTTCTCTATCTGGAACTCTCCTTGACATGCATACTGACAGTTTATACATACTGGGTGAAAGCAGGCTCAATAGCAGTAACTGTGAGAAGGATCTTGGAGTCTTAGTGGACAGCCAGCTAAATATGAGCCAGCAGTGTGCAGCAGCAGCCAAAAAAGCTAATGCAATCCTAAGTTGCATCAACAGAGGGATACAATTGAGATCAAGTGAGGTACTAATATTCATTCATTCATTCATTCATTCATTCATTCATTCATTCATTCATTTATTTATTATTGGGATTTGTATGCTGCCCTATCTCCCGAAGGACTCAGGGCGGCTCACAACACTAAAAACATATAATACAAAATTTAAAAAGATATTAAATAAACATCCCAATAACCTAATTAAAACTGACAACAAACCAATAAAAACCAGTAAAAAAACCTCATCAGTCCAGGTCAGCCTGTTGAAAGAGCCATGTCTTCAGGTCGCGATGGAAGGATCGAAGGTCAGGAGCCAACCGAAGCTCCAAAGGCAGCTGATTCCAAAGGGTGGGTGCACCCACAGAAAAGGCTCTTCCCCTGGGCATCGCCAGTCGACACTGTCTGGCCGACAGCACCCTGAGGAGGCCCGGTCTGTGGGAGCACACGGGGCAATGGGAAGTTGTTGCTGGCAGTAGGTGCTCCTGCAAATACCCCAACGATGTAAGCCATGCAAGGCTTTATAGGTGATTACCAGCACCTTGAATCTCACCCAGAGGGCAACCGGCAACCAGTGCAGCTCACGCAGGAGGGGTGTAGTATGGGAGTATCAGGATCCTCCCATCACAACCCATGCGGCTGCATTCTGTACCAGTTGAAGCCTCCGAGTGGTCCTCAAGGGCAGCCCCATGTAGAGAGCATTGCAGTAGTCCATATGGGAGGTAACGAATGCATGAGTAACTGTATGTAAGGCATCTCGGTCCAGATAGGGGCACAACTGGAGCACCAGGCGAACCTGGGCAAATGCCCTCAGATGCCACTCGATAAAGCCTTAGTAAGACCACACCTACAGTACTGCATCCAGTTTTGTTCACCACACTATAAAAAAGATGTTGAGACTCTAGAAAAAGTGCAGAGAAGACCAACCAGGATGATTAGGAGACTGGAGACTAAAACATATGAAGAACGGTTACAGGAACTGGGCATGGCTAGTCTAGTGAAGAGAAGGACCAGGGGAGACATGATAGCAGTCTTTCAATATATGGAAGGAAGGCTATTGCTGAGCACACTGGGTTGTATTCCAAAAATTGTAAGCCGCCCTGAGTCTTTGGAGAAGGGCGGCATATAAATATGAATAATAAATAAATAAATAATAAATATTTGAGGGTGTAATGTATGCAGAGTTTAACCTGATTGGTTGTTGAAATGGCGGAAATCTGAATACCGCCATTGGTTACAAGCTACGGCAGCCGGCTATAAAAGCTGCCGAGACCAAGCCATTCTGGCGTAATTCTGAGCTGTAGTCTGACTATTAAAGAGACCTGAAGCACTTCGCATCCTGTCTTCTTCCAAACTTAACACTGGTGACGAGGGTGGGATCATAACGGACAAGAAGACAACGCAGAAGAAAGAGTCAAGATGACTGGGCTGAACACGCCCCCAGCCCCGTTCGACCCGAAGAACGAAGACTGGGAATCTTATGCAGACAGATTCCAAATGTTCTTAGAAGGAAATGATCTTGCATTGATTTCTGAACAACGGAAAAGAGCGGTTTTCCTAACACACTGCGGCCCCGCAGTGTTCAAGATGGCCAAGGCTCTGGCTACACCAGCAGACGTAAAAGTGATGGCGTGAGCAGACTTGGAAAGGCTACTGAGGGCGCACTACACACCCCAGGTATCATGCCTGATCTGCAGACACAAATTCTACCGCCGCAATCAATGAGATGACGAAAGCATCAGTGACTTTGTGGCCAGCTTATGCAACATTGGGGGCGCCTGTGAATTCATCACACTAGAAGAAGCCATGAGCGATTGCTTTGTTTTGGGGCTCAAGGACCAGACGTTACAAAGTAAACTACTCATGAAACCAAAAATTCCGCTAAAAGAAGCCATCGATGAGGCCATAGCAGCAGAAGCCACGAAAAACTCCACAGCAACAATGAGGAAGATGGACAGAATAACCACCAATCCAGAAGGTGAAAAAACCACAACAACGCATTTTGACGAACTAGAGTCAGAATCAGAGTGCAGCAGAGAAGAAGAGATAAACAGACTCAGAATGGAGCGGAAATGGAATGACCAGGGCCGGAAGAAGCAAGAATTCTGTTGCACAGGATGTGGAGGGAACCACCCCCGCACAGAATGCAGGTTCCTGGAAGCCATTTGCCTCCATTGCGAGAAGAGAGGACACATCACAAGAGTCTGCAAATCGTCCAGAACTCCACCAAACAGAAGGAAGTTCATCCCGAATACCAAAGACAGAGAAGTAAAAACTGGAAGCGCAGGCAAAAAATTGGGCATGGAAAAGAAGTGAACAGAAAAAACGAAACTCATCAAACTGTAACGATTGGTCATTCTTCATCACTGAACAAGAGGAAGGTGCATGTCAAGGTGTACATCGAGGGAAGACCGTGCCAGATGGAGGTAGACTTGGGATCATACCTATCCATGGTGTCATGGGACACTATACAGAGACTCATACCAGAAATCCAAAAGAACCAATTCAAAAAGCAAGCACTAACCCTCAAAGATTACCAAGGAAACAAGATTCCTGTGATCGGAACAAGGAAATTCAACGTTAAATTCAAGAATCACACTAAACTTCTGCCATTGACCATTGTAGATAAAGACCGCCCAAGTCTTTTAGGACTTGAATGTTCAACCCCCTGGGCATCAAAGTGACCGGAATCAACCATGTGAGCGACTCAGAATGGGAAGAGTCATTGAAGAAAGAATTCCAAGAGGTCTTCAGCGACGGATTAGGCAAGTACTTGGGGACCCCTATTACTTTCAATTTAGACCCCAACGTACAACCAATCCATTTAAAAGCCAGACGAGCGCTGTTTGCACTCAAAGCAAAAATCGATGAACAGTTAGACAAACTGATAGCTCAAGGGGTACTAGAGCCCACAGACCAGTCCAGATGGGAAACACCCATAGTTACCCCTGTCAAAGCTGATGGCTCTGTAAGAATTTGCGGGGACTATAAGGGGACATAGAACCATGCACTGCAACAGAGCGCATATCCGGTTCCAGTGGTACATCATTTGTTACACTCCCTAGGTGGGGGTACTGCTTTCACCAAGTTAGACCTTGCCCAAGCATACCAGCAGTTAACAGTAGACGATATGACTGCAGAGGCACAAACTATTGTGACCCATCGGGGTGCCTTTAAATGCAAAAGGTTGCAATTCGGAGTAAGTGTGGCACCAGGCATATTTCAAAGCCTTATGGAAAGAATGTTACAAGGTTTAAAAGGGATGGTACCTTATTTTGATGACGTGTTAATCTCTGCTAAAAATGACACTCAACTACAAGAGAGACTCAGAGAAGTACTGATCAGGTTCAAAAAAGCAGGACTTAAAGTCAAAAAAGAGAAATGTACACTAAGAACTGACAAAGTAGAATTCTTAGGTTATATGATTGACAAACACGGTATCCACCCCACAGAAGCCAAAATTCAGACAATAAAGGAAGCCCCCAGACCTAAATGCAAAGCTGACCTCCAAGCATTTCTGGGACTTATTAATTTCTACCATATGTTTTTGCCGCAGAAAGCAACCACTGCAGAACCCCTACATAGACTGCTCGATAAAAAAACTACGTGGGTCTGGGGCAAAAGAGAAGAAGCAGCTTAAGTGACAAATTAAGCGACAAATCACTTCTGATTGTGTATTAATACAGTTTAGTGAAAACCTACCCGTGGTGTTAACATGCGATGCCTCCCCTTTTGGAGTGGGGGGGGGGGTATTGAGCCACCAGTTACCAAATGGAAGGGAAGCTCCCATTGCGTTCTATTCTAGGACATTGACAACAGCAGAGAGAAACTATAGTCAGCTGGACAAGGAAGCGCTGGCTATAGTAGCAGCTGTCAAGAAATTCCACGAATACGTTTATGGAAGAAAATTCACCATTGTCACTGATCACAAGCCTCTACTCAGAATTGTGGCTGGCGATAGACCAACTCCTACCATCCTGTCACCCCGAATGATGAGGTGGACCGAATTCCTCACTGCATACTCGTACAGACTTGTTCACCATCCGGGGAAGGAAATAGGGCACGCAGAGGCATTGAGCCACTGCCCATTGCCTATGAACACTGAAGATCCAGCACCTGAAACTTACACCTTTTTCTTAGAAACAGTTGCTCAACTATCTGTGGATGCTGCTGAAATTGCAAGAGAGACCGCTAAAGACAGTTTATTGGCACCTGTTGTGGGTTGGATAAAGAAGGGTTGGCCACAACAAGGACTAACGGACGTCTACAAACAGTTTAAGTCCAGGCAAATTGAACTATCTGTGTTAAAAGGGTGTATTCTATGGGGAAATAGAGTGGTTATTCCTGCAAGATTGCAGAAGAAAGTATTGACAATGTTGCATGAGGGGCACCTGGGAATTGTCAGAATGAAGGGGTTGGCTAGGAGCTATGTATGGTGGCGAGGAATAGACAAAATGATTGAAAACTGGGTTGCGGGCTGTAGAAATTCTCAGGAACTGAGGCCCACACCGCCTATCGCCCCTAAACAGGAATGGGAATGTCCTAGGGGGCCATGGTCCAGAATTCATATTGATTTTGCTGGCCCAACAAAAGGGCATACCTTTCTGATTGTAGTAGATGCATATTCCACATGGCTCGAGGTTATTCCCATGTCATCCACCACAGCAGAGGCTGTTATCAAACAACTAAGGAAACTTTTTGTAACTCACAGGTTGCTCGATGTTGTTGTTTCCAACAATGGTCCCCAATTTACCGCCACCCTTTTTGAATCATACTTACATAGCAGGGCATAAGGCACGCCCTTACGGCCCCCGGGCACCCCTCGACTAACGGCCGGGCTGAACGTATGGTTCGGTTTACTAAAGAGAAACTTCAACAGTTGGGTCCAGGGGATATTACTGAGAAGGTGGACAAACTGCTCAGTATCCAACACATTACCCCCAACCCCTCCACTAATTAAAGCCCTGCCGAGCTCTTAATGGGCAGGAAACTCAGGTCAACCCGCGACCACCTTCATCCCACTTACGCAACCGAAACACCTGTAGATTCCAGTAGCAAAACTCGCATTTTTCAAGTAGGGGATCGAGTTTATGCTAAGAACCTTGTGGGTGAGCCATTATGGATTCCTGTGGAAATTACCCATGTAACAGGGCCCAGGTCTTATAGGGTACAAACGGAGGATGGGGTCACTTGGAAAAGACATATAGACCAATTAAGATCCAGAAAGTCCCTGGAAGTTTGCCCAGGCTCATTTCAGGACTGATTACGCACAACCTAAACCGTGGGGGAAGGGGGAGACCTTTTGAATAATGAACAAGTAATAGTTAACCCCCTTTTAAACGGAATAACACAACAAGAGCCACCCCAAGCCCTAACCCAATCCCAACAACTGCTAACCCCAATAGAGGACAGCACAACCTTGCCTGTTCAAGGGCATACCAATGGGCCGGGAGTGGACTGGGAGGAGAGACCAGGTTGGAGTAACAGGGCCAGATCACCCGACCAAAGGATTCCTAATAAGGGGATTCCAATAACTAACATTCCTTCCAAACAAATAGAAGTTCCTAGAATACCTGAACCATGCAGGTCCAAACGTAACCATAAAAGTCCCACCTATTTACAAGAGTACATTAGATAGATTGGGTTTGAGTATGGGCTGGACCAGGTGGGGAGGGGTGTAATGTATGCAGAGTTTAATCTGATTGGTTGTTGAAAATATGCAGAGTTTAACCTGATTGGTTGTTGAAATGGCGGGAAATCCGAATACCGCCATTAGTTACAAGCCGCAGCAGCCGGCTATAAAAGCTGCCGAGACCAAGCCATTCTGGCGTAGTTCTGAGCTGTAGTCTGACTATTAAAGAGAGCTGAAGCACTTTGCGTCCTGTCTTCTTCCGAACTTAACAGAGGGGCTGCCACAGAGAGGAAGGGGTCAAGCTATTTTCTCAAGCACCTGTAGGCCAGACAAGGAATAATGGATGGAAACTGAACAAGGAGAGATTTAACCTGGAAATAAGGAGAAACTTTCTGACAGTGAGAACAATCAACTAGTGGAACAGCTTGCCCTTGGAAGTTGTGGGAGCGTCATCTCTTGAGACTTTCAAGGAGGGATTGGACTGCCATTTGTCAGAAAAGGTGTAGGGTCTCCGTCTCCTGCTTGGGTGGGGGGTTGGACTAGATGACCTATAAGGTCCCTTCCAACTCTGATTATCTGTTATCTGTTATGATAGTTATTTTCTTATACAAACTGTCCTCACCTTACAACCACAATTGGACCCAAAGTTTCTGTTGCTAAGCAAGACCGTTGTTAAGTGAGTTGTTCCATTTTGCAACCTTTCTTTCCACAGTTGTTAAGTGAATCATTGCAGGTGTTAAGTTAGTAACAGGGTTATTAAGTGAATCTGGCTTCCCCATTGACTTTGTTTATTAGAAGGTCACAAAAGAGGATCACATGACCCTGCGACACTGCAACTGTCATAAATAGGAGTCAGTTGCCAAGTTGCTGAATTTTGATCATGTGACCACAGGGATGCTGCAATGGTCATAACTGTGAAAAACGGTCATAAGTCACTTTTTTCAGTGCTGTTGTAGTTTTAAACAGTCACTAAATGAACTGTTGTAAGTGAAGGACTGCCTGTATAGGACTTACTACTCTGGATTAAAGTCTTTCATCTCTTAGAGTTTATTTCTGCACATGTAAAATCATCCTGCTCTCCTTTTTGTTAAGAGTGATCAGTTTAATTGGCCCTGGGAATGCTATGTTCATCATGTATTTTTGCTTCAACAAAGCATTCAGCTAAATTGTTCATGAGATCCCAGCTCCGAATATGGGGAAATGTGGGCTACAGACTACACTGTATTAGAAGAATACTGTGAGGCTTGGTTTTGTCCAATTTAAGCAACCATTATGCACACCTTAGGCTCAGTCCTAAGGTCTGGCTGGTTCACCAGTTACGCCCATATCTGGACTGAGATGCCCTGTGCACAGTCACTCATGCACTTGTTACCTCTCGACTCAACTACTGCAACGCTCTCTATTTAGGACTGCCCTTGCATACCATCCGGAGGCTTCAGCTGGTGCAGAATGCAGCTGCGCGGGTTGTGATGGGAGTTTCCTGGTACTCCCATGTTACACCCCTCCTGCGTGACTTGCATTGGTTACCGGTTGCCCTCTGGGTGAGATTCAAGGTTTTGGTGTTAACATTCAAAGTCCTGCAAGCCATGGGTCGGGGTTTTTACAGGAGCATCTCCTGCCGGCATTGAGTGCCAACCGCCCTGTACAAGCACACAGGCAAGGGCTCCTCGGGGTGCCGTCTGCAAGCCAGTGTTGTTTGGCGGTGCCCCGGGGGAAGGCCTATTCTGTGGCGGTTCCCACCTTATGGAACCAATTACCCCTGGGACTCCATTTGGCCCCTGACCTTCACACCTTCCACCACAATGTGAAAACCTGGCTATTTGAACAGGCCGGGCTGTGCTGACCTCTTGGGGTGTGGGATTCAAATTTTAAATTTAGGATCAATTGGCTTGTATTATTTAATAGTGTTTTAGGTAACTAATTTATTGTCTGTTTTTAGTTGTGAGCTGCCCCGAGTCCTTTTGGAGAGGGGGCGGCATACAAGTCAAATAAATAAATAAATAAACAAACAAACAAACAAACAAACAAACAAACAGACAAATAAATAAATAAATGGTGGATTAAGGCTCACTGGTGCCCTAAGCACTGACAAATCTTGGTGTCCCCCTCCTTGGTACATTACTGTACAAATGAAGCCAAGCTTAGGCTACATAAACATTTTTGTGATGCCCCCTTTGGGTCTGGTGCACTAAGCACGTGCTTAGTCTGCTTACTGGTTAATACACCACTGCTTAGGCTCCTCCTTCCTATCAGAAAAGAAGACCTATGTCCTTTCTGGGGTATGTGTGTTTGTGTACATACACATACAGACACATGTGCATATCTCCATATATGTATCTATACATTTAATTACATGGGGAGGAGTACATACCTATCAAGCAATCTAAAGCTAAGGAGAAATTCTCTGGCAGAACAATTAACCAGGGGAAAGACTTGCCTCCAGAATTTGTGGGTGCTCTAACACTGGAAGCTTTTAAGAAGAGACTGGACAACCATTTGTCTGAAATGGTATAGGGCAGGGATGGGATTCTACCAGTTCACACCTATTCTCTAGAACCGGTTGTTAACATTCTAAGCAGTTCGGAGAACCGGTTGTTAGAAGAAATTACTGGGCTAATCCTGTAAGGAAGGCAGGAAGGAAACATTCTGGTGTTGCTTACAGAAACTGCCTCTCCATTAATCCTTATTACATTCTTGGCAGGACTAGACTTCCTGTCTCAGGAACTTCTCTGGAATTTTTTTCCCCTCCTTTGCTGGTACTTTGCTAGTGTGAAGTGACCTTTTTTTTTTAATTACATTTATATGCCGCCCTTCTCCGAAGACTCAGGGCGGCTTACAATTTTTGGAGCACAACCCAATGCGCTCAGCAATAGCCTTCCTTCCATTGTATATGCCTGCTTATTACTAAGCGGCATTTTTACAAGGTCAGCTAATTGCCCCCAACAATCTTGGGTCCTCAATTTACCTACCCCGAGAGGATGGAAGGCTGAGTCAACCTTGAGCCTGGTGGGATTCGAGCCTACAGTAATTGTAGACAGCTGGATCTTAAGAGCAGGCATTTAACAGCCTGAGCCACCAAAGCTCCTAAAGCTCCTTAAAGTTACAATGGCACTGAAAAAAGTGACTTATGACCATTTTTCACATACGACTGTTGCAGCATCCCCACAGTCTTGGGAGGCCAGGCAAGGAGATGCGTGCCTTGATGTGAGTGATACTGAGTTGGCCACATCCAGCCAATAAAATGACCACCAAGCCATGTCCAGCCAGTCACATGACCACCAAACCACACCTACCACCTAAGCCGCATCCACAGAACTGGTTGTTAAAAAATTTGAATCCCACCCCTGGTATAGGGTCTCCTGCCTGACCAGGGGGCTGGATTTGAAGACCTCCAAGGTCCCTTCCAACTCTGTTATTCTGTTATCTTAACAAAATTAGCTAATGTGGGAAGAAAGCTCTTTCAGTTCAGGCAGCTACTAAATGTTTGACAATCGAAGAGATAGTGGAACAACTGTACCCAACAACTTTATTTTATTTATTTATTTATTTTATTTTATTTATTTTATTTTATTTTATTTATTTATTTTATTTATTTTATTTATTATATTTATTTTATTTATTTATTTTATTTTATTTATTTTGCCAAGCATGTTTTAGATTATAGATATAATTAGGAACATGATTATGAGTACATGAAATGGGTATGAATAAAAGGGAACATTAGGACAGGGATGGTAGGCACATTGGTGCTCTTATGCATGTCAATGGCTTCATGCCAAGTAGGAGGGATAAATGGATCTATGTGTCATGCGCTCCATTCTATCCCTGTGCTTTTCAAGATATTTATACATGATTTCGGAAGCTACAAAGACAGGAGAGCAACACTCTTGAAGATACTATCAAGATTCCGAGGATCTCAACTATCTAGAACAATAGACAACCCCCTCCGCCCCCAGCAAGATGGATTTAGTCAGGAACAAATAGAAAATTCTATATTTAGGATCTAGGTGTATTGATGGAATGCAAACAGGATTCAAACAACATTATAATGTAGCTGCAAAAAAAAAGCAGCAAATTGCATCCACAAATATATAGAGACAAGATCAAGGAAAGCAATTGTTTGTTTCTGTTCTGAATTGGTCAAACATTACCTAGAATATAGTAGCCGCACCTGGGTACCACATTTTAGGAAAGGCACCGATAAAGGCACTGGGTGGGTCATGTTCATCGTAAAGCATATGGAGGGACTGACTGACTACATGATATATGATAAGGTAGGTAGTAGAAGCTTCCTTTGTGTTTCTTAACATAACACTCTGCCTGGCCTCTACATGTATTCCAAAGAAAGTCTGGAGCACTGATCGGAATGTTGTTTTTCACCTTCTAAGGGTGAATAGGGTTTGCTCCAACAATCTCACAAAGTCTGGTTACCTACATACTTACATACATACCAAGTCCATCAAGTGCCAATGTTAAGAAGTTGCCGCACTTTATTTGCTACTGTTTTGCATATAATTGTCAACTTTCCTGGATCTCCAACCTTCAATAGCTCGGTACCTTTTCTCTCCTACTCTCTTCTCATTTCTTAGAGAAAAGAAAGCATTTAAAAAAAAATTCAGGCCCAGGTTGTTCAACTGTAGAGGCAGTAGTACATCAAGTGCTCTTTAAACTATATAGCCTCATCTCCTCAGGCTGATACACATTTTTGCACACTCAATTTCCATCTCTTGTTTTTTTCCCCCCTCTAGCTACTCAGAGGCTTCCCTGCCTCAATTTTCTTTTATATTAATTTTCAGCTCTTGGAAGACTGGGAGGCTGGGGAGGGAGTATTGTGCCTGTACTTTGCAAAGTGTTGTGTATATAGACGGTATTTATAAAATAATTGTGACGCTTGATCATACTGGACTATTGTAATCTGCTGCATGGACTAGCATAATGTGTTTGAATGGGACTGACTCTGAAGTGTATCTGGAAGCTTCAACTGGTACAGAATTCAGTGGCACAGGCAGTTATTGTAATGCTCCAGGAACAGTACATGTTACATCTCTACCCATGAACTATATTGGTTATCAGTTTGCTTCTGGATGCAATTCAAGATGCTGCTTTTGACCTTTAAAACTCATCATGGCAAGGACAGGCTTAATACTTCTTCTGAATTACATCTGTTCATCCCATCAGGTCTGGCAGAAGTGATATGTTCCAAGTTTCATTTGCTAAGGAGTTACATCTGTGGTGGGACTCAGGAGACAGGCCATTTCTATTATGGCATCTAACCTTTGGAACTTTATCCTCTCTTAGTTGAATGCTAACTTTCCTTAACTTTCCTCAAAATGTGGTTGTGTCATCAGGCTTGGGTGTCTCAAGGAAATAGTGAGGTAATGAGATGCCTTCATCGTCTCTAACATCTGATGATCTCTCCTTGCATTATTTTTTAAATTGTTGATTGACTTTTATATTGCTCTTTTATAGGGGTTTTTATTTGTATGCCACCAAGAGACATATTTGGGGAGATGTACAGATATATATATATATGTAGGTCTTAGTGTATTCAGGTCTCGTCCCATGTAAGATTGAGAATACCTTGGCAACGTTTCGATGAAATCCTCATCCGGATGAGATTTCGTCGAAACGTTGCCAAGGTATTCTCAATCTTACACGGGACAAGACCCGAATACACCAAGACCTACATACCTTTACCCGTGAAAATCTACGAAAACAAATACGAAAACATATATATATATATATATATATATATATATATATGATAGCTAGCTGTATGATAGCTAGATGGATAGATGGATGGATGGATGGAGAGAGACAGACAGACAGACAGATAGACAGGCAGGCAGGCAGAGACAGACAGACAGAGACAGACAGACAGATGATAGATGATAGCTAATAGACAGATAGTAAATATTCCTATTAAGATAATAAGAAAACCCAGTTCTGCTGTTTCCAAGGAAACCAAATTGTCATGTCTGTGGTGTCATCAGGACTTGAGCACAGCACAATGGCATTCTTGGATACCATAATATGAATATTCCTCCCAGATAATGACTCTGCCAGACTCAGCAAAAGATGTGTTAATTTTCTTATTAAAATGTCAAATATAATTGTTTCCGACCTGACATCACCTGAATAAGATTCCCTAAATATTTTTACTTTAGACAGTTCATTCTCTCATGCCTACTCTTTTTAAGTAGAATGTCAAAGTTGTAGGAATTTAGTGAAAAAGTTCTGAATAAATAAAATAATAATAATTAGCTGGCTAATATCTATGCTTTAAAAATTATTTCTCCATAAAATAAAACATTAAAAAGCTAGATTTTCCTTTCTCTTATTTTCCAATTTTTTTCTATGTGTATTTATGTACACATGTCTGTTCTTTGGATAAAATGCCTCAGGGACACCATACAAGCCAATTGTTAAAACAATATAGCCAATTGTTAAAAGTTATAATCAAATGCTTTCAAGAAATACGCATGAGGCTTCCAGTGGCAAACTTTCTTTAGTGATGGTAGATCTGCAGTTTTGCATTAGGGCATTTTCTCCTAACTGGGCCAATGGTGTTGTTTCTTAGCAGCCTTTACAAAAAGAAAATATACTTCCTTGTTCAATGATAAAAGAAAACACTGAGACAGGGATCCAGAGTGATGACACATGACTGGTTCATGCCATCTAAAGACTGAGATGACACCCTGACTCGAAATACCTCTTATTAAATATGTAGAAATCCACAAAAAAGTGGCATGGAGTAGGAAGTGAAAAAAAATGACTAGTGTTTTAAATAAATCTGCACCAGGCTACCATTTGAAATAATGTTTTGAAGAAATCTGCCAATGTGGTATAGGATTAATGCAAGTATTTACTAAGAGAGAGAGAGAGAGAGAGAAGCAATCAAATAATAATTTCCTGCTTTCGTTTTCCATGACTAAGCCCTTTAGACGCATTGATTGGCAGTGAAAGTAATAATGTTATACATATTAACAGAATTTCCATGACAAGGAAACCCCTCCATAGAAATGTTAGTGTTTACAAAACTAGGCAAAGGTAATTATAACTGTTGTCCCTAGCATTTAGTACTATAGTTAAAACTTGTACAACAGCTAAATGTCAATAAGGGAGTATCATACTTCTATGAGGAAGACAAAACTGTACCTGTAATGTAATGTAATGATTCCATTGATCCCAGCTGGGGAATTTTGGAAATTGAAGACCACACATCTTTTATTTATTTATTTATTTTATTTATTTTGTCAAGCGATTATAAGATAACAGGTATAAGTATAACATAGTTATGAATACATGAAATGAATACATATAAGAAAAATAAAAAGAATCAATAGGACAGGGATGGTAGGCATGTTGGTGCGCTTATGCATGCCCCCTACAGACCTCTTAGGAAAGGGGTTAGGTCAATAGTAGAAAGTCTAAGGTTAAAGTTTTTGGGGTTTGGGGATGAAACCACAGAGTCAGGTAGAGTATTCCAGACATTGACCACTCTGTTGCTGAAGTCATATTTCCTGCAATCAAGTTTGGTGCAGTTTACCTTGAGTTTGTATCTATTGTGTGCTCTTGTATTGTTATGGTTGAAACTGAAGTATTCATTGACAGGTAGGACATTGCAATATATAATTTTATATACTATATTTAGATCGGACCGAAGGAAGCATAGTTCTAGATTTTCTAGGTCTAGAGTTTCAAGTCTGGTGGCATAAGGTATTCTGCAATGAGTAGAGGAGTGGAGAACTCTTCTTGTGAACTATTTCTGGACTTTCTCTACTGTGTTAATATCAGATACGTAATGCGGGTTCCAGACTGATGAGCTGTATTCAAGTATTGGTCTAGCAAATGTTTTGTATGCTCTAGTTAATAGTGTGATACTACCAGAGAAAAAGCTACGTAGGATTAGGTTAACAACTCTTAATGCCTTTTTGGCTATGTAGTTACAGTGGGCTCTAGCATTTAGATCATTAGAGATGAGTACTCCAAGGTCCTTGACAGAGTTTGGATCATCAACAAGGTCTTGACTATTCAGCTTGTATTTTATTTTCTGATTTTTTTTGCCAATATGTAAGACAGAGCATTTATTTGTTGAGATTTGAAATTGCCATTTGTTTGACCATTCTGATACATAGTTTTTTGAAGGGTAGCAGTATTGTCTGTGGTGTTGAATAGCTTTACATCATCAGCAAAGAGAACACAGTTGCTCTTAATATGATCACAGAGGTTATTTATGTAGAGTATGAAGAGAGTTGGTCCTAGAATGCTCCCTTGGGGGGACACCACTGTTGACAGGTACAGAATTTGATAGGATGCTCCCAATTCTGACCATTTGTTGTCTGTTGACAGGAATGCTTCTATCCAGTTATGAAAGTGTCCAGAGATACCATAAGATTTTAGTTTTAGGAGTAGTTTGTCGTATACCACTGAATCAAAGGCTTTACAGAAGTCTATGTAGATTGCGTCTATTGCTTTGCTCTGATCGAGTTGTGTAGTCCATATGTTTTTGCAGTGTAAGAGTTGCAGATTATAGGATAGTTTTTTTTCCCCTGAAACCAAATTGCTTATTAGAGAGTAAGTTGTTCTTCTCTAAGTGGAGAATAATGGATTGGTTAATAATTGATTCCATGACTTTACAGGTGATGCAGCATAAGGAAATTGGTCTGTAATTTTCAACTAGGCTGGAGTCTCCCTTTTTGAAGATGGGGATGACCTTGGCTTGTGACCATAGGTTTGGCAAGGAGCTGGTCCTGAAAGATTTTTCAAAGATTATGCTTAGAGATTCAGCTATGGCAGTGGATAGCCTTTTTAAGAAGTAGGCACATATTCTGTCCAGTCCAATAGACAGAGATGGTTTTAGATTGCGTAGTGCTTTTTAACATTGTCTTCTGTAAAATTGATAATTATTAGATCATTGTAGTTGTCTGTGGTTCGACTAGGAAATACTAGGCATGATCCATTGCTGTTTACAAATACTGAGCCAAAGAATGTGTTAAAGAGGTTGGCTTTAATGGTGTCATCGTTACAGTCTTTACCATTAGGTCCTTTCAGGGGTGGGATGGACCTTGAGTCTTTTAGTTTGTTGTTTACAAAATTGTAGAAAGTGTGGGTGGAATTGGTGCGTAGAAGGTTTTCCTCTTGTTTAATGTGATAATTGGTGCATTCAGTCTTTATCTGGTGGCATAAATTTTTGTATCAGCTTTTGAAGTTGGCAACGTGACCAGATTTGTTTTTCCGCCAAAGTGATCACTTTTTGGATTGAAGCTTCCTTATTGTTATGGGTAATCTGTTTTTTTCTGGTTTTGGGAGTTGTATTGATACATCTAGTTTGATTACTCTTTTGACTTCAAGTAAAAATATGCTGTAATGGTCTTCAACAATATTGCATCCAGCGAATAGAAATTGCCAATCAAGGGATGAGAGATCGTTGTCTATAAGATCATAGTTGCCTTTTTTGAAATTATAATTGGGGATCACATCGTTGTGTTGATTTTTGTGTGGATGTATGTTGAGACAAAAATCAATCATGCTGTGGTCACTGTTGGAAAAGGGTTCTTTAATTTGTATTCCGTAAATTGAATTCAAACTATTGCAGAAGATGAGATCTAGGCAGTTGTTAAGTCTAGTATTGTTTTTTACTAGTTGTTCCAGTCCCAGATTTGTTACAGCATTGTAGAAGGTTGCATGTATGGGTTCAGTTTTACATTTGTTTAGGGTCCAGTTAATGTGAGGTAGATTGAAGTCACCAAGAAAGATGAAAGTGTCTGGGCAGGAGGTTGCCCATGTTAGTAGTGAATTTAACTTGTTTATATGTTCGATGTCATAATCAGGGGCTCTGTAACATAGTTCACAGACGATGGTCTCAGGAAGGGCAAGCTCCTGGGTAACTTGGATGTTTTTTAGATATAGGGACTTTTTTATAGAAGATAGCAACACCACCTCCTCTACGGATTTCACGATCTGATCGGTAAACATGATAGTCTCTTACTGTGGTAATGGAGTCAGGGAGAGATGCGTTGAGCCATGTTTCACAGACAAATATGATGTCGAATTTAGCTGTATTTAGTAAGAGGAGAAATTCAGGTATTTTATTTACAAGGTTTCTTGCATTGAGTAGTTTGCATTTAAGGCCAGTTGTAGTTGGAATTGAGGTAGTTAGTTGCCAAGGCTGAGAAAGACTGCCATAAATACATCCACATTTTGTAGCTTGCTTGGCAACAATATGTTTATCATTGCCTTCCTCCAAGATTGTTTTCTAACTTCCCAGTCTTGTCTACCACTCTGGTATTCTCTAAAGTTTCCCCCATTCAAGTAGTAAGCAGGCTTGATACTAACTAGCCTTCCTGAAGGCATCTAATTAAGGAAGGCCATCTTTAACTATGGGATGTGCCCCAAGGCTTTGCAATGAGTTTCATGATTGTGACAAGCCACATCCAATACTATTGTCATGTTTCAGTCAAATCCTAGAGAAGCTAAATTGAATGAACAGATGTGATAACTGCCTTCTCTTAGAAGTGTGCCTGTCCTTCTTTACAATAGCAAGGTTTTTATACTGTTAGGAACAGAAAACGTCCTATTTTGCCATATAAGAGTACAATGCTTAGAATCATCTTCATGACTTGGGCTGTTATATATATTATTATTTTTATTATTTATTTTGACTTGTATGCCGCCACTCTCCAAAAAGGACTCGGGGCGGCTCACAGATAAAAACACAGAACAATAAATTATTTAAAAAGAAATTAAACTAAACAAGCCAAAACACAACTATAAAACCAAATTAAAATTGAATTTAAAACCCACCCTCTCCCCCAGGAGATCAGTCCAGCCCAGCCTGTAAAAACAACCAGGTTTTTAGATCGCGCTGGAAAGAGGAGAGATCGGGAACCAGCCGGAGCTCAATGGGTAGCTGATTCCATAAGGCGGGGGCCGATACAGAATAGGCCCTTCCCCCGGTCACTGCCAGCCGACATTGTTGTGTGGACGGCAACCCGCGGAGTCCCAACCTGTGTGCTCGCACAGGGCGACCAGTATTTGATATCGGCAGGAGACGCTCCCGCAAGTACCACGGACCCATGCCATGAAGGACTTTGAATGTTAACGTCAGAACCTTGAATTGCACCCAGAGGGCAACCGGCAACCAATGCAGCTCGCTCAGGAGGGGCGTAACATGGGAGTATCAGGAAACTCCCATCACAACCCGCGCGGCCGCATTCTGCACCAGCTGGAGCCTCCAGATGGTCTGCAAGGGCAGTCCTAGATAGAGAGCATTGCAATAGTCAAGTCGGGATGTAACAAGTGCGTGAGTGACCGTGTGAAGGGCATCTCGATCCAGATAAGGGCGGAGCTGGCGAACCAGCCGAACCTGGGCAAAGGCCCCCCTGGCCACGGCTCCCACCTGCTCCTCCAAACTGAGCCGTGAGTCCAGGAGAACCCCCAGGTTCCATGCCCTATCCACAGGGGGTAACACCTCTCCCCCTATGGCCAAAGGTGGAATATACTCACTGGAGCAAGATTCCTGTACGCACAGCCACTCAGTCTTGGCCAGATTGATCTGTAGTCTGTTCCTGCCCATCCAGATCTGTACTGCATCCAAACAACGGGACATCACAGAGAGGGCATCACTGATTTGGTTTGGGGTGGAGATGTATAACTGGGTATCATCAGCATACTGATGATAGTTCACCCCAAAACCTCGGATGATCTCGCCCAGTGGCTTCATATAGATGTTGAACAGGAGGGGCGAGAGGACCGACCCCTGTGGGACCCCACACGTGAGAGCCCTTGGGGCCGACCTCTTCCCCCCTGCCAACACCGATTGCGAATGCCTTGAGAGGTAGGAGGAGAACCGCTGCAGAACACTGCCTCCCACTCCCAACCCCTCAAGGCGCCACAATAAGATACCATGGTTGATGGTATCGAAAGCCGCTGAGAGATCTAATAGGACCAGGACAGAGGAAAAACCTCTGTCTTGCACCCTCCAGAGATCATCCACCAGTGCGACCAATGCCGTCTCTGTACTGAACCTGGGCTGGAAGCCCAATTGATAGGGATCTAGATAGTCCGCTTCATCCAGGAAAAGCGGAAACTGTTGAGCCACCACACTCTCAACAACCTTCGCTAAAAAACGAAGGTTGGAGACTGGACGAAAGTTGTTCAATACGGCAGGGTCCAGGGCAGGCTTCTTCAGGAGGGGTCTCACCACCGCCTCTTTCAAGGTGGTGGGGAAAGAGCCCTCCCTTAACAAAGCATTGACTACTGCCCAGAGCCAGGCCAGTCCCTGGTGGCACACCACCAGAAAGGGAGGGCCAACAAAGCATTGACTACTGCCCAGAGCCAGCCGCACGTGACCTCCCTGGTGGCATACACCATCCAGAAAGGGCAGGGGTCCAATAAACATGTGGTGGAACTCAAACGTCGCATAATCCTGTCCACTTCATCCTCGGAAACAGGATCAAACTCCGCCCAGATGATATCGGCTGGACTTCTTGTCCCTCCCTCCTCAAACCACTGCAAATTAGAGTTTAGCCCCTCCCGAATCTGAGCGATCTTATCCAACAGATACTGACCAAATTCCTCAGCCCTACCCTGCATAGGATCCAACCCCGTCCTCCGATGTAAGAGGGAGCAGGTGACCCTAAACAGGGCAGCTGGGTGGTCGTCTGCAAACACTATGAGAGCGGAGAGGTATGACCTCTTCGCCGCCCCCAAAGCTACCAGATAAGTCCTAATATAGGCTCTTAGCTGGGCTCGGTCGGATTCGGAGTGGGTCGATCTCCACCTGCTCTCTAACATTTATATAATAAATGTTATATAAATTGTTTAAATAATAAATTGTTTGTTAGAATACAAAGACAGTGTGTTTTCTAGACAAATATGAATTGAGATTGGCATTATAGGTGAACAAACACAGCCTTATGTCACCCTGAATATCCTGCTTGGCAAGCTTTTTAATATGTGTTTCTTATAAAAATATATATCCAAACTTCTAACCAATGAGGTGTCTCTAAGCTGAATATAGCACTTAACAGTGAAATAAGGAAGTTCTGACTAAAATTATATTTCTAAAAATATAATTCTCTGGAATCAGAATTTTAATATCTAGAGAGCATGTGATTCAGTTTTTAAAAATAAAATGTATTGCCTAACATTTGAAAATACTGCATAGTAAATCCTCATATTGTCAAGTTCTAGATGTAATCCTTCTCCAGTCAAGCTTCACAAGTATTATTTCTACCACACCCACAAGTACTGTGTCATCATTAAAAAAGAAGCACTTGGAAGTACTATGAAATTTTTTCAGTACATTTCCTGGAATTTCTAAAAGTGAGTGGAGCATAGAAATCCCCTTATCATAGAAACATAAAAACACAGAAAACTGATGGCAGTAAAAGACGTACTGGTTCATCAAGTCTGCCCTTGAGCAAACATTCACGTTTTGTGAGCAAACACTCTTGAGTATCTTGAATGCTGATGGAGAAAGGTAGAGCCAGGGACAGCTTTTGAAAAGGAATGTACAACTGCCAGTTTTATTTTCCCCAATAAAACCTCTACTTTTACAAACTTCAGAGCAGCTCCTCTGATGTTCATTATGATAACCATAGAATCATCGTATTAACTGTAGGAAACTTTTGCTACTATTATTGGGCTCAGCAGCATTATTGAAACGTAAAGTTGGCCCATTTAGTTTTTGCCAAGAATATAGTCCCCATAATGGACTGAGGCTGACCGAAGCCAGTATAAAATGCTCTAACATGAAAATAGAGTTCTCCAGTTATCACAGCAGAAGTCATCCCAAAAGATATCCCAAAAGATATCCAAATCAGTGGTCACCAACCAGTGGGCCAGGGACCACTGGTGGTCCACAGAGAAATGTCACCCCCAAAGCAACCCCCAAAGCAATTAATCCAGGCTGCACAGGAACACAAGGCTGTGCCGCCCACATGGCCCGTGGGAACACAAGGCTTGCATCACCTGCATTGTGAACAACATGAGGTAGTGAGGGGAAGGGGGGAAAGGATGG
Organism: Naja naja; assembly: GCA_009733165.1. Classification (NCBI taxonomy): domain Eukaryota; kingdom Metazoa; phylum Chordata; class Lepidosauria; order Squamata; family Elapidae; genus Naja; species Naja naja. The sequence goes on from CM019150.1 coordinate 64,116,520, forward strand.
AGGGGGGGAACTTGCCCCACTCACCCCACGCACCTTGCCTGGCTACAGGGCTGCTTCTTTCCACTTCTTTCTTCTTCTGTTTTTGGCTGCACGCAAGGAAAGCAGCAAAAATCTTTCTTTCTCTCCCCCAAACTCTGCCAGAAATGAGTCTGTTGCGCCATCGTGACAAGTCTCACAAAGTCTCTTTTCTGGTGGAGTTTGGGGAAGAGAAAGAAAGACTTCTGCTGCTTCTGCTGCTTTCCTTGCATGAAGCCAAAAGTCTCTCTCTCTCTTTCTCTCTCCCCCTGAGAACGGAGCTGGAGATGGTATCCTGTGATCCCAAATAAAGAATGATGAATTGGTAGGAAAACAGGGTGAGGAATTTACCTGCAGACTTTTTTTGGGATTTTCCCAGGGTCTCTGCTGCTTTCTGCTTTCTCGGAAAATGTCAGCAAGCCACCGTCAGTCAAAATTCATATTAATGGTCTGCGGGATTTAAAATTATGAGTTTGGTGGTCCCTGAGGTCCAAGAGGTTGGTGACCCCTGTTCCAGATCACAGAGAGGAATCTTCAGAAGATAGCAATCTGCTGGGCTTCAATTGGCCTGCTTTAGGATTGCTCCTCCCATTGTCTCCGCATCTCTGGTATTGCCTCTCCATGGCTGGTCTTGCTATGGCTAAGTGCAACCTCTTTTTTTTCTTTATTGTAGTTTGGTGGGAAAATGTTGGCTAATGGAAGACCAGCCACTGGTCTATCAGGAGCTTGATGTTTCCATCAATACTGAAATCATTTTTATCCCCAGAACTCACCTGAATTTGCAAATAATATTCTCTGTAGGCTTCTAGTTTTTTTAGAATTTTGGGGTGTGTAGCTAGATGTTATTTTTTCAGTGAAATTCCAGCTGCTTGCTTGGCCCTTTGATTCTCAGAAAAGAAATTCTACTTACTGGATAGTAATGTATTTTTTTTAAAATCAGGTAGCTGAGTTCGCTGGTATGGAGATCATTTCCCCCTCAAGGAATGCTTTTTAGAGAACTAGTTGTTGCCTGAAAATAACCTGGTTACTTAACTACTCTTTCAACATGCTTTCTTCCCATCTCAGGAACAGGAAGAAAGCACATTACCAAGCAAGCACAAGACATGGGGTTGAGTTCAGTGTAACATAGTTTCATTCCCCCACACACACACAACTTATTATAATGATTCACACATTACACTAAGCTATAATCGCCTCAGGTGGTTTAGCAGTTCCCATAGACACAGCCAATAAACTGTGTTTAAAAAAACCCCAATGAGCTTAAATGTTGTGTAAATGAGACGTTAACAAGTAAAAGTGGCAGTCAAATGTACTGTAATAGATATATTCCTGTCAGGATGCATCAGATTGTTTATCTTCCTATAACACCAGTTAGGGGCCCGCTAGGGTTCACAATAACCAGTAGGAGGAATTCTTGTTAAAGGGGGAATTCCAGATAAGCACATTGCCAGCCAGCAGTGTGATCAAAGTATCCCCGAGTATGAGATGGTGAACAGAAGTCATTACTAACTTGCCTGCTGTAGGCAGGCTATAAAAGCCTAGAGAGCATTAAGAGAGCCACTTTCTGGACGTCAGTTTGATTTTGCAACAGGAAGTGAATGCAAATACATCAACTGTTACTAAAATTAGCCAACTGGACCGAGGACATCAGGTATTGTGAAATACAATTTATGTGTAAAAGGCAAAGTATCAAGAGGCACGTCATCTTCCTGGTTGGCTATATCTGCATTTAAAAAAAAACCTTTGTTTCTCTATGAATCTTGGAAACCAGAAATTTTCAAGGCTAGATGAAGCAGTGTACAAGGCTACTGATGATTCACAAGTTGCCCAGGCAATGGATCTTGCTTGGTCTCGCCATACTTTCCAAGAGTTGAGATTCCTTTGTGACCAGTAGTCCTCATTGCCAGAGTTGTATTTTCTACCATGCACACCTATAGCAAGAATCTTTACAAGTATGAAATAAAGATAGAAAATAATAAAAAGTTTTGAAGATAACTAATAGCTTACTGCACCTAGATGTTACTGTACTTTCAGAATGAAACATCTACTCTTCTCACTAAGCTACTTCCAAAATCCAAAGGTCCTTCAATTTGCCCACTAATAATGTCCTGTATCATAATTATATTTGCTGTGGCCTTAAGAGGCAGGTCAGCAGGTATGTGTATGTGTGTTTGGGTGAAAAAGGGTTATAAGATTCTGGTCTAAGCCATGGTCTCATTATGGCTTAGATGCAAGAGTAGGGGTCTTCAAACTTGACAGCTTTAAGACTTGTGGACTTCAACTCCCAGAATTCCTCCTCTGGCCATGTTAGTTCAGGAATTCTGGGAGTTGAAGTCCACAAGTCTTAAATTTGCCAAGTTTGAAGACCCTCGTGCAAGAGGATAAGCATGATCAATTAATTCATAAAACATCTTTAGTATATGTTATAATCTGTTCTGACAGAGACTTTTTGAAGACTTTATCATCAAACCCAGGGTGAAATGAGCTTATCACAATTTAATGAGAACAGTATATGTTCCCACAAGGAAATACTATTTTAAAAGCCAAAATAAACATTTTAAAATGTTTGAAGATAAGGTTTTTGTTCAATAGTTTCCTGATAAGAGGTTTAGAACAGCTGAGGCATTATGGCCATGCATTATGACCATGCATTTATATACTTCCTGTTCCACAATGATTCAAAGTACCAAATGAGAATGTCATAAAAAAATCCATATTCCACTAACTCACCTCAATTTTGCTGTAAGTGAAGATTATGATTAAGAAATCATATTTACACTATTCTCCACTGGCATCCTCTAGTTGAGTTAGACCATCACGCCCCCATCTCAGATGTCTGAAGTCAATGGGGTCTTCTGGAGGGACAAGGATAATAAGGCTAAAGAAAATGGAGTTGGGGTATTGTGATATATAAGCCACAGCTTTTTAAAATCATGATGTTGCATACATGCACCAAATGGACACTGCTTTCCTTAGGCTGATGAAAGCAATGGGAACCTGTAGATGCTGCTGTTTGGAGGGTACCAGACAGGTAGATCTACTAAACCTGATCTGCAAAAATCTTGATGAACACAAGATGGCAGCAGGAAATAGGAAATCAATATGCAGTTCCACCTTGTGGTCATACAGATATTTCCTGACCTGATACAATGTACAGAACATCTTAAATCTTTTTTTTTTGCTTTCCTTCTTTAAATGCTAAGAGGGACTAATAGCTCTAGTGGATGCTAATATCCACTTTACCAAGGACAAGCTACTCAGAAGTACAGTGTGTTACCTCTGCTTCACTGCTTCTGTGAAACAGCAGAGAATAAAAGGTCCTTTAAGAAAAAGATGCTTTCAAAGAAGGAAACGGGTAAGCCATGGCACTCCCAGGTGTTCCATTCTCTGACAGCACAGCTCTATTCCTGTTTATTCTAGTCCCCCTTGGTTAATGAAGTTTATACAAAAAACATAGAACCTTGAGAAAGCTAAGGTAATTAATACAACTTAACACACCTGCTAGTTCAATGCCTCCTCCCCCCCACCCCAGTTCCTGGTTCATCAAAGCTACTAAGCCAGAGCTAGCAACCTGTGAGTCAAAGAAGGAGGGTTGGGTCAAAAAAACACAACCTGCACAGTCACCTCTCATCTTCAGCTACTCCCAAATATTATGCATTCAAGTTAAATGTTACTTTGGAAGCCCAGATACTTACTATTCCTATGTAGCCATGGTGAGAAATTGAGAGTTGGCAACCTTGCAAGGGCCTGTAACAAGAGGAGCCTGTGAGGCAGGCAGGCTGGTCGGCCTATCTGCAACACTCCATAAAGCTTGTGCATTGACATGAGTGCAGGCATGAGCTACAGCAAGCAGAAGTTTGGAAACATGTGCTGGTTAAACAGTATATAGTTAGTTTGGGAATGAGAGCTGTCCCCTTAAGAGAATGCCTCATGGGAAATGTGGTTAATGCCTCATGGGAGATGTAGTTCATGTCATGTGGTCACATCTGTAATCCTGATTGGTCACTGAATTGACTCCTGGTTGGGTTGGGGGGAGTTTCAGTCATTCTTGCTTGGACCCCAGCATTGTGCTGGAGTCTTCCCTTTCTGTATCATTATGGGATGAAGATAACTATCTTTTCACACTATGAAGACAACAGTGCAAAGATTGGACATTAGATGAATCTCAGCATAACTGTGAGTTATACCTTGAGGATGCCTGATATAATCTAATAAAGAAACTTTGTGTGGAAGCCTTTGTAGTGTTTAACTCCTTATCTCAGGTATTTTGAGAAGTTGTCTGAGACAAGACAAAACAATAAATGATACATGATCAGATAATATATTTTAGGTGCACCAATTGCTTCATTTTAACGTTATTTCATTAGTTTAAAAAAGACCTATTATAGCATTACAAAATTCAACACTTAGTATACTTGATACTTGCCCCTATTCTTGGTAAGGTAACTATGTTTATTATGAAAGTTAGTTCCAATGTAACAATGTGCCCATCTAAGATTAAAAAGTCACATATTGTGTGAAGCCATATTTCTCATGTATTATCCCAACCACGAAGATTTGTGAATAATAGTTTATGGGTTAATTAGTACATTATTCATGGCTTATTCAGCAGGCTATGGTTTAGCAAATCAGTAGAATAGCTGTCTTATGCAGGCATTCCATTAATAATTTTCCATTAAAGTGATTGTAGTGAAATGGGTTCATTTTTTCTTTGTCACAACATGATCATTATTCATTTACTAAATTGCTAATTTCAGTTTATAGCTTTGTACTTTTTGGACTTCTTAAATAACCTTTGGCAGATCACTATGTTCTGTCTCAGTTATAATTCTGTAAAACAGCAATATTTGACATGTTTGCAGTTTGATTACTGATTTTATAACTTGTATGCTACTGTTTTATTTGCTATTTTATTCCGGTTTTGAAGTCATTGATGAAGCATTTGAGAGGTGCATTGTTTTGCTGTGATAGGAACAAGTCAATTAAGTTTTAACTATGTTCAGATTGAATATGTAATTGAACTTTAATTAAGTTCAGATGCAATATTAAAAAGATCTCAGAGGTTTTGAATGTGAATTATTTTTTGAATTTGACTTGCAAATTGCAGAAACCTCCACAAAATATTCCCATTAAATCTATTGAAAGCCCTACTAAACTTTATTTATAAAAACAGAAAAACCATCTCACTTGTATTAAGAATCCACATAAGGCTTATATTAGATGCATTGGGTTTATTATTAAACAAGAAAAAGTTACTAATTAAAAGAGCATGACTGTAAATTGCAAGGACAACAGACGCAATAGTACTTTAAAAAAAACTCTCAGTAGATCCAGATGAATTCAACTGATGTCCAGCAATAAAGTTGTGATTCAGAGAATATGCATGGAGGATTTATATTAACAAAATCTGAACTTGGTAACTTGAATAAATTCTGCATCCTTTCAATTCTTGATTAGGAAGAACTGGATATTATTAGAGCACTGAATTCTCCTTTCCTCTTGCTTAGGAAAGTCAGTTCCATTTCCTTAATTGGCTGGGTTTCCCCAGAGAGTGGTGCCCATGGCAGTGGGACCAGGAGGAAAGGTCAGAAGAGGCAAGATATGAAGGTGGGGTCAGCAACTTTTTGTATTTATGAATAGGGCCGTGTTTAAATCATGATCCTGTGTTCCACATATACCATACTAAATGAAAATGTTGATTGTTTATTTTGGAATATTTCTTCTGTTCAATCATGTCTGATTCTTGTGACTACCTGAACAAGTTCCTGCAGTTTTCTTTGAAAAAAAATTCTCAGAAATAGTTTGCCATTGCACCTTCCTAGGACGAATGATTGGCCCTGACTTCGTGCCCAAGACATGACTAGAATTCACAGACTCCCAGTTTCTAGTCTAACCTTAATCACTGTACCAAACAGGGTCTCATAGTTTGGATTTAGCATAACACATTGATGCTGGTCACTGAACCCAGGCAACTATGGCTTATTTAACAAAATATGGTTAAGATGATGGCTTTATCTCTATGGGAACACACTCATTATTTGACTTTTGCCATATAATGTTTATTTGTATATTGCCAGTTCAGATTAGGGATGTCAGTTATGAATCAATACTTGTCAGTTTTTCTTAGTTCCTCATTTTATGCATACTTGCAAGTTATTTATTGATCTTGAGAATAACTTCATATTAAAATGTGTTTGTTTTGCTTAGACATTTCTCCAGACAACTATTTTTTTTTTGGTGGGTTGAATGACATGGTTTTATCTAAATGTGAATATCCAGTGGTACTCTCACAATCAAACTCCTGATCTTTTATGCACCCATGTGAAAGGTCTGGAGCTGCTTTGAATTTTTTCTAGTCCTGTCCTTGATTGTGCCATTTTTGCTGTAGTGAAAGGAGGCCTGTCCTCCTAATGTATTGCTCAGTTTAATCATTTCTGCCATCCCATTCTTCATTGTTTAAAAAAAAATACTTCTATATTTCTTCATAACAATCTTGTTGGAATTATTAGGTTATATCAGGGGTCCCCAAACTTGGCAACTTTAAGACTTGTGGACTTCAACTCCCAGAATTCTCCAGCCAGTTGAAGTCCACAAGTCTTAAAGTTGCCAAGATGAGAGACCTCTGGGTTATATGAACATGACTATCCCAAACTAAGTGTCTTATTGATCTATTGACCAAGTCCTGAGCCATTCTTCCAGGCCAGCCCAGTGTTTCTTAATTTCAGAGCCTGTAAGATGTGTGGCCTTCGGCTCCCAAAATTCCCCAGTCAGCCATGTTGGCTGGGGAATCCTGGGAGTTAAAGTCCATACACCTTAAAGGCTATGAGACTGAGAAACACTGCTTTAAGCATTTCAGCATGAATTGTAATGAAGCATTTGTACAAATGCAATAGAAATTAAATTATTTAATCAGATTGAAATTTTCAAATAACAAATTGGAAAAATGAAAAACTAGGAATTTGGTATAAGGATAGCAACTCAGATAGGTTCTTACTTTATACTAGGGATGTCAAACTGGCAGCCCGCAGGCCAGATGCATCACCCCAGCTCTGAAAAAGGGAAAAACATTGCAAAACATCACATGACGGCAACGTGACGCCGCAGGTTTGACACCAGTGCTTTATACAGTGTCAAATGTGTTTTCACCAGATAAGGATGGGAGCGAAGCTCAAACATATTAAGCATACTGTACTACAACTTGTTTTATATTAAGTAGGTTGCTTTAAAAACACTGATGGACTTCCTCACAAAATAAAGGTTATAAATCTTAGTGTTAATCAGACAATCTTTTCAACATGCATTGATACACAGTACACAGGGCAACTATGGAGAAAAACAATATGGATATTTGCAATTTCACAATACTGAGGATCCATTTTCACCAATGACTTGACCATATCTCACTTATGAAAGGTGAGCATGACCTAGTAGTCTTCTTCTGTAATCTTTAACGTGATTCTAGCCATGGATAATGTATTTTCACTGGCCAAAGGATTGAAGCAATACAACAATATTGTGTTTGGTATACATTCCAGGCTTGGTTGCTTAGCTAGTTGCTATTCATTTCTCCAGCTTACTATCATATTTCTAAGCTTAGAAGTGGTAGAAATAAGAGTCTCAAGCAGCTTTGAGAGATAACATATTGTGCAATGTTTCTTTAAGCTAGTCAGAAAAAATAACACACACACCACAGAAGTCCACTAACTAGACCTTTGGATTATTCCAGCAGCACTTCATTTAAAAATATATGATTCTTTGAGTATGTATAAAAAAAGTAATGCTATTAGTTACCTCAGAGTGTGGGAGGTAACTTACTGGCATGAAAAGGCAAATATAATTTAAGAGGTTTAATCGAAACCTGGTGGAATGATTTACATGACTGGAGTACATCACCTGAAAGCTATAATTTGTTGAAAAGGAACAGAAATAGAAGCTAGGGAGGAGCACTTGCACTATTTGTGAAAAAAGTCCACTCCACCAGCTTAACAGATCATCTGAATTAAAATAAGAGCAGAAACAAATAAACAAAGTGTTAGTGGTTGTCTATTATTGCCTGCCTGTATGAGAAAAGATGTGGATGAATGCTTTGTGAAGCACAGAAGCATGAAATTTTAATGTCAGAAGATTTTTAATTACTCTTGTATCTTTGGGGAAATAAGCTCAGCCAAGTATAGGACATCAGAGTCAGGTGATAGAAAAAGGCACAAGTAAATCGGCTAGTCTTGACTCGATACTTATCAACAGGAAGATGTAATGTTATTATGAACAGTATGAGGAAGTGAACCTGAGAAAAAACAGCCACCTAACCCCAAAGTCCCAGATTTTACTATACTTAGAAGACTGATAACTGGCACCATGTGGCAGGGGAAACCAATGGGAAACTGAGCTGTGGATAAATGGAAATTCCTAAAGGGGGAGATTTTAAAAGGACACTTATGAATCATCCCAATAAGGCAGGGATGGGCAACCATGGTTCCTTTACAACCTATGGACTTCAACTCCCAGAATTCCTGAGTCAGGGCTGGCTCAGGAATTCTGGGAATTGAAGTCCACAGGTCATAAAGGGGCCATAGTTGCCCAACCCTGCAATAAGGGAAGGGAATACAGAAACCAAAACAGATGGACACAACTTAGTGATAAGAAAACAGAAAAGAATGTGCACAATGCAGGAAATGGAAAGGCTCCTGTTCAAGGGTGCTCAAAGGGTGTGCTCAAAAATGTCAAGATGCAATGGTACAATAAAACTTCCATTTTTTTAATGTGCAGCACACAACAGGCAGAGCTTCCATCACACTGTTATACAACCACCATCTTAGCTCTACACTACAAAGGAAGAGTAGCACCAGTCTAGAACTATAGAACTACTATCAAAAAAGGGAAGCCTAACCCTAACCACTGGGACTTCTTTAGTTTAAAAGAAGAATCAATATACCAACTGCTCAATTAAGACTGCAAAATGATAACAAAGTACATACTTATGCGAGATGAAAGGCAGGCACGAAGACAAAAAGGTGCTCAAGAAATACCTCTTTGATTTAAATGAAATGAACTCTTCAGAAGCAGATGAATCGTATTTCAAGGTACTGGAGGAACTAACTGGTGGTCAGGCAAACAGAGTTATGGCCTAGCAGTATGAAATCGTTGCAAAAAAAGGGCGGGCATGTGCACCAACAAAAATCTAGAAAGTCAGTGAAAATCCAGATTTGGAAAATAGCAAATTTTGTCTCTCTCTTCAACAAGGAGAAAATGGAAGATACAACAAACTACAAGCCAATCTGTCTATCCTTGCATTTACTATCTAGAGCAGGGTGAGGTACTATGGCCCTTTTATGGCCGGCTCAGGAATTCTGGGAGTTGAAGTCCACAGGACATAAAGGGGCCATATTTCCTCACCTCTGATCTAGAGAGAAAGTGGGATCCCATTCATTGGGAATGTTCACAAGGAGGCCACACCCCTTTGGTCTCTGAGTTGCTTTAATTTAGATTCCTAAACTCAGTAGGAACTGGGCTCGAGAGCCTTAAAAGAGTCCTGCCAACTTTCTGATTATATGATTCATGGTTAACAGATAACAGATTGTACAATGGTGTTGCCTTTTACAGAAAAATGTACTTTACTACCTATGAAAGTCCAGGAAAGCTAGTGCAGTTAATCTCTATTTGCACTGGAGAAAGAACAGAACCTTTCTTTTTTTTTAAATAATCAGGACTTGTAAAATAATTTGCATTTAATCAATTTATTATTCCATCATGACCTTGTGGATAAAGCTTCCGAAACACACTGAATTCAGCAATATTTCAGTTTAAATCATTTAAGTAAGATATTTCAGTTGCAAATAGAACCTGCATTTTATAACACTAGACTAGAGGCACTTAGGACTGGAAACCAAACTTGTTCATATGGCGAGCAGATCCTTTAGAAACATTGATATACTGCATTATGGTATTGTCAGCTTCCGTTGGAGTTCGATGAAACTTTATCAAAAAAACACTTTACTCACAGGTCTGTTGTGGCAAGACATGTTTATTATGATCTGTTTCCTCCAACAACAGCAACAAACAGCAATTCCAAGCAAAGCCAGTGCTGAGAGTGTCTGCCTTTCAGTGGTTTTTATAAGTCTTTTCTACTAATTACCCAACATCTGCTCCTGTAAACATCCAACACCAGCCCTACGCACCCCCACCCCACAAGATAATTAACCCTCTCCGTGTGCACCAATACCTTCCCCGCGTCATCCCACCCCATAGCATATGCTGCCCGTCACATTCCAGCAAAGCCTCTATGTGTATTTGTAAACACCAAGTCGAAATGCCCCCCCAGCTGATAAACACACTGCCAAACAGCTGTCAAGTCCGTTTGGAAAGGCGTTGTGCCCAGGAAAGTGTACACTGCTAAACAGCTGACAAGTCCATTTGGCGAGATGCTGGGAGCCTGCCAGCCCACCAGCCAGCTGACAGGAATGTTCACAACGCCACCCAGTTGCTCATGCCAGCATGGAGGAGAGGCGTTGTGTGTCAGGACCTCGTCCCAAACAGGGAAACATGTCGGGCTTCATGTCATCAGACGATGTTGATGGCATCATTGAAACCCGACATGCGGCCTCCTCTACCATGTGTCTTTCTGAAATAAAAAATATACAATCATTATCTGGTATATACAGGCTCTCCCTCCCCACCCGCTTTCATGGGATACTTTTTATGGAACCGCCACCGTAAATGGAACATCAGTGCATGGTATCCATGCTGCATCTGATAGTGGGTGCCCCTTCCAGCTAACTAGGTACTATAATATGCCTCGTCGTCGATGTGAGTTGAGTATCTTGTCAATCTCATAATGATCATCACGAACTGGTCCTGGTGCAGTTATTTAGGTTCTTGTCTGACCATAATAGATTGATATGGAATACAGGATGAATTCGTTTAAAATGAGATGGCAGTTGAAGACCCACCTTGATTGGTTTAATAATTCGTAATATCTGAAATGGTCCAATAAATTTCGGTCCTAATTTTTTCTTATTCAGACCCAGGTGTATGTATTCTGTTGACAAATAAAGCCAATCTCCCACGTTATATGGTTTCTGGTCAGACTGGTTTTTGTTGCCCTGAGTTTTATATGCTTCCTGTGCCTTTCTTAATGTGATTCAAACCGAGTCCCATTGTTTCTTTATATTGGCTGTCCACGTAGTTGTATTAGGTGTCTCCTGGGCTGATTCGCCATGAGGCCATTCCGGGATAGGTACAAATTCCATACCATGGACTATTTGAAAGGGAGAGTAACCGGTGCTACTATGCACCACATTACTATATGTAACTTCAGCATATGGTAGTAAATTTGTCCAATTGCTTTGTTGATAGTTAACATAACACCGGAGATATTGCTCAATGGCAGCATTGGCTCTTTCGGATGTTCCATTAGTAGCTGGATGATCAGCTGTACTTAATCCTTGTGTTGATCCAATCGCATATATAAATTCCCACCAAAATTTTGACATGAATTGCACTCCTCTATCAGATATAATCCTTTTAGGCACTCCATGTAACCAATATATATGTTGGATAAACAACTGTGCTAACTTCTTAGCTGATGGTATTCCTCTGCAAGGTACAAAATGTGCCTGTTTCAAGAACAAATCAATAATAGTCCAGATAACTCTGTACCCATTATTATCGGGTAGATCAACTATGAAATCCATCCCAATGTCTTGCCAAGGTTTAGTTGGTTCAGAGACAGATTGCAGTAACCCTGTCGGCTTTCCTATTTTCGCTTTATTCACCTTACACACTGGACATGATTTCACATAAGTCTCGATAGTTGATTGCATGCCTGGCCACCAAAATCGTCATTTTTCCAAATGTAACATTAAAAAAACCGCACAATATCCTGCTTGGTTCACATCATGACATCGTTTAATCACCACTGATCTTAATACACTCGGTACATAAATTTTGTTTCCATGCCAGGCAATATTATGTTTCATTCTACTTGGTTTACATTGTGTTTTAACCATTCATCTTCTGCTAGCAACATAGGCAGATCTGGTGCTAGGATAGTGGTTTTTAATGACTTGGCTCAATCGATTACTGGTATAAGTAGTTGAATTGTGTTCTCACCTTGGCTATGATATTGAGGAAGTCGGGATAAAGTGTCCACCATAAGATTTCTTCCTGATGGCACCTATTTCAACTTGAACTGAAACCTCCTAAAAAACAACGCCCAGCGAACTTGTTTCGGTGATAAGCGACGTGGGTTCTGGAGTGCTTCCAAGTTTTTATGGTTTCACTGCTGGCTGCTGTGCTGCCTCAGGCATAGAATTCCTCTTTTCCCCCACATCCTCAAGTTCATGTTTCTTCCCTTCACTCTCTTCAGTCTCCTCAGATCCCTCTGTCTCCAACCATTCTGGGTCTTTACCCTCTGCCATTATGCCTCAAATAACAGCCTCACAAGGGGATAAGATGCTGGTGAGCACTGGCTTTCTGTCAGCTTCCGTTGGAGTTTGATGACACTTTATCAATAAACCACTTTACTCACAGGTCTGTTGTGGCAAGATGTGTTTCTTATGATGTTTCCTCCAACAACAGCAACAAACAGCAATTCCAAGCAAAGCCAGCACTGAAAGCGTCTGCCTTTCAGCGCTTTTTATAAGTCTTTTCTACTAATTACCCAACATCTGCCCCTGTAAACATCCAACATCTGCCCTATGCACCCCCACCCCACAAGATAATTAACCCTTTCCATGTGCACCAATACCTTCCCCATCATCATCCCACCCCGTAGCATATGCCGCCCGTCACATTCCAGCAAAGCCCCTATGTGTATTTGTAAATGCCCCCCAAGTCAAAACATCCCCCCCAGCTGATAAGCACAGCGCCAAACAGCTAACAAGTCCGTTTAGAAAGGCGTTGCGCCCGGGAAAGTGTACACTGCTAAACAGCTGACAAGTCCGTTCGGTGAGATGCTGGGAGCCCGCCAGCCTGCTGGCCAGCTGACAGGAATGTTCACAATGCCGCCCAGTTGCTCTTGCCAGCATGGGGGAGAAGTGTTGTGCGTCAGGCTCCATGATCGTCAGGACCTCGCCCCAACCAGGGAAGTCCATTCGGCGAGACGCTGGGAGCCAGCCAACTGACAGGAATGTTTGCAATGCTGCTCAGTTGCTCACGCTGGCATGGGACCTCACCCCAACCAGGGAAACGTGTCGGGCTTCATGTCATCAGATGATGTTGACAGCTTCATTTTTCTACAAACAAATCTTAAAGTTTCATCAATCAATAAAAGCAGCGGTGGTATTCAATTTTTTTTTACTACTGGTTCTGTGGGCATGGCTTGGTGGGCATGGTGTGGCTTGGTGGGCATAGCAGGGGAAGGATACTGTAAAACCTCCACATCCTGTGTCCGGGTGGCACAGCTGATCTTTTTTTTACATATGCGTGTGCACGCAAAACATAGTCACCGAACTGGTAGTAACACTGGTTGAATCCCACCCTTGCTCTGCAGGGCAACAAAGAAGACCCAGCCGATCAGCTGGGACTCGGGAGGCAGCGAATAGATTGTGGGGCAATCAGAGGTGGTATTCAGGGATGGGATCTGACTAGTATAACTACTGGTTCTGTTGTTCTGCGTCGTGCATGCATGCGTGTGCGACTTGTGTGAGTCACGCGAGTGCAATTTACAACCTGCTGAGCTACCTGGACAGCTGAGCAGCGCTGCGTGCAAGTGTGCAGCAGTTGAAAAAGCACTTTTTTCCTGCTGTTTCAACTGCAGCTGTGTCACGCAAAGCAGCTGCAGTTGAAAACGCAGGAAATAAAGGTCAGGTAAGAGCCCGGGTGGGCAGGTGGGCCAAAACAGCAGCAGACATAGAACCGGTTCTATGTATGCTCTCTGTTTGCTGCTTTTCATAGTAACCAGTTCTACAGAAGTGGACAGAACTGGTAGAATCCCACCCCTGGTGGTATTTACCGGCTCTCTGAACTACTCAAAATTTCCACTACTGGTTCTCTAGAACCTGTCAGAACTGGCTGAATACCACCTCTGATTAAAAGTACATTAAGAGTTACCAAAGGTAACATGTTTTAAACTAGAACTTCTAAACCAACTTTAACTTCTACGGTTTTTGATCTTTAATCTGTTCAATAATATCCCACTATTATTAATCCTTTTATGTTTTTCTTTGTCCCTTCTCACAAAATTCTTCAAAGCCTTAACAAGTCTCTTTTGTAACATCCTTTTCTATATCCTGTCCCTAGCATCTTTTAAACACAGTCTGTCTATAGAAACAAATATCATTAAAATTAACTTCTGGGCCAATTGTTCAGAAATATCCTTCAATGTTAAAATATTTTGCTCCATTCTGTATTAGTAAGTCAATTTTAAGTATAGTTCTCCTTTAATTGTAATCTTTAATTCCTTCTGGTTCCTTCTAACATCCAACCTTCAAAGTTCCATGCTCCCCTTTTTAAAAAAAAGAAAATGCAAAACAAAAGTTTTTTCACACAGGAAGATTATGATTAATTTCAAAATTTTTATTTCAAATCCATCTAGATCTTTAGTCCCTTTTTAACTTTTCAATATCAAAGTTCTAATCACCCTTTTGCTGTTTATTCCAAAATTATTTTTTTAAATCCTTGAACTTATATTTAAAACTTCTTTAAGAATTGAAGTAAACTCACTTGGTGCTGTAAAACTTGTTGATCCAAAGATTCCTAATAACTAAAAAACATTTAACAAATATTTCCCATGATTAGAATGGGAATTCTAATTCTAAAACTTTGTGAACCTAGTGTCTTTTTGAAGGTGCCAACTGTGATTTGAGTAAAAAGATGTCTATTTGCTTGTCCTAAAGTGCTGAACATGCTGGAGATTGTTGTCTTGTAGCCTCCTTGTGAGAAGCAACTCTATGTATGGAGTACTTGTGGGTGATTTCCAGTCCTCTCCTTGTTGGTAGAGAATTACAAAGAGCTTTTCTACTTGCCAGCTCTTTATTCCACCAGTCACCAGCTTCACTTTGGCCAGTTCCCATTTCTTCCCCGGAAATAATTTCTGAACATTATTCTGAGATTTAGCTATATGTAATTGACCAACCAGATACTCTGCTTGTTTTTGACTTGCATTCTTCGATACTTCTAGTATAGTTCATTACTTTGTAGCTTCTGACTTTTGTGCTTAAGTAAACTCCGTATTTATGTTAACACCAAATACAAACCATCTGAGTCATTTCCATCAAATATTCCAGCAACCAATAACTAGATTACACTGCTGTGTTCCACAGAGGGAGAATTAAGGATTACAGAGCACTCCTCATTCACTCTCTGCAAAAAAAAGCCAACAAATAAGAATTACAAGCATTATAATGTTTAATATTGTAACAGCCATCTTATCCAGACATCAATTGTGTCCTTACCTGTTCTGTTCTAACGTCATTCATTTACAAGCTGTTTTATTCCTACTTATCTTTTTCACCTGCTAGTGCTATTGATTTTTCATATCCATTTGCATAAGTTACAGTTTAACCTTACAGTGGTGGAAGTTAATATGTAATAGGAAAATATTAGTAAAAGGATATCTTTTTCCTACTGGTACTACCGTATGAAACTGAAAGATGTAGAGTGAGCTTCTTCAAAGCCAGTGAAACCAGAGTGGGAAAATAAGGACAGATCAAAGGAAGCACTTTTACACAAAAGTGTGTAAAACATATGCAAAATACATTGTCATGGCTCTATAGATAGCCACCAATTTGAGGTTTCAAAGGTAAGTAAGAGATGCATGGAGGTTATAAGCAGGGGTGGGATTCAAATTTTTTAACAACTGGTTCTGTGGGCATGGTTTCATGATCATGTGACTGGGTGGACGTGGCTTGGTGGTCATGTTATTGGCTGGGTGCGGCCAACTCAATATCACTCACATCGAGGCACATATTTCCTTGCCTGGCCTCTCATGACTGTGGGGATGCTGCAACAGTCATATGTGTGAAAAATAGTCATAAGTCATTTTTTTCAGTGCCATTGTAACTTTGAATGGTCATTCCACACAAGCAAAGTGCCAGCAAAGGAGGGAAAAAAAACTCCCGAAATGTTCCTGAGACAGGAAATCTAGTCCTGCCAAGAATGTAATAAGGGTTAACACAGAGACAGCTTCTGTAAGCAACACCAGAATGTTTCCTTCCTGCCTTCCTTACAGGATTAGGCCAGTAATTTCTTCAAACAACCGGTTCTCCAAACTGCTTAAAATGTTAACAACTGGTTCTAGCGAATAGGTGCGAACTGGTAGAATCCCACCCCTGGTTATGAGGCATGGCCAATGGCTACAAGGCATGATGATTTCATATTACCTCCCTTATTACAGATAGCCTGCTTCTCTGACTCAGTTGCTTATGAACAAAAGTGGGAAGTATGCTTATGTCCAATGAACTACATTTTAATATGAACAAATGCTTTCATTTTGTGCATTGGTTTCATTATGCAGTTCTATCACTTGTCAAGGATCATGGTTGCATTTGGTCCAAAGAGGTTTACAACTGACCAAGAGTCAAAGGAACATTTAAATGTTTCTTTGAAAGGCACATAAAAGCACCTGAGTTTGCATCATTTCTTAACTAAGATTGTTGTTCTCAGATATCTCAGATCAGATAATCTGCTAGATTGTTGTGCCCTTTATGGTGGAAAAGTCCAGAATATAGCTTCAGAAAAGACTGAAGTGTTATTTAAAATATTCAGAACACTATGAAGATCTAATCTTTATTCCCTCCATTTTAATACGATTTTTAAAATATTCTCTGCCATTGTTTTTATGTGGAAAGGAAGGCAGCTTTGGAACTGCATTACAAGGGAGTATGTATATATTTTAATAGACATGAAATATCATAGGTCAGTCAATGCTATAAGAAAGCATTCCACATTGGCAAATATGCCAAATCAACCATGCACAAATGGACATATGCTGTTCATTACTTTAATACAGTAAAAATGTAATGCATTTTCTCTTCAGATTTTTAATGGAAATTGACTTTTCAACAACATGTGGCATGCAAAGCTGCTAATGACACTTTTTGTTCAGTGTTGCTGGCAATTCTGTTGCCAATTCAAACTAGGCTTCTGTCTTTCAGATTTTAAAGAATATCTGTGCTTGCAACAGCATGTTTTAATGTACTTGATTGGGCAACAGTGTTTGGATGGAACAATATGCTTTTGCCAAGTTATTACAGTAGATGCATGTATGGAGTTTAGTGGAATAAATTTATACAACACTAAAAGGAACACACTTTTTCAGTTATTAATGTTCATCATGCCCCTTTTTAGGGGCTGCCCTTCATCTGAACAGGCACATAGTATTATATTTTGTCTCTTACCTGGAGAAAGTGATAGCGACATCATTCACCTTACAAGCCCACAGACTGATATTTTTTTGATTCAGCTCAGCTCATTTATATTTCCAAATGCTTCCAGTGCTTAAAAGCAGCTTGCCCCTTTGGAGCTTATGAAGAGCTGGGGACCTCTAGTGGTTCTACGTAATAGTTCTTTTATTTGGCACTACAGAGCAAAGTGAAATGTCTGGCAGGGGGAAAAGATGAAAAAACATAGAAACAAAATGGGCAGCCCCACCTTGAACAATGTTATTGACGTTCTGTACCTGACTGGACTAAGTACAGGTAGTCCTTGACTTACGACCTCAATTGAGCCCCAAATTTCTGTTGTTAAGCGAGACAGTTAAGTGAATTTGTTGTATTTTGCTATCTTTCTTGCCATGGCTGTTAAATGAACCATTGCAGTTTTTAAGTTAGTAACACAGTTGTTAAGTGAGTCTAGCTTTCCAGTTCTGTCCGGCTCTGTAGAACCGGTAGCTCTGAAGAGCAGCAGACATAGAACAGTTCTATGTCTGCTGCTGTTTTGGCCCACCTGCCCACCCAGGCTCTTACCTGACCTTTATTTCCTGCTTTTTCAACCTTGAATTGTCACTAACTGCTGTAAGTTGAGGACTAACTGTAGTGTTTGCGGATGATCAATTTAGAAAACTTCTGTAAACCCCAGGACAGAATTTATTATTTGTGCCTTTTGAGGACCCGAGAGGATAAGTGAGTGGAGAACACAACACTTTTGTCAAAGAGCCTTGGTGGTGCAGGCTGTTAAATGCCTAGCACTTAGTTCCAGCTGCTTGGAATTACTGCAGGCTTGAATCCCACCAGGCTCAAGGTTGACTCAGCCTTCCATCCTCTCGGGGTAGGTAAATTGAGGTCCCAAGATCGTTGGGGGCAATAAGCTGACTTTGTAAAAATGCCCTTGGGGGGGGGGGCAAAAACCCTAGTAATAAGCAGGCATATACAATGGAATGAAGGCTATTGATGAGCGCATTGGGTTGTGCTCCAAAAAATTGTAAGCTGCCCTGAGTCTCCGGAGAAGGGCGGCATATAAATAT
The DNA here is from genome assembly GCA_009733165.1 of Naja naja. Classification (NCBI taxonomy): domain Eukaryota; kingdom Metazoa; phylum Chordata; class Lepidosauria; order Squamata; family Elapidae; genus Naja; species Naja naja. The sequence continues at coordinate 64,134,935 of CM019150.1, forward strand.
GAATTTTTTAAAAAAGTTGCTCAGGATGAAATGACAATCTATGCCACACCTACTAAAAAAGGACAGCCTTTATTTGCAGGAAAGGACATCACCATGCACAGAGATGTAAAAGACAGGAGATGCAACAATTCTGCCATCTTTATTTTTTGGAAAACACAGGCACATGAGATCCCCAAAAGCAGCCAGCCCAGCTTCACTCAACCTCTCTTCCCTCTCTGACTGCATGCAAGAAGAGATGCCTCCCCACAAACCAGGAGCACTCAGGCCACAAAGGTATACTTTGCTTAAGTTGAACAACAGAAAGGGGGGAAATAAAGGAGGGAAAGAGAAATGGAAAGGGAAGGAGAGAGAGAGAGAGATCAACAATAGAAAAAAGGGCAACAAGAGTAAGTCTACCCAAGATGGAATCTATTCAGAGGACCATAACACCAGTTTTGATGTTGCAAGTATGGAGCCAGGCATAATTGTATCGAGAATGGGGGGAGATTGGACCTGCATTCTGATAAGTAGTTTAGGCCACAAGCTCTTATACAAAATGACCACCAATCCAGCAATATCTGAATACATCCCATTGTTTTAGGCATGCCTGAAAACTGCTAGGTGTTTTGCGACAGTTCAAATTTAAACAAAATCTCAAAAAGGACAATCAATTGCTTATTTCACTCTACACACACACCCCTCAATTGTTTTAAGGAGCTAATAATTAGTGTCTTGTAAGCTCCCATAAAGTTGATCTCACCTAGTAGTCTGTCTTCAAGAGTGGCTAACCAGAATGAGTGTATAAGCATAAGGAACTAGTTGGAGAGAAACTTCAACCTGCCATTTTCTGCAGTGCAGTCTGTAAAGAATGGCACTAGACATATCAGATCCCCTAGATTTATTTGTTGTTTGATGAGGACAAAAATCTCATTTTAACCAAGGAGATGAATACTGCTCTTTTTTCTCCAAACCCTACATTGATATAACAGAAGCATCAGGTATAAACATCTTCAGGGAATTTTACAAAGATGCATTTTTGGTAAGAAAAAGAACAATTCTGAGACTTTTAAAAAACAATTAGATGAAAGGAAAATAAAATCAGCATAAACATATTCCTGCCATTTTCTTCCCCTGCTGTCAATTGCTCCTTCTTAGCTATACAGGCTTAGCAGGGGCAAATAATATTCTTTAATACACTCCAACTGCCTTTTGATGAATGAAGAGCTAGCCATTTATGGATCTCTAGACTTTTGCCTTTACCTTCAAGGCTGAATTGGCCTTGATAAGAAGTTCTGTATTAACAAAGTAACCTTGCATCACTGTACAGAAAATGCAGTTCTGAAAGGGATGGACCTTGTTAAGTGTAATGGCCTCCACCACTCTAATTGAACTATTATATGAAGTGAGCAGGGTTTCTAGGTTTGCAAGAATGGCCTTTCTACTATGAAATTGCAACAGAGGGAAGTGGCATGTGCTCTTCTCTACCAAGGATTTAAAGGATTTGAGGGACAATGGACATCAGAGCTGTGAAGGTAGGGAGAATGCAACACATTAATGATTAGCAATGGCCAGAAGTCTTTTCCTGAATTCCCTCCCTGCCCCTCCCAAATGTAGCCTACTCCATCTTTCAAAATCAAGGATTTTGAACACCCTAATATTAAATCTGAATTTACACCTACAAATAGAAGGGGGCCATGCATTGATTGATATTCACTTGGTAACAAATCTATTAATTCTCTTCCTGCTCCTCCTGCCCCACCCCTCCCCGAAAATAGTCTTTAAGATTTGTTCAGTAACGGGATTCAAAAAATTTACTACCGGTTCTGTGGGCATGGCTTGGTGGGCGTGGCAGGAGAAGGATACTGTAAAATCTCCAGTCAGAGGTGGCATTTGCCGGTTCTCCAAACTATTCAAAATTTTCGCTACTGGTTCTCCAGAACTTGTCAGAACCTGCTGAATACCACCTCTGGATCTGTTCCTGATATGGAGTTTCTATCCCAGTATTAAGGGTTGAACCACCATATAAATCAGGGAACTGGATTGTTTTCATCAATCCCAGGGGCTAAATAAATAAGGGGAAAAACACAGCAGGCTTCTAAAAGGTGTAAGTTCAAGTTGTTGACTCCTCAGCCCCGAATTTAGAAGTTACTCTCCATTAACAGGACCACCTACTTAATATTCTCAGCTTTGGGAGACTACACGAGTCCAAAAAGGAAGTTTTATGCCAAGTTCCACAAAATGGCCAAAGTGCTACTGGCTTCAGAATGAGAGGTATTTCATACACCTGCATTTGCACAGAACATTTTTTTTTTCTGATGCACATCTGCATACTTAAAACACACATAATGACATCCTTTTCAGGAATCTTAGTAAGTTATGTCTCTTCTGTGTTTCTTTCTTCATATAACAGGGCAGGAAATGAAGTCAAGGCAGAGCAAAAACAGCACTGTTGTACTCCCACATTGGAGTTCACATTCATCCTGCAAATGGAAGACCACCATCTTTACACAAGACTGATAGTGCCAAGAGGACCACAGAAATCCTTGCATGAACTATCCACTACTTTGCCAATGAAAACTGTAGCAATGCAGCAGACCTTGGCAAATCTAGTATTTAGGACAGTGTTAGGTCATACGTTCTACTTGAGGTCTCATTCAAGCACAGAAACCCTTGAGCTCTAGAATACGCAGGAGCCTGGGTTTCAACGAGAAACTTGCATTAGCTAACTAATCAAAACAAGATACTTCAAGAAGTTTTCAAGCTGCCTTATGGGCAGAAAAGGACATTTGCTCTTTAACTCATACTGATATTGGATGATTTTGGAGGACAGTGAGGAAAAAGAAGAAAACACAAAAAGGTAACTCAACAAACGAAGGGTGGCCTCAAAGTAGAATCTAGTTGTTCCCCTGAGGGGAAATGCTCATTTCCTTTCCCCTTAATCTATTCATGGTGTGAATATATTGAGAGCCATATCTTGAGACCTAAACCTTCCCTCTTCCCCATAAGGCACAGGATATTCAAAAGGAAATCATGATTTCCTCTTTATCCCTGAATTGCTGCTTCCTCTCTCTCCCCACACCCTTTCACTTCTGATTATCTATCTAGTAGAGCCCCGAGTTGCCCTTTCTTAGGACTTAGTATCAAAACCTTCCCCAGTGCATACAAGGGCCTTTGGATTTTCCTTTGGGGGGCAAAATATTTTAGTACCTGCACCTCACATTTAACAGGAGAGGACTCAGTTTATATCATAGGAGGGAGAGCACATGGAGTCATAATTAGTGGTAGAAAGACCCTATGATGGCTGGCTATTTCTGGGTTTGATTTTCAGAAACCTACAGACCAGCCTTATTCCCAAGTAAGATTTGTAAAAATGCCGCTTAGTAATAAGCAGGCATATACAATGGAATGAAGGCTATTGCTGAGCACACTGGGTTGTATCCCAAAAATTGTAAGCCGCCCCTGAGTCTTCGGAGAAGGGCGGCATATAAATGTAATTTTAAAAAAAAGAAGATTTAATCTGATTCATTTACTACTTCTGCACCCTGATTCACTGGTAAACACTAAAGCTTCCCAGGCTAGCACGTGCTTGCTCAAGGCACTTTTCTTCTTTACTCTGCTTCGCTCTTCCTGCAGGCATTTTATGGAAATGACCAAACCATGTAGCCTGTATCTTTTCAGGTATTGCAACCAAGACCAACTGCCTTAGCCGAATCCACGCAGATCTACTGGGAACCTAGAACCCATAGCTTTGAAAGGGATCACCTTTCATTGCCATCTCTGCCCACTGGGAGGAGAGGAGGAGAGAAGAAAAAAGGGAATTCTGAGCCCAAGTGATCAGGACATTCAATACACAGTAAACACACGCAGTTCTTTTGCAGCTTGCATCCTTTGATCACAAAGCCAAGGCCATAAAACTCTTCTTTGTGTGCATGTGAATCACTGGTCATAAAGTCACTAGCCAGGCGGTGGCATGTGGGTTTAAGGTATAGCCCCATATGCTTTGCAGGGACATTTCCCATCATTGTGACTCACCTCAAAAACCAGCAGAAATATAAAGCAAGAAAACAGCCTTCAGAAGGTGGCTGACCACTGCAGCAAACTAATAAATTAAAAAAAATTATATATTCTCAGGTAACAATGTGGAGAGAGCTTCCAAAGGACTGGGCCCAACCCCAATTTGGGGAAATAGTGGCCCACAATTAGTAAAGCATCAATATTAAAAATGAGACAACTGCATTGTTTCGGTGGCTTAGAAAAATATTAAAGATGCCTGTTCTTCCAAGGCAATTTATCCTCTCTCAGCAGCAGCCTGAGGATGGGGGCTGGGGAGAGCTCCCTTTGGCTTGTCCTACTTCTCAAGACTTCCAGAGAAATGCCAGTCCCGGAGAGCTCCAAGTGTTCCTCTGCCCTCCTATCCTGCAGGCTATGAAGGCAATATGGTCAACGCTCCAGGATCTGCTTCATGTTTGCTCTGCTCCTGCTGCCTCATCCTTGGCGGGGGGTTCCATGTAGATTGGGGTCACCGAAGGAGGTTTTTTGAATCTAGGAAAAAAGGAAATTGGTCTGGAATTTCCAGTACAGAAAGGGAGGTGGAAAGCTTACATTCGACAGGATGAGTAACAAAATATATAAAACTGTCTCGAGGAGCAAAGTATTACAGAGTTTTCTCATCCACTGCTTTCTAGAAGCACCAAGTCTCAACTTTAGAATTCTAAGATATCAGTCAATGACTGAGGTTAGGGGAAATGCAAGCTGGATAAAGTGGACTGCAATACATCCATCTAACCTAGTGCTGTCTGATTTGTACCAGTCTTCCATAATATCCAACTTGTGATGACCCGGGGTGTGGCACAAAGGCAACACAGTCACACAAGTAAGAAAAGTCCCTTTAATACTTCCAACTTTGCCCCTAATGTTCAGTTACCTTTGGCTGGAGAAAAAACTCTTCTGAGAACAGTCTTTAAGTGGAAGAAATTCAGTCCGAAAACAAAGTACATATAAGCTGTAAATAAAAATCCACACAAACCACGCTGCAGCAATTAACTTGATAGGGCAGGACAAGGAATTGCAGACTTGAAAGGCCAGCAAAACACACATAGTTGGGAAGACACCAGAAACCCAGATAAGCCTCAACAATAACAGATAACTCACAATTTGCTTCCAACAATTTTGTTGTGCATAGCTTCCCTTTTTAAACAGTGTTCCCAGCTGCGGCTAATGAAGGGAATCAGGGCCCTTTCCTCACCCGTAAGCCACGCAACTCACGTTGCTCCCTTCTCCATTTCTCCCTGTGTGCCCTAGGATGAAGAGGTAGCCTGGATCTTCCTCTGAATTCCCTCTGCCTTGCTCTACCTCTCCCCTGCTCTGCCCATCGGACTTTGCCCTTCCCCAGTTTCTTCCACAGCCAACGGAGCCACACTACCCCCTGTCAGCTGCTCGGCCTCCCCCTCAGATTCCGACAGTGGCATGACACAACTAATAAAAGTATCCAGTGCTTTTACATTGGGACTGAATTTGGAATATTTTATATGTCCAAAATGCAGGGCATCTTTCAGCTTTTGCCCCTTCCTGATTATCTTTTCATAGTTGCTCTATTCTATGAAGATACACAACAGAACTTTTCATCCATTCACTACTAAATAAGTTGTATATTTCCAGCAGGGGCCTTCTCTTTGCTCCTGAGCTTTTATTACGCTCTGCTATTCCCATCAAAGTGACTCTTCTAATCAGTTATCCCTATGACCCTCTCATTCTCAGTTTAAATGTCTTCATATTTCTAGATCTTCTGAACAATCATGGGCAATTACGATTCACTGAAAAGCAAGGGTGCAAAATTTATGCTGGCCCAAAGTTCACATCTGGCTTTTAAACAGTATAGCACTTAGACTTATATACCATTTCATAGTGCTTTACAAACTTCTCTAAGTGGCTTACAGAGTCATCATATTGCTCCCAACAATCTGGGTCCTCATTTTACCGACCTTGGAAGGATGGAAGGCTGAGTCAACCTTGAGCCATTGAAGATTGGGCACTGCTTTCCAAAAAGTAAAGGGTGGGATTTGGACAACAGTTGTTATTATTAAATGTACACATAAATGTAATTAAAACTAGTTTAATGTGATTGCTGTCCAGTTGTGAATTTAATAGTTTCTTCCTTCTGCATGTTAAAAACTGCAATTTAAGAATAACTTCTGAAAACCTCTGGAACTACAGCCAAGGATTACAAGGTCTGCTGTAGTCCCATCAGTGCTTCTTGCTCTAAAGGTCTACACGATGTCCATTTCATTAAAGAATTAAATAAGGACCAACTTCCAGCAGAGCTAAGCAATGGACAGAGGCTAATTACCCGTAACAGGAGATGTCTCCATTATTCCTTTAGGAGGAAAAATCATTTGATCTGTTATTTTGTTTAAGAACAACATGTGTAACATCAAAAGTGAAGGTGCCTAGCCAAATAATCTCCCCATAAGAGTCTGATGGGGAAAAAAAAGTTTTATACAACCATAAAGTCTAATTTGACATACAAAGATGACTTACGAATATGGAGAGGCAGGGACTCCTACAACCAAGAAATGATTCTTTTTCCGAAAGAGCCGCCATAGTCCTTTATGATTCCCCCGGACATCCAGATCCCAAATGTGGAGGCACTAAAAAAAAAAACAAATTCTAAGTGTCTGACAGCAAGTCTGGATGAAATATGGGACTAAAGATTCAAAATCTAAACCAGCTGAGTGTTTCTAAGCAGCTTTCATTGCCAGCTTGCCTAAATATGAGCAGGAATTCCTTTTCAACCTTATCACCGGCAAGGCAAGAAGTAAAGGTGGAAAATAAATAGGCTTTAATGGTGGTTTTTTAAAAATCTTTTTATCCTGTTATCTTTTCACCAATTATTAAACCAAATATTCCTACAAAATGAATTAGATTTGTACATGGCAACAGCTACTAGAATATCCTATACTTTTTAATGGAAAGTACAAATAATTCCTCCTCTGATTGTCATAGTTTTATTAATTTATAATATGACATGCAAAAAGAATACAAAGGCAAATATTAAGTAAATTAGGAAAGAACTCCTTCTGTAACAGAATGGTAAATAACTTTATGAGAGTATGAATCAATGTTAAAACCAAGTTTCTTTTAAAAAAATAAATCTGATAGAAAATATAACTGAATGTGGGAGCTAGTTGGTTATAATTTTGTAAACAGATTTGTACTACATCTCAAGTTCATTTTCTCCTAACATAAACTTTTAACATTTAGCTTTTTCTCCTTTTTTATGGTTTGCTAAAATCATTAAGATTTCCAAGTCAGACAGAAGTTACTGCTTTTTAATTAGCTTATAATCCATTTGTTACATCGGGGTCACCAACTTTTTGGACCTCAGGGACCACCAAACTCATAATTTTAAAACCCGCGGACCACTAATATGAATTTTGACTGACGGTGGCTTGCTGACATTGGTGGGAAAGTAGGTCCCATATTCCAGAGCTGCAGTAGTCACAGGACTGGCCCTTTAATCATCCCGGAGCAGCTGCTCCTCCATCCAGGAGCACCGGCCTGCCATGGACTGGAGGAGCTGCTCCGGGATGACCAAAGGGCCAGTCTTGTGACTACTGTAGCTCTGGAATATTAGTTGTGTCATGCCACTGTCGGAATCTGACTTTCCCACCAATGTCAGCAAGCCACCCCGGGGCGGATTTCCCTCCCCCGCCATTGGTCTTATCTTTCAGTTCCAGCTCGTGTGGCTGTACTCAAGGTAAGGTTTGTACTCTGCCGAAGGGTGGGGCCAGCGGGTGGGCGGGCCATGTGAGTGGCGCAGCCTTGTGTTCCCGTGCAGCCTGGATTAATTGCTTTGGGGGGAGTGCTTTGCGGGGTAGATTTAATTGTTTTGGGGGGGGGAGATTTGATGAGGACCAGCAAATTTCTCACAGCCCACCAGTAGTCCCTGGTCCACCGTTTGGTGACCACGATGTTAAATCATACTGTCTAAAGCGGTTAATGACTATATAACAATATGACACTTATACTGATTTATTTTAACACTTTTTTCAACTTTCATGTTGATATAAGATATTTTAATAAGTAGGTTGTCTGTCTCTGTCTGTCTGCCTGCCTGCCTGCCTGCCTGCCTGCCTGCCTGCCTGCCTGAAAAATACCTTGGCAAGTTGAGTCCAAGTAGTGAAATCTGCCTCCTGCTCCATCTTTATATACATCACGTAGGTTTTTCCTTCAGTGTCCGGGACAAAAGAATCCTCACAAGGATTTTTGCTATGATCTAGGACTTCAGCCTCACTGAAGAAGTGGGTGAAAATAAGACAAGATCGGAGAGGGCAAGCAGACAGAAAAGTCCACAATATGAAGCAAGTGCCACATTAAAGATACAAAACAGGAACATGCAACCCCCAAAATATTAACTGGGTTGGAGAGATAATAAAATTCCTTTCTTATTTCAAAATCATTTTTTTAAAAAGGTATGCTAGTTGCCAAATTGGCCACAATGCTCTTCTGAATTCACCTTTCAGGCATTTGCCAGCATTTCATAATTCCAGTCCCAACATTTTACACATTAGATCAGGCCATATAAGACATCCACCTCTCTATCACTTTCAGAGATCCATTGTTTAACACATAAGGTACCTGAGCAGACGATGAAGTTCAATTTCATATGCATCTTTCTTTAAACTATACAGTAAAAAAAGAAAAAAAAAGTCAGAACTGAAACTGAATTGCTTTATACTCTACAGGCGGATGGAATATTTTGTATACTCTTAAGACTGTGTCACAAAAAGATGGTGTCAAAATGGCTGATTTGCATCTTCTCCTATCTCCACATCCCTTCCTCCCAAAATAAGCAGTGAAATCTTAAGTGGCAGGTGAGGCAAAGCGCAGGAAGACTTCTCTTATTTCCATCCTTAACTTCCTGCTGATCCTCAAAACATCGCCTAAAATAGGCTGCTAAAATTCAACCATTTTGCTGCTGAAGTTCTACCAAATAATTGTTGCCCAGAGGCCTCAGCGTTTGCACCCACTTTCCAAAAATTCCTTAGCAATAGAGAAAAGTCAAAATCTACAGACATCAGTATGTCTACATGTATCTGCATGTGTGTGTGTGTGTGTGTGTTTACATAGGGCTCAAATAATAACCCAGGGAATGGCAGATAATGCCTACAGAGATAAACAAGCCCAGTAAATGCCACAGCTACTAAGGCAGGTATGGTTAATCCCAAATCTTCCACTCCATTCTTTTCTGTAAAGGCATTTTATAGTCAGCGGGTTGTTGCTCAAATGTGATATACATTTGAAGTGCTATTTATTTATTTATTTATTTATTTATTTATTTCATTCATTCATTCATTCATTCATTCATTCACTCACTCACTCAATTCATTCACTCAGTTTTCCATGACAAAATGTTTTCCCCCTGCACATGGAAGCCCCTATTAAACCATTAACCAGCTGCACCAAACTAATTGTGCTTACATTTCTGCTCTTCTATTTTTATTCCATTCTCTCTTCTTGTTCCTTGTGCTCATGAACTGATACGGAACATTTATAGGTGCATATTTTTTTGAACCAAACCAGAAGCTGCCAAGAGTCAACCACTAAATTATAATTTACAAGTCTACCTTGGTTGGGCATTAGTAAATAGTCCCTCCATTAATCCAAATCCTTGCTGTCTGAAAATAGTAAGGGAATCTAATTTCCATCCTGAGTAGGATTTCCTGTCAAGAGTATTATGTTCGGGTTGATCTTGACTTGCTCATGTTCCTCAAGTACTCTGATATGGTGACGTTCATATTAGTGAGTTGCCTACACAAGAAAGCTTATGCTTAGATCAGAAGGCATCCATGTTATATGCTTGTTCATATTCTCTATGTACTGAACTTACCTCGCCACATTCTTAAGCTGTACATTGGGGACTGTGTTGAACTTGTGCTTTTTGAAATAGGCTTCCTAGAAAAATATGAATGGGGAAAAAAGTGGTTTCAAGTATCATTTACCCTAGCCTTCCACTTTTTCTTCTTAAGTACAGCAGGGAGAGCACCATGGATACTGATGCTGCATACAACGATTTGCAAGGAAAATATTTTCCATCACTGTCTAAGAAAAACAACTACAGCTAAACCATCTCATTTGTTTCATAGATAAGGCTAAAAGCAAGCATTGGGGAGAGCTGTACTTAGTGAACAAATTGCTGAGTTTTGCTTATCAATGTCTGACTAAAAGGACAAATTGCAAACATTGGGATTAAGGAATAAATCAACTGAAAACGATATTGATTGCTTTCCTGGGTCAATTCATGGTTAGTCCAGCCCTCTATTTTATTACATAAAACAGTTACTCAATTTTCTCTGAGTGCTCACAAGCAGGAGGGTGTCTTCTGCTTCAGTCCCAGAAGATGAAGCTTTAAAATCTACTTTGCCCATCCAGAGAGGTTGCTTTTACTTATAATGGTCTTTGAATACTAATATGGGAGATTAGCATAGACTATTAAATTATCAGCTTCTCCTCCTTCCAAAATTATGCTGTCATCGGTAGACATTGTCTCAAAGGCAAAAAAGCACGTGACACTGAACAAGCTCACTGTGCTTCTTCTCCAACTGAAACCTCTTGTCATGCCCCTGTTGAAATCTGATTCTGAGGGAGAGGTGGAACAGCTGACAGGGAGTGGGAGTGTGGCTCCGGTGGCTGTGGAGGAAACTGGGGAAGGGCACAGTCCGGCTGGGCATTCAGAGGAAGACACAGGCCCACCCCCTCTTCATCCTAGGGCACACAGGGAGGAACGGAGAAGGGAGCAACGTGGGTGACGGGGAAAAAAAAGGCTCTGATTCCCTTCATTAGCTGCAGCTGGGAAAACAGGATAAAGAGGGTGTTTGCGCACAGCTCCTTGCTGGAAGCAAAGCATAAATTATTTTGGTTTGTCAAGTCTTTTCCGAGTTCTGGCGTCCTCCCAACTGTGTGTGTTTCGTTATCTTTTGAAGTCTTCAATTCCTTATCCTGCCCTGTCTCGTTAATTGCTGCAGTGTGGTTTGTGTTGGTTTTTATTTATAATTTATATGTACTTTGGGTTCGGATGGAATTTCTTCTCTTTAAAAACTGTTCTTGGGAGTTTTTTTCTCCAGCCGATGATAACTGGACATTGGGGGCCAAGTTGGAGATATTAAAGGGACTTTACCTATTTTTGTGACTTTGTTGCTTTTGTGCCACGCCCCGGGTCATCACACCTCTCAATACCTACACAGGCTATTTTGTGAATAAATAAAGATACGAACAGGAGCTGCTATTTCTGCATTTGAGTTTATAGCACGGTCACTCACGTGGAAGTAGCCATTCATGTTGAGGCCAACAATGCCAAAGTGATACGAACGGGACACGTCCGGGATGAGGCATTCACGGCCTTTCCGCTGTTCCGGCATGCGCATCCACATGTCCCAGTCCCAAAGCTGAGAGAACAAAACAAGCAAAATACAACACGGAGAAGAGCAACTTATTTTACTGCAGCCACCATAAGTATTTGTAATGCTTAATTGAAGCTGTGAAGCAAAAGATAACTCAGCCCATTTTTCAGATGTGGGCTCTTATTATTTCTCAGTTTTTAAAAGGGAATGTATCCTGGTACTAGCGCTCAAGGGATTTCCATTCCAACATATACTTTATATGTAAGCATAAAATCTGGACAAAATGGGAATAAGTTTTGTTGTGTTCGATTTCAGTTATTTTCTTTGGCATTAGAAGTCAGGCCTTTTTAGAATCCCTGACTAACGCAATTATATAGCATTAGTTTAGGCATTTGCTAGTCACATAATGATACTTGATTTAAAAAATAATAATCTGGAAATTATAGAGCAGGGGTGTCAAGCTCGATTTCATTGAGGGCCGCATAAAGGTTGTGTTTGACCTCGGGGGGGCAGGGGGCGGGGTGGACGTGGCCAGCTCGAAGTCACTCATGTTGGGGGCACCTGTGGTGGCCAAGTGCTAAGGCAGGACTTCCCTCAGACCCTCCCTCCCTCTCATTATAATCTCCTTCCTTCCTTCCTTCCTTCCTTCCTCTCTCCCTCCCTTTCCTTCTCTTCCCTTCCCTTCTTTTTCGTTCCCTCTTCATTCTCCTTTCTTCTTCCCTCCCCGCTTTCCTTCTTTTTCTTTGTCTTTCTTCTTTCCCTTTCTCTTTTCCTGTCCCTTCTTGCATGCACAAATGCAAAAGGGGAAACATTTCTCCTTTCATTTGTTTTGCTAGCCCTCTGGCCAGTGCATCGTTGTCATCTCCCCCCCACAAGCTCCATTTTAGGTAAGAAAGGAGCTCCATTTTCACTGGCAGAGGCACCATGGGCCAGTCCTTTGCTGTTTCCAGGGCAGCCCCGCCGGCCAGATCTAAGCACCTCATGGGCCGGATGCAGCCCACAGGCCTTGAGTTTGTTATAGAGTGAGAGTTAGAAAATGGCAAACGTCAATGTTTTTTCTTCTTCCCTTTTCTTTCCCTCACTTTTCTCTTCCCTTTTCCCTTCCTTATTTTTCCTATTCTTTACTTTTGTATTTTCTTTGTATGCTACATTATAAACTAATAAAAAACTGATAAATGGGAGAAAATGGCAAGTCGGTGAGCTTATTACTTGAGTAAAACCTAAATGTTTCAAAAATGCATTTCCTCTCTCTTCTAATGCTTTCGTTGTTCTTGTCTATCCCCCATTTTTAAAAACACCTGCATGCTCTCACTGTGGTATTGAGATTGCAAGAACAGTTGGGAAGGATGTGAAGTTATTAGAAAATACACAAGCATGCATGACCAAGTGTGATTTAAGTACGTTAATTGTTAGATCTGTATTTAGCATTCTCAATTGCTTTACCAAGTTGAATCAGTAAATGATTTCTGAGCAGATGGTAGATGGAGGCACAGCAGCAGCTTGCCAATGCTTGCCTTTATGAAGAGTTAGAAGAAGAAACTAAATCTGCCTTTTTTCAGCCTAGATTCTCCAAATCTGTTTCTTTCTTTCTATCTATCTATCTATCTATCTATCTATCTATCTATCTATCTATTTGACTTGTATGCCGCCCCCTCTCCAAAAAGGACTCGGGGCGGCTCACACATAAAATCAGAACAATAAATTAATTACCTAAAATGAGATTAAATTAAACAAGCCAAATTAGCTAAAAACCCATTAATAATTTAAAATAAAAACCAACCCCCGAGGAGTCAGCACAGCCCAGCCTGTTCAAACAACCAGGTTTTTAAATCATGGCAGAAGGTGTGGAGGTCAGGGGCCAGGCGGAGCCCCAGAGGTAGTTGGTTCCACAGAGTGGGAGCCGCAACAGAGTAGGCCCTCCCCCAGGATACCGCCAAATGACACTGGGTTGCAGACAGCACCCCGAAGAGTCCCTGCCTGTGTGCTCGTTCAGGGCGGTTGGTATTCGATGCCGGCAGTAGACGCTCCGTAGATAACCCGGACCCATGTCTCGTAGGACTTTGAATGTCAATACCAGAACTGGTATTGAGCTGGAAACGATTAGAAATGGAATTCAATGTATTTGGGAGACTTCAGATTAGAAGAGGCCGGTACATTAGCTTACTACTATTATTAAAGCACTAGGTCTTTTAAATAGCTATCATGAAATCAGTTATTTTAATAGCAATAGTAACTGCACTTAGACTTATATACCGCTTCACAGTGCTTTACAGCCCCTCTAAATGGTTTACAGAGTCAGCATATTGCCCCCAACAATCTGGGTCCTCATTTTACCGACCTCAGAAGGATGGAAGGCTTCCTTATATTCTGTTCTACTGAAACCTTGATGTACCAACTTCTGAAATTTTTCTTCCTGGCTCTTTTTGTACAACTCTGAATGAGTTTTACATCTTCTAGAATTTCTTAGCCAACGGGGTCTTTAGTAAGAACGCCGAGTTTACTTATTTGGAAATTGCAAAGTTAGAAAGAGTATGCTAGAGGGCCCCATAATCCCAATGATGCAATCATTATCTCATTATGAATACCAGATGATAGTAATACAAAACTGGCCATCAACCTAACACACACACACACACACACATACTTATTCAGTAAGGAAAAACTACCTGTGAAAACAGACTGACCTTCTCTGGTGTTGGCCACTTGGGTTCCAATTCATCCTTATACAGAGTCTTTCTTAGCACCCAGCCCAGGCCTGGCATGGTCTCTACACGATACAGAAGTGAAGGGTCCTCAGCGGTATGTTCATATCCCTAATTAACAAAAGAGAAAGATTTAGGAAATCTTTCCCAGCAGAAAATCCATCATACACAGTCCCTCATCCAAGTTTGGGGGAATGAGGTGAAATGTGATTAAGAGGGAGGATCAGGGCAACAAATAACTAACCTGGTCATTCCAAGCAGAGATGCAATACAAGCTGTCATCTTCTTCCAACAAATAGATAGACTGGCTCAGAAAGCTAAGAAAACGGAGAAAGAATTTCAAAGAACAAGCTGACACTGATTTGATTTATGAAAGCGATGCTGTGAATTGCTTAAGATTGAAGCAATCTTTTAAAAAGGAGATTGCTTGGAACAAAGTCAATGAGGCACTAGCAAAACTAATGACAGGGATGAGTTACCTGAGCTAAATATGTTCTCACTTTGGGTATAAGGATTGGAAAATGGGATACTGAACAAGCTTCAAACATATGCAGACATTTTGTCTAAGATCTAAAGACGCATTCTGTGTTAAAATGCTAATCCATACTTTTCAGTGAAATGACTTTTTCTGAGTCAGCTTGCCTACTGTGATCTAAGTTATCTTTCCTGACCATCAGAATTTCTTCTGCTGGGCTTGATGGAGAACCTCTCATCCTACCGTATTCCCCTTGCAATGGAGTTATACTTCCATTGTCAACAAATATATTCGTCTAAAACTGGCCAGCCACACTGACAAAAAAAGATATCAAGACCTAGCAGCAAATCTTTGCTGCCAAAACAAAATAGGAGCAAGGTAGAAAATGAATTCAATTAATACCTGAAGAAATCGATGGAAATGTCCAAGTCTTCTTCCAATACCACAGCAAACTTTGCATCCTACAAAACAATCAGGATAGAAGGGAACCTATAGTGCTTCAAGACTATATACATAATTCTCACTCAGAATAAGAATTTCTGGAAAGCTGACAATCCAGCAATGTATTACCCTCACCAGAACATAAGAACATTCCTTTTTCGGTACCACCTAAATCAGGGCCCCCCAAACTTGGCAACTTTTAAGACTTGTGGACTTCAACTCCCAGAATTCTGGGAGTTGAAGTCCACAAGTCTTAAAGTTGCCAAGTTTGGGGACCTCTGACCTAAATCATCAAAACCCGTATTTCTAAAAAGCATGGCATCATGTATATTTGCCATCATGTTATGTTTAAGTAAAACAGCCTCTGCAACTTCCAGGTTTGCATTAGATACTTATTACTATAATTCCTTTAATTAATTAAAATTCTCAGTAGTTACATATTCCAAATCAGAATTTTCCTAAATGAATAATCCTCTCTAGGCTGGCAAAAATAGAAGAGCTGACATACCGGATGCAAGTTGAACGTTGCGGTCAAACTGGCCTTGTAGTGCTATATGGGGACAAAAGAAGCAGTAAGAATGGGGCCTTTCTCAAAATCTGCGTATTCTTATAAATATGGTGATACTAATAGAGTCATTACTGAAAAGCTACTTTTTAGAACATCCGGACCACCCATCTTTATCTCTAGGCTTCGTTTGTGCCTCAAAGCAAGAATGATACATACCCTGCATTTCTAATTGCACACAAAGCTGACAAATTCAAGCCCAGTGTCACTGCGTTTTTTTGGTTTGTCTGCTAAGTTCTCCTAAGCTAATATTATAGCAAGCAGGTGTTTGCTAGCCAGCACTCTGTTATCTTGTCTCCATAGTAATGAGATAAGAAAGTCTTGTGATGTCTGAGTTTACTGCGCATGTGTAAAAAGTTTTTTACTTAACTTCCTGTATTCTTCCTTTTGTTCTTTTTCTATATGCCTGTATGAGAGCTGCTGGTATGGAGCTTCGTTAGGTTTTCTTATTTTATAAATAAAAATGTTTCTTACATTATTTTCTGGGTTTAATTTTATCTGCGTTTACAGCAAAGAAAAGCACAGTCTATCACCTCTAATTAGCAGGGATGTTTTGGAAGATTTACTCCCTGCAAAAGGTTTTTTTCAAAGCCTTGACACCCAGAGTGCCAATGGAGAGCCAAGACTTGTGCTTGAGCTCATCCACCACAAATCAGTCTGGAGGATAACAAGTACAGAATAGGATTTCTAATGGAGTTCATGGTTTAATGGAAGCAGCAGTCAAGGCAACGACATGAGCCACGCACCTGAGAGACTCTTGCATTTTTAATGCTGATGGGTGTGTGCTGGATTCCCTTCAGGCCAAATAATTCAACTACATCCATTGGCTCCTGGAAAAGAAGGAAATGTGTGTGGTAAAGAAGATTTTCTGAACTGTACACATTTATTTTCATCTTCTAGGTTTATACAAACCTTCTATTTTAGAGGTTTCCGAGATTGGACAGGATTTTTTCTAGAATACAGGTAAACAACTTATGGCCTCTAGCTTTTTCATTATAGTCCTCCATGCGTTTTGAAACTATTAATGCTTAATAATCATAATTTATCACTGTTTTGAGGCAGGAGATGCATGAAGTGAAAGCTGTGCACAGTTCTTACTTTTGCATTAGTGTTCTGCCCACGCTGATCCCCAGGTTTTCAAAATGTGTTGCTTTCTATTCCTGACCTACATATCTTAGAACTTCGCACCCTTCAGATCCTTAACCCAAGATGCATAACTTCATGTACCTAATGAAAAATTATTGTCCGCTGCTAAAAAAGTAAGAATTATAATCCAAATTTCTGTACATAAAGTTCCTTATCTTTTTAAAATGGCACATTAGCATATATCATTATAGTCATAATATGTTTTTATGGTATGCTTCTTCAATGCCAAACACTGAAGGCTCTTCATTTGCACATGGAATACAAGTTGTTCATTTTGTTCAGATAAAAACAGAAGTAGATCAGAATATATATTCCATTTGCATTTTATTAAGTAGTTACATCACAGTTTCAAAGAGAGTAGACTATGTTATACAAATAGCCAATGGCAGATAATGGGCTGAACAAAGTGCCTGAAATAGTGCTTTGAAAAAGGAGTATGACTCATAGTTTTGTTTCACCATAAATACAATTTACAATTAAATATCTCAGTAGTTAGATGGTGTCAATCTTATTATAGATCTGGTCAATTGCTGAGGGATCTAGTTAAGATTGGTTTCTGAAATCAACAAGGATCCCAAGGCTTTGTATCTAGAAGTTTATCATCTATAAAAAAACAATCCATTTATTTTCTCACACATGCATAAAACTGAATCATTCTATCTCTTAAAGGCTTGCTTTCATGCTGTCCTTCTGTAGCTAAGTGACACAGTTGCTATGGCAACAAAACAACTCTGCAAAGGAATATCTACCATGTGAATAGAGGTATTTTTTTTCAGGAAGAAAAACAGCTCTGCTGTATAGACCAACAAACCTAAGTCTGAGTTGAAGCATACCAGTTAATAAATACCACTATTACCTCCAGAAGAAATTTCATGACAAAACACAAAGGAAAGTAGTAGTATTAATAATATAAGGCACAGATCAAACAAAATCTCCTCAGTGTTTTTAGGCAAAATATATTTGCAATGCTCAGATATAGATGGCTCTCCTAAAGTTCCTATCTCGCACAGTGCTAACAATATGAAAAGTGATTAGTGAAGGAAGGCTGAATGTATGTCCTGGTCACTTACAGGCACTGCATTTATCTTGACAGCCTTTTCAAAAGTTCTCAGTGAAGTGAATTCTTTCATAAAGAGAATATAGTATGGGAGCAATTTAAATTTAAATTTAAGAATTTTCCTGGCCTCACTAACTCTTTGGTGTAAAGAATCTCACCCAAAGGCCACCCCAAGTTCTGTAACTGGACCCACCAAAGTTACACACCTCCAAAGCAGAAGTAGATCTACGACTTACCTCATAATATCCATCAATAAAAACTGTTATCATTTGAGGATTGACCCCTTGTGCTGACAGAAGAGACCGCAACATCCTAAAGAGAGAAGGGTTAACATATTTGCTGTGATACCCAGAAAGCTTTTTAATGTATTCATAGAATATATATCTAATACTAGATTAATACTTCAGCATTACTGATATAAACTTGACTAACCTTTGTTCATGTTAATCTCAAATTATGTATTGTATGCTACTCAAGAGTTGACTGTTTAGAATATAAATTGTTTACAAACAAACAAAGGATGAGATTTGCCGGGTCTCAGATTTACACTTCTGTTCTATTATAGGTGAAATCTTCCAGCTGACTCTGGATGTGACTACTATATGCTTTTCTTTTGCCTTCCTTTTGGGATAGAAGACTTGGTTTGTTTAGAGCATGGGTGTCAAACTCGCAGCGTCATGTTGCCGTCACGTGACATATTGCAACATTTTCCCCCTTTGCCGAGCTGGGGCAGGCATGGCCTGTGCATGATGCATCTGGCCGGTGGGTCACCAGTTTGACAACCATGATTTGGGTTGGGCCTTGGTGGTGCAGGCTGTTAATAGCCTAGCACTTAGTTCCAGCTGCCTGTAATTACTGCAGGCTCGAATCCCACCAGGCTCAAGGTTGACTCAGCCTTCCATCCTCTTGGGGTAGGTAAATTGAGGACCCAAGATTGTTGGGGGCAATAAGCTGACTTTGTAAAAACGCCGCTTAGTAATAAGCAGGCATATACAATGGAATGAAGGCTATTGCTGAGTGCATTGGGCTGTATCCCAAAAATTGTAAGCTGCCCTGAGTCTCTGGAGAAGGGCGGATATAAATATGAATAAAATAAATAAATAAATAAAATAAATGATTTAGAGGGACAAAATCAAGAACACTTGACCACATCATTTGGGAACTGGAGATTATGTTCCAACAGAAACTAGGCAGTCAAGAAATATGAATTCTCCACTTAATGTTGCATAGCAATTACTTAGTCCCTACTAACCCTCTCTCACCTGTACAGGTAGTTAGGTCTATTTCCTGCAATGACAGCAACAGGTACATCAAAAACTTTGTTGTCTTTCAGCTAAAAAAAGGAATACCAGAAACAGAAATTTAAGATAGACTGCCAAAACCCCTTTTCCCACCCATTGCACCTTTTATTTTTGTCTCTTGTTAAGGAAGGGTTTCTCAACATTGGCAACCTGAGGATATGTGCTCTTCAACTCCCAGAATGGATGGCTGGGGAAATCAGGGAACCGAGATCCATACATCTTCAAGTTACCAAGATTGAGAAATTGAAGGGGAAAACTGGGAACAAGCATTTTTTCCTTGCCTACAGTCTCAGACTTAGATTATGAACTCAAACCAATACTATCTGACCACTTCCAGAATTAAGATTGTATCAGTAGGTTTTAAAGTCTGCTACTTATGTGTTGCAGAATTCAGAAAAGATTCGTATTTATATTTGTCTCATGTATCTCAAATTCAGAGAAGTAGGCACTTGGCAAAGAAGGAAAGATTGGAAATAAAGTAAAAGACAGAAAAGGTAAAAAATAAGTAAGTCATGAAGGATAAATACAAAAATCAGATGAACATAAAAGATCATTTTAAAAAATCTGACTCCCAGCTACACATTCTGGTAAACTTTATTGCCATAGAACTAACTAACTATCTATCTATCTATCTATCTATCTATCTATCTATCTATCTATCTATCTCACATTAATCATTTGATAGGTCAGTTAAATCTATGTAATTAGATAGAGATTTTGTTTCTAGAAAGAGTTGGTGAAGAAGAAGAACATTATTGCACTTACTGGATCAGGATTGAACTCTATAGGTGTAGGATCTTTACAGCTGCAGACACTTCCATAACCTTCGACTTTGCTGCAAAAACGCTTTCGCCGCCGATTCAACTCAGTATCTGGCCAATGGCATTCTGCCTCTGTGGAATACGTCATATGTATGCATATGATTAGATTGAGATATAGGAAAGCTTTGAAATAGATAGCCTTTTATCAGTTTATGTTCTGCTATAGACAGCTCAGAACATTCTTAGGATGTTTCAATCTATGATACCCATAAGCAAAAAACCATCACTAATGATCAAAGAATTTTGAGTGAATTTTGAGTGAAAATTCAAAACATCTGTATGACAAAAAATGCCTGGCTGCCAAACAGAAAATGATTTTTTAAAAGAAACTATCTTTTGAATATGGAATTAAAAAATAAGGTCTTGTCTTCAAGGAAGCTTTTAATTTCACTGGATTTGCTTCAGGAGAAACCAAAGAGAACAGCACTGTAAGTCAGTATAATAGCAGCTGCCAATTTCTGAACCTATCCCTTGTCCAGCCAATCATTTTGGGATTCGCTAGAAAATCAGAATGAGAAAAGCTAAAACAACATACAGATCATCATCGACTTACAACCACAATTGGGATCAGAACATCTGCCACTAAGTCAGATGATCGTTAAATGAATCCTGCCTGATTTTGTAATCTTTTTTTTTTGCTGTAATTGTAAAACAAATTCAGCTTCCCCCATTGGATTTTGCTTCCAGAAACTGGCTGAGAAGGTTGCATTTGGTGATCACATGACCCCGGAAGTCTGCAACCAACATAGATACCTGTTACTAAGCACCCAACTTTTGATCATGTGATTGTGATCATGTTTTGATCATGTGGCTCAGGAATGGGATTCAAATTTTGCAACAACTGGTTCTGTGGGTGTGGCTAGGTGGGCGTGGCCATGTGACTGGATGGGTGTGGCTTTTTTTTGCAGCAACCCATCCCCCCCAGTTTTTTGGGCCTTCTGGGCCTCAGGGAAGTCTCCTGGGTGAAGCAGCAAGACAGCAAGGGGAATTCCAGCACAGCTGATCATAGGAACAGCTGATCTTTGGGAGGGGGAAAAAATACTTTAAGGAGTGACTGGGTGGGGAAGAATGCAGTCAGCGATGTTGGGCATGCACGCAATGTTGCACATGCACGATAAGGACTGACTGGGCAGGGAAGGGAAGGGTGGGCAGAGAGGGGTGGGGCCAGCCAGGGGCACGATTTGCCGGTTCTCTGAACTGCGCAGAATCATAACAACTGGTTCTATAGAACTGGTCCAACCCCACTGGGGATGCTGCAACTCTCGTAAGGGTCAGGACTGATCCCAAGTCACTTTTTTAGTGCCATGGTAATTTTGAAACAGTTGTTAAGTGAATGTTTGTAGTTGAGGATCACCCGGTATTATACTGAGTAGGAACTCAATCTATCCTTGGCTTAGATCTCCGATATTTGTGACACACAAAGCACTTGACAATTTTTATCCCACTTCAGCAGAAACTTTACTAGTTTTAGTCTTCTTCCTCAATTCATTACCTCAGCCAGGTTCCTGATTTCCTAGCTTTTGAGCTATTCAAGAGTAGCGTCTACTACTCCTTCTTGGGAATGAATGACATACCTTCCACAGAGGTTAACTGGACTTCTGTTTTCAGTAAGACTGGCTCTCCCCATGAGGAGAGCAGTGCGGACTTGGCATGTTTCTCACCATAGACTTCACCTACAGAGAACACAACACATTATGGTCAATAGGCAGCCAATAACCATTCATTACTTTGGCTTGTCCACTATTTGATCCCTGATGTGGCAATCAGTCAGTAATCTTACTTTTTCACTACATTTTTTATAGTGCAAATGAAAGATTAACAAATGTATTGAGATTTAATAGCTGACCAGCTGTTGTAAGGCTGATGCAATGAGGATGAATCAGCATGGTTATTGCCACTTTAAGACTGAGGATGGGTCCCACAGGGTTTTACCACTTTAAGAAGCTGTCTATATATATGAGGCCATGAGAGGGTGTACCTCTCTCTCCTCATGTTCTATCTCCATTGTGTTTCTCTGTGCAGAGTAAAGAAGATTGCTTGCTTGCCAGGTATTCGCCTACCATGGATATTTATGTATATAGCAGTCTTGTATATAAACCACTGTTAAAAGGCAAAGCCTCTGTGTTCTGTGTTGTGCTCCTGGGTTGTTTCAAAATAGTAGTCATGCTGCAAATACTCTGACATATCCCTCTATGGCAGGTTTAAGCCTGGATTCAATGCCCAGAATTCCCCAGTCAGTTGCTGGCTGGGGAATTCTGGGTATTGAAGTCCACCAGGCTTAAAGTTGCCAAGGCTGGAAACCCCTGCTCTATGGTATTCAGAGTAGGAGGAGATAAAGACACCCTCAACTGTTGTAAAAGAGGGAAAATTGGTTTAGATATGAAACATTGCAGCTACCTTTGCCCATCCCCCATATTATTAACAGAAAAAATTTTCAGCTTCTCATGCTCCAGTTTAGTGGGGATGAGAATTTCCAATATCATGAATGTACAAAAAACAAGAAGCTAGAGCAGAGCCAAATATTTGCCTGATTAATATTATACTTCTCCTTGAAAAAGTTACAACCCACCAGGGGCCCTCTCCTGTGTCCCTTTCTCCCCTGGAGATTTCTGCCCCTGTTCGATTCTGACCTCCTTTCTTCCCCACAAATGTCCACATGTCTCGCCAGCTGAGGGAAGCTGCAATCTGGCTCCCTAAACTCTTCAGGAGACTCTTGGCTGTGTCTTTAAGGTGGAAGGAGCCCTCATCCTGAAAAGGAAGAAATCCCACAATATTAATAGAGATACATGGCTTATATATCCTTTAAGCATTAAAGAATCATTCAATGCTGCCTTGGTTCTTTTAAGCCAGGGGTCTCCTCAGCTTTGCTGGCTGAGGAATTCTGGGAGTTGAAGTCCACAAGTCTTAAAGTTGCCAAGGTTGGAGACCCATGTTTTAAGCTATAAAACTTCATTATTATTATTTTTAAACTTGTAATAAGATGTCAATGTAACACTTATTTTTTTTGCTTTTCTAGTGTGTCATATAATTTAAGATTAAATAATTTAAGATTTAATTTAAGATTTAATAATGAAAGATTAAATACATACAAAATTAACAAGATTAAATTTTCAGATACAATCCAAAATTAATGTTTAATAGTGGCGCAATCCCCTTTTTTTCTCTTATTGAAGTGTTTCTAGCTTCATTAGACGGTGTTCAAGTGAAACAAGAAATTTAATTTCTGTTAAATGTCAGTTATCAGGAAAAAAAATTGCAACACCAATTTCAACTTACCTTAATTGTGAAGATAAGGACGCGACCCTTGGCCACCATGTTGAGGAACAGGACCATGGCCTCATCTTCATGGGGAGAATAGGTGTCAAAAACCCGCTTTGCCATCACATGGCCCTACAAAACAATCCAAAATTGTAGTTAGATCACTTCTTCTCAAACTGTGATCTCCCAAATATTATTGGGACCATAAATCCTTTTTTTTGGAACTGCAGTTGAGACATTGATATGCAGCAGATCTTGTTCAAATATAAAGACAAACTTCTTGATTTGCACTGTAATGTAATATCTACCTACAGAGGTTGCAGACTTTCTATTGATGGAGATTTTTAAGAAGAGACTGAGCAGCCACCTGTCATGGACGATTTAACTGGCTTTCCTAATAATTGCAAAGGTTAGGACTAGATCAGGGCTGTCAAACTCCTGGACCACAGTCCGGATGCATCACGTGCTGGCCACGCCCATGCCTGGTTTAGTGAAGGGGGAAAAAGTCCCGATAGTCACGTGACGCCACCTTGATGACATAAGTTTGACACCCCTGGACCAGATGATCCTTTATGGCTCCTTCCAACTCTTTACAATTCTATGTCTGCAACAGAGAAAATATGTTAAAAACATCTGGCAGTTTTTTCCAGATTAATCCAAATAAGGAAATATTTCTGTCCTCTCCTCCCCATTATAACATTGTATTCTAGCATGTATTATCCCAGTTCATTTTCTTAAAGAAAAGTGATAGGAACATCTGTCACATTCAGGCAGCTGTGGAGAGCTCAATGCCAGGGAAGGTCCACTGGCTATAAAAGCAAGACTTCCCAACCATGCATCTTACAGGCTTGGAGAAAGTTGGAGAGAAGGAAGTTGGCATTTAGAAATTCCTTCCCCTAGTAAAGGAGCTTAAGAGAATGGTGAACACCTTTTTAGTACAGCCAGTTGGGAAGTGCCATCACCCATGGTAAGCCCATTGAATTGGATGAAGACTGATGTAATTCAGGGAGGATAGCATGCAGGTAGTCCTGCACTTACAACCATAAATGAGCTTGCAATTATGGTCTTATGTCATGCCAGTTGTTAAGTGGGCCACCATGTGACATCTGATTTTATGACCTTTTTTGCAGTGGTTGTTAGATAAACTGACATTCTAAATCACAATCACATGAATGGAGGACACTGTAAACAGCCATAAATGCAGGCCAGTTGTCGAGTGTCCAAAATGTGGTCACATGACCGATCCCCCCCTGCCACCCATTGGAATCCAAGTCATAAGTACCTTTTGGGGGGGGTTAGGGGGGGGTCCATCGTAACTTCAAATGTGTTTGTAAGCCAAAAATTGCCTTTATTATCTAGACTTCCTTTTAAACTTAGCTTTAGTACTGGGCAACACAGGCCTGGCATAGTGCTAGAGGTCTAGAAACTTGCCAAAACCTTCAGTGGAGTTTAAAAGACTTTTGTACAACTCTGACCAAAAACCCAGAACTCTGACCCAAAAAAATCTACTCCAAAATACAGCTTTTTGGACTTCAATGATGGCTGAACAATAGTTTTGCGGAAATGTAAGGAATTCCACAGTGTCTTTTTGTCAGGAAAAAGGGAGTATATTGACCTCATTTAGGTCAGATTATGCTCTTCATCACTTACTGTGGCCTGATTTAACACAATGACATGGATGCCTCTGCCTTGTTCCCGGGCTTCGTCTTCTAAAACCTATACAGTAACAAAAGAAATTGTTATCAAACTATCCTTTTCACACTTTTTTTAAAATTCATATTTATATGCCACCCTTCTCCGGAAACTCAGGGCGCCTTACAATTTTTGGAGCACAACCCAATGCACTCAGCAATAGCCTTCATTCCATTGTATATGCCTGCTTATTACTAAGTGGCATTTTTACAAAGTCAGCTTATTGCCCCCAACAATCTTGGGTCCTCACTTTACCTACCCCGAGAGGATGGAAGGCTGAGTCAACCTTGAGCCTGGTGGGATTCGAGCCTGCACTAATTGCAGGCAGCTGGAACTAAGTGCTAGGTGTTTAATAGCCTGCACCACCAAGGCCCTTGTTACCCTTCCTTGTTTCTTGTACATCATTTTCTTCCAAAAATTTTCTACAGTGATGTTTTGTAACCTAGAATCCCTCTGAGCTAGCTTTTGCAACTTAATTGTGCTCTTTATTCAGAACATCCAGCACATTGGAAAGAGTTATACTAATAATTTGGAAGGTGAGATATAAAAACATTATAAGGTGAAAGCAGCTCATGAAATTGTTTCATGATAGGCATATCTATATATGTGGGTATGCAAACACATAGGTAAAACACACTATAACTCTCCCAGATTCCTTACAAAACCAATTCTTGTAAATTGTAACCAGAAAATCTGCTCACTTTGTATTAATGAATAGATTGCTCTTTAAAAAAATAATTGTTTTGTTCCATCACCATGAGTACATCCACTTAGAAATTTTATTAAAAAATAAAAGACCATCCAAAGACACAAACTGAGTATCATATATTTTAAAGTTACTAAATATATTTGCTGGCCTAAACACAATAAAACTGAAAATCTGAACACACACACACACACACACACACACGGGGTCAAATAATGCAGGAAGAGACTGTCCAATTCAAGAAGCACTGTGCTCTCCTTCATAGTAAACCATGTGAGAATTTATTATTGCCCTGATTCTTGTATCTTACAGCTGCAGTGCGGATTCTCACCGTGGTCCCATCAACGGCAACATAAACCTTTGAGCGACTGGAATAGACCTCAATGTCCAGAACTTTTCGGCTACTGACAGGCCGCCGAGGGATCTCTAGCTTCTGCAAACCTTCATCTAGGAAATGAGAGAAAGCACAATATTTTAGATTCTTACGGCCATACATTGAATGCTCTTATGCCATAGTAATCTCTCCATAAATTATGAACATTCTGAAAGGCCTTCTGTATAGCACCCAACAGTGACCATTCACTGCTATGGCAGTAATGAAAAAATAAGTGTGACTATTTCTCACATTTACAACCTTCTCAGGCTTTTAAAGTTCCAGGATCAGCGGGAACTCAGCCCAGTCTGGCTGTGGATCGTGGTGTGTGTGTGGAGGGAGATGGGGTCTCTGGGGCTCCGGGATACAAGGCGGGAATGGCAATTCCCAGGGTGATTGGATTCGGCAGGGGACAGAGAGGCAGAGGGCCGTATCGTGAACAGGGAGTGCGCTGCCGCTGTTTGCGAGCTGTGGCGCGGTCTGACCCTCCCTGTCTCTGCCCACTCCCCTGGGGATATGGGATCCGGAGCCCCGGGGCTCCGGCTGGTGTACTTTAATGCCAGGTCCGTGGCTAATAAGGCATCCCTCCTCCGGGAAGTGATTGAGGAGGAGGCCGCGGACCTGGCTTGCATCAGGGTGGAGTTCCTCTGGTGGATTTATGCCCCCCAGGTTTTCGGGTTTTGCACCAGCCTAGAGCCCAGGGTAGGGGTGGCGGGGTGGCCATTGTTATTCGGGAGACCTTGATTCCAAGGGAGGTCTCTGTTCCGCAGAGAGGCAGGTATGAGGCCCTCCTCCTGCATTTGGGGCCTGGCGGTCGGTTGGGCCTGCTGCTTGCATACCTTTCCCCCAGCTGTGTAACAGTGGCCCTGCCTGGGTTCCTTGATGCCCTCTTGGGAGTGGCGGTGGAGTTCCCGGGCCTTTTGGTCTTGGGTGACTTCAACCTGCCCTCCCGGGGGGGGCATCGGGTTTGACCTAGGAGTTCATGGCTTCCATGGTGGCTATGGGCCTGACCCAGATAATACAGGGTCCCACGCATGAGGGGGGCAACATGCTTGACCTTATTTTTATCTCGGAGCAGTGGCGTAGTGATATGGGGGCTGGCAGTGTCAATGTTCAACCTGTTGCATGGTCAGATCACTATCTCCTACGGCTGGTCTTCCAACAGGCCGCCCCGTCCTGCTGGGATGAGGAACCGCCAAGATGGTTCCGCCCCAGACGCCTGATGGACCCTGAGAGGTTCCAGGCAGAGCTGGGGTTTCTGCCCGCTTCCCTTGTCCACAGCTCGGCCGAGGTGCTGGCGGCTGCATGGCAACATGCAGCCGTGAAGGCCCTCGACTGGGTTGTCCCCTTACGTCCCCTCACTTGCCGCAGATCCCAGATAGCTCCCTGGTTTACAGAGGAGCTCCAGGAGATGAAGCAGTGTAGGAGGGGTTTAGAGAGCAGATGGAGGTCAACCCGCTCCGAATCCGACCGAACCCAGCTAAGAGCCTATATTAGGACTTACCTGGAAGCTCTGGGGGCGGTGAGGACGGCTTACCTCTCTGCCCTCATAGTGTCTGCAGATAGCCGCCCAGCCGCTCTGTTCAGGGTCACACTCTCCCTTTTACATCGGGAGCCGGGGAGGGACCCTCTGCAGGATAGGGCTGAGGAATTTGGACAATATCTGTCGGATAAGATCGCTCGGATCCGGGACGGGTTGAACTCTACTTTGCAGTGGTCTGAGGAGGGACTTACAGAAAGTCTGGCCAATGTCATCTGGGCTGAGTTCGATCCTGTTTCTGAGGATGAGGTGGACAGGATTATGCGATGACTGAGTTCCACCACATGTTTATTGGACCCGTGTCCTTCCTGGATGGTGTATGCCTCCAGGGAGACCACGCGTCTGGCTCGGGCAGTTGTTAATGCCTCGCTGAGGGAGGGGTCTTTTCCTGCCGCCTTGACAGTGGCGGTGGTGGGGCCCCTCCTGAAGAAGCCTGCTCTGGACCCAGCCGTTTTAAACAACTTCTGTCCAGTCTCCAACCTTTGTTTTTTGGCAAAGGTTGTTGAGAGTGTGGTGGCTCAGCAGTTTCCACATTTCCTGGATGAAGCAGACTATCTAGATCCGTATCAATCAGGCTTCCGGCCCGGGTTCAGCACAGAGACCGCATTGGTCGCGCTGATGGATGATCTCTGGAGGGCACGGGACAGGGGATTTTCCTCTGTCCTAGTCCTATTAGATCTCTCAGCGGCCTTGATACCATCGACCATGGTATCTTATTGCGGCGCCTCGAGGGGTTGGGAGTGGGGGGCACTGTTTTGCAGTGATTCTCCTCCAACTCTCGGGGCATTTGCAATCGGTGTTGGCAGGAGGGCAGAGGTCAGCCCCGAGGGTGCTCACTTGTGGGGTTCCTCAGGGGTCGGTCCTCTCTCCCCTCCTGTTCAACATCTATATGAAGCCGCTGGGCGAGATCATCCGAGGTTTTGGGGTGAGGTATCACCAGTACGCTGATGATACCCAGTTGTATATCTCCACCCCAAACCAAATCAGTGATGCCCTCTCCGTGATGACCCGGTGTCTGGATGCGGTACAGATCTGGATGGGCAGGAACGGACTACAGCTCAATCCAGCCAAGACTGAGTGGTTGTGCGTACAGGCAACTTGGCCCAGTCAATCGATTCCATTTTTGGTCATAGGGGGAGAGGTGTTGCCCCCTGTGGACAGGGCTCAGAACCTGGGGGTCCTCCTGGACTCACGGCTCAGTTTGGAGGAGCAGGTGAGGGCGTGACCAGGGGCTTTGCCCAGGTCCAACTGGTTCGCCAGTTGCGCCCATATCTGGACCAAGATGCCCTTCGCACAATCACTCATGCACTTGTGACGTCCCGACTTGACTATTGCAATGCTCTCTATCTAGGACTGCCCTTGCATACCATCCGGAGGTTTCAGCTGGTGCACAATGCGGCTGCGCGGGTTGTGATGGGAGCTTCCCGATACTTCCATGTTACACTCCTCCTGCGCGAGCTGCATTGGTTGCCGGTTGCCCTCCGGGTGAGATTCAAGGTGTTGGTTTTAACATTCAAAGTCCTTTACGATTTGGGTCCGGGGTACTTGCGGGAGCATCTCCTGCCAACATCAAATACCGATCGCCCTGTGCGTGCGCACATATGGGGACTCCTCGGGGTACCATCGGCTAGACAATGTCGGCTAGCGGTGCCTCGGGGGAGGGCCTACTCTGTTGCGGCCCCCGCCTTGTAGAATCAACTTCCTTTGGAGCTCCATTTGGCCCCTGATCTTTGCTCCTTCTGCCGCGGTCTGAAGACTTGGCTCTTTGAACAGGCTGGGCTGGACTGACCTCCTGGGGGGGTTTTAACTATTTTATTGATTGGGCTTGTCAAATTTAATTGTTTTTTATATATTTATTGTGTGGTGTTTTTATTGTGAGTCGCCCGAGTCCATGGAGAGGGCGCATACAAGTCCAATAAAATAGAAATAAATAAAATAGAAAATAAATAAAGGAAAGGAAAGCTGACATAAGATTGTAAACATAGTTGAGATATCACTTAAGTGACTGCTTTGCATAACAACCGAGTTGCCAGTCCCAAATGTGGCTGCCAAATGAGGAATAGCTGTATATACCAACAGGTATGGTGAGGTTGCTTCATGAAAACACAGATAGAACATTTGATGTGGCATCTCCCAAAGAGCATCATGTTGTCTATATAAAAAGCAACTAACATTTTCCTTCCATTTAGCTTTTAGCAGCCTGCAGCATAAGATTAAAGACTTCAACTGAGTACTACTTGATTTTAAAATTGTAGTTGTAATGGTTACCTGGTTAAACTAGTTTTGATTACTCAGTTTTCATTTGTAAATACAACAAATCCAATCTTCCAGTTCTGTTTCCCTTTGACACTTAAATAAATTTTCCCCTGATCATATGTTTTGACAGAAGTCAGAATATAAACCATGGCAACCTACTTGCTTAATTTTACCTGAAAATTAAGCAAGGTCTGGAAGGTATTACCAGTCCATGGTTACATATATTAAGAAATAGTGTCTTTCTCTAAACTACCAAAAACTATTTTGCAAGCAAAACTATTAAGAATTTAGACCATGTTCAATGCTCCTATAACTAGGAATATGGGATGGGATTTACTAGTCAGTAATGTTGCGTGGAAAACTCCATTCTCCAATCACAGAGCAGTCTACATTCCCTAGAACATTCCATTTCTCCCAGGACATGACTACCAATCACACAGTACATTCCAATACCATCGTCTAATCACATTTCCTGCTCACCATAATCCTGAGCTGATTCTTCTTCTTCACTGGCTGCTCTCCTAGTGTCCAAGATCAACTTTATGTTCACAATAACAGTTACCAGCAAGAAAAGGACCGCTCCCATCTGTAAGGAAAAGTCTCCATTATTAGATTAGGAAAAATAGATTTGGAAAACCTGATACTTAAAATACTTTCATGGCAAAAACATAACTTTTTATGCTAGGCGTAAGAGGAAGGACATAGCACTGGAAAAGTGAGTGACAAGAGTTATTGGACTTGTAAAAAGTCTTGTTCTTTAGGGATGATTTTTAGTTCCTGCTTCCATTTATCCCCATTTTTTTTCTTTTTAAAAAGTCTCATTTTATGTACTGGCAGGCCTTTCTATCACTGTATATCATGTACTTCCTTTATCATGTATAAGGATGAAATAGAGGAAAATATTGAGTGTCCTGCAGGTTACATCCAGATTTCTACAGTAGCTGTTTATTCCTTAAAACTGAATTGCTGACTTTTGATTATGGAAATCAGTTTTTGGATTAAGTGGCATTTGACATAAATATGGAATGTTTTCCATCATTTATTAATGGAAATAAATAAGTGGCATACAGCTCTTTAAGTGGAGTGCATTCACGTCCCTTAATAATAGTTGTGACAATAGCAGGTCATGTCATACGTTCATCTGTGTTTAGTATCACCCTTAAAATACAACACTTAAAATATAGCTCTGACCTCTTCCCACCATGCTTTTAGATGACCCTGAGACCTTGGCATCTGAATGCTTAAAGTACAACTCCCAGAACTGCAATCTCACATGGTCTTTGCTGTCTGAAGAACTCTATAATTTTTACAACAGGTTCAAAAAGGCTGCCTTTCCTGACAAATTATGAACAGATTTTAGAGTAGTGAAAACAAGCTACTTGATAGGAACGTGGAATCACAACAAAGGTGCAAACTGCAGTAAGATTTTCTTAGTGGAGCATGCACAATATACTATCCATGAAATAAAAGGCTGTCTAATATGAAGGCACAGTCTCAGAGAAGAGAGCTATCTGTACAAAATGAGTACAATTTATGCTACTTTCTATCTCAGAGAAAACTCCCAAATAAAGCTCACTGAATTTTGCTTATAAAATCAGAATGACTCTTATTGTTCAGTCTATCTTCATGCTTGTTCTCTTTTAGGACAACCACCCTAAAAGTAGGGCAACAGTCCCTAGCTTTTGTGGACTGTGGATTGACTTTAAATCTTGAGAATGTAATGCATGGCAATGCATGGATGACAAACAGACAAGTCTAGAAAAAAAGTATCTTGCTGAAGAGCATAAGCACAAATAAAGACAGAGTCTTGAGCATCAAACATATAATATTTTTTTTGAACATAATTTTATGTTATAGCACTGATGGTTCTCATACGGTAATTGTACACTACTTTCCAAATGACCAGCATTAGAAAGTCTCTATAATTGCAGCAAAATTCTGTCCCATCACTATGAATTAGAAGCTTTTGTTTCCCCAGGTGGTTGTAGTGCAGGTATGAATAGATTTTCATTGGATACTATGTAATGCATTTTTAAAACTCCCCTCTGTTTCTGTCTGTACCCTCGGATTTCACATCAATAATCTTAGGACTTAATAACTAATCTTTATCTGTGGGTCAGGATTCACATCACATCTAAAATATAGCTGGAAATCAGAAAGATTTAGAGACATCCAGTGTATTTCAATAGTGATACCTGATGGGGATTAAAGTCAACTTGGACATCTCTGAAGGAGCGGGGACAACACTGAAGCTGAGAATCTGACCTGAGGGCAGAAACTGGCCAGTGAAAACTCTTCAGATCAAGGAAAGATTGTGAGATAAGCCCATATTTACTCCAGACAGCTGCTTCTCAGGACTAAACTGCATGAACAAAAGCTTTTGCAATCAGCTCCTGAGTCGAGCAATTAGGAGTTGGGGTATTCCATCCTCCTTCACAATTGCACTGCAACCTGTATGGACATTAAATCCAGCCATGCTCATTTATTAGCCACTTTTGAATATAATTAATCTACAGGTAGAGATTTCCTTTTCATCAATACCACCCCCCCAAGTTAGTGTAACTTTTTTTTTCTGTATTGCAAAATAAAAAGAGACTAAGGTTCAGAGATTCAGCAAATGTTGGCACAAAATTTAACCAAGAAATGATTTACAAAATAAAAAAAAAATGGACAAAGGGGACATTAACTTTTATTTTTACTATGCTTATTTTTGGTGGAAATTCTTTTGTATAAACCTGAATTAAGGTAGCCAAATGGATCAGACCTTCATGGGAATGCTTTCCGTTTTACAGTTAAAAATAAGACAGTGTTAATACAAATATGAAAATACAAGATCAAATAAAATTTATAAATAAAATGGGCTTCAAAACTGAGAAATAAAGCATTTGGGCATTACATTGAAAAATATGAATTATTTCTTCATTCTATTACAATATTTTCCCCAACAAGAAATTCTAAAACCATTTAACTACATGTCCTAAAATTCATATGCTTACATATGTTCAAATTTTCCTAATTTCCTATTGGACACAAAATCTCCCCACAAGAAACCAACTTCTCATGTACTTAATTTATATCAACAGGAAAAGAATATCACTCTTGCTCTCATTTATATGGTAACAAAATGCTATGTGCAGAATATGTCACATTTTACAACATACTGTATGGTACTATAATGATTAAGTTTCTGGTGATGAAGGCACAAAGAGTATATAGGTTTCCATGGGAACCTGAACTTGAACAGCCCTGTCTACATATAGCTAAGGAGTCAGGATCTCCTGCAGAACTGACAGCTTTGTATTAAATTTGCTATTTTAAGATCCAGAGAAGATATTGCAATACATTTGTCATACCTTCCCAACTGCTGCACTGTCAGTTTCTAAAATGTAGTAGGATAAATTTATCCCCCTTTTTTAGGAAGATAAAATGTCTAAGAAATCCATTATTAGTCACAAATCATCAGCAGTAAATCCAAAAGAGAATTGGGAACTGCATTTCAGAAAGCCATTTTCCATCCCGTGTTCTCCTACAAATGTTTAATGACTTGGACTTGGGAGGCCCAGAGTGGTCTACATAAGGAAAAAGTGATTTGGTTATATAATAGGTTGAGGGTGTAAGAGAAACCCAGATTTCCCCAGTTCACTTCAAATCATTTTTGGGGTCTTCGGGTGAATACATTTTTTGTCATATGGAACAATTGGCATGTCTGCAACCTATCTAGCATCACAGGAAAAATGGCTATTAGTCCACAGTGGCTTTTGATCATGGCAATCACAACTAACATGGAGCTGGAAGTTTGTCAAGTTCATGTGTGCATTTATCTTGAAGTATCAATATATGGATTGCATGCACATTAAAATGCTTTTAAGTAAGTAAATAAGTAAATAAGGAAGGAAGGAAGGAAGGAAGGAATTTTTTTTACTTTATAAAACCTTAGACTTTCCTTGAAAAATCATGGCCCTTTGCCATAAATCTGTTCAATAAAGTCTTCAATGGTTTATGCACATTACTTAAAAACCCAAACCCAAACCCAACAGTAGCCATAATAGGTTTTTGCATCAGAAATAGTGCCAATGATTTACTGTATCTCAATGCAGGTCCACTATCAGGATTTCAACTGGATAAATCAATTAATGAAGGCTTTAATTCAAGGGTCTTCAAACTTGGCAATTTTAAGACTTGTGGACTTAATCTCCCAGAATTCCTGAGCTAACATGACTGGAGGAGGAATTCTGGGAGTTGAAGTCCACAAGTCTTAAAGTTGTCAAGTTTGAAGGCCCCTGATTTAATTGTTCTTAGTGGTTAAATTATGAACTGCTGCTCTTCCCTCAGCCAGTACTACAACTTTGAAGTACTTGTATATAACCTGACAAAAAGGAGACAATCAAGATATATGGTCGCCTGCTAGAGGAAGGGATTGGACTTTTGGGCACCAGGGACTTGTTCCATAGAGAAAGGTTTTTCCACGGACAGGAAGGGGGCGTGGTTTTGCATGCTGCCTGCATTCTGTGTATGGGGCTTGCTTTATTTATTTATTTATTTATTTATTTATTTATTTAATTAATTGTCAATCGCATACAAGATAATAGGTATAAGTAGCAACATGAGTAAGAATACAGGAAATAGGTACGAATAAATGGGGACAATAGGACAGGGATGGCAGGCACGATGGTGCACTTATGCACGCCCCTTACAGACCTCTTAGGAATGGGGTGAGGTCAATAGTGGATAGTTTGAGGTTAAAGGAGTGGGGGTTAGAGGATGTAACTACAGAGTCAAGTAGTGCATTCCAGGCATTGATCACTGAAGTTGTACTTTCTGCAATCGAGTTTGAAGCAGCTTACATTGAGTTTCTGTTGTGTTTGCTTGTTTTCATGGCCTGGTTGCTGGTTGGGAACCCCTGGACTAGAAGGCTTCCAATTCGGTTATTCTGTTATATGAATCTGCTTAAATGAGCTAATTATCGTCCACATCCAATGCCATAGAACTTTCTGCAAGCATTAATAGGGTCTTCAGCAGGAGCTTTTGCCCATCCTATTCCTTGTCAGCAAAAGTACCTGAGTACCAAGTTGCTTTGCAAAAAGGAAAAGAAGAACACTCTAATTATGTCTGGCTTCCAATTTCCTTTCATCTGCGGCACAAATTTAACCATCACTTCTGAATAAGGCATAATTGGCTTGATTACACATGCTACAGTACAATGTGTGCATTACAATATGTAACAGACCCATTCAACTGTTTGGTTAAAACCATAAAAGCAATGCAAGTGAGTTTTAGATGCATCAATACAGACAGATATATCACATGTAAAAGTGAAGGCAAAGAAAATTCTATGTTCAGAGAGACAATAGAAACTGGATATTGTAGCATTTGTGAGTTTCAATGAATCTACAAAAAAGTTTTGTCTAGCTGCAAGCTGTGAAGCACAGATCTCCTCTTAAGGCAACCTTACTTGTTCTGCTTTTAAAATACTAGCACATCATCCCCAATGTAGGACTACTATTCTGAAAATGCTGGTGGAGAATTTACAGTCCAGTGCATTTAGAAATCATCATGCCAAAACAGGATTTGTAGCAAGTGGGATACAAATTACTATGTTGCAAAAGGATCTTCATTTCCCCTGAAGTGAGGTTGGCTCTAATCCTTTTGGACTTCTGGAAAGGCCTCAAAACATGTTTTTCCCCCATGAGACTGGGAATCTCCTGGTACCAGGGAGCACATGGGTAGACTGAAGCATGTGGAACATTCTGATTCTAGCTTTCTTGTGCTCTTATTTTTGTTTAATTAAATAAGTATTTTAAGTGGTTTTATTATATGTTCTAATTCTTGATTTTTATTGTACTCTGCCCAGCCAATGATCTTGTGTAATTTAATTGGTTTAATTCACAGTACTGACTTCTGTTCTTGTATAAGGTCTGAACCACTTCTTTCTTTTTAAAACATGCACTCATACTATCAAAATAGGATACAATTTATAAATTTGTAATTATCAGATGTATCAGACTAGAAATGGTTTAAAAACCCTTTATCACAGCTTTTTATATATTTAATGCAAAGTGCATGCAATTGGCCTTTAGGCAGAAAAATAAACTAAACAGAAAAAAAGGTAGATGAACCTCCAAAAGAAAGAAGTTTAGGAGATCACATGACCTTGCTTGATACATTAAAGAGACACAAATATCTTAATGTATTATGCTGAGTAATTCTTACTGCAACATGAGCTTTCATGGCCTGCACTCTTGCCTGAAGAACAGCTTGAATTATAATAGATCTGCTAGCTTGCAAAATCCTACACCATCCTGTCTTTCCAAAGTAGTGCATCCATTTGTGTAAATACGCTCTTGAGGCTATATAAAGAATATCACCTCCATGTGACTCCATTTCAAGGATTACTGTTCCTTTAAACACTATAATCCAGAAGTATATAAAGCCAAAGACCTTTGCTAATCACTTTATCAGATATAATGTTCCCCATTACCAAATTATCTAAACAGAAGGGGGAGGAGCAGGGCATCTTCTCACCTGACACAATCTCCTGAGTGCCCTCTGATTTGTCAACTTGTACTTCCAGGCCAGGTACCAGCCGCGTTTCTTCCATGGCTTGGGTTGTGGGTTAGGCTTCCATTCATCCATCACAGCAGGGCAAAATGGATAGCAGTAGGCAACATGAGGTAACTCTTACCATCTGCTCTTCTCTAGTTGAATTCTTCAAGTTAAACCTGGCAGGACAAAGTAAACAAAATGAAAGGAAGAGCTGGTCATATTTAGGTTCAAATGCCTGAGAGAATGTCATTGTTTTGCTGGGTTTTTTCTAACCCCAAGTTTGCACAAATATTTAATTAACATAATTTATTCTGGGCAGCATACTTGGAAGTTTGCAGAATGCAATGGTGTGACAAGGACAGACTGGAAGGGATGACAATGAATGCTTTGTCAGGGAGAACTAAAAGAAGAATGAAGACTGTTGAACAAGGAGCCAAGCAAAGGACCTTGAGTTTTATGCCACATCCCCCCCCCAAAAAAACTTATAGTTACTATATTCATATTGTGTACATATATGTGCAATCCCCACCTCAGAAAACATATTTTCAGATTAACAGAACCTTCTGTAGATGTTGGAGACAAGCAAAAAATGGGAGGGGGGAGGCAAGATCTTAGAGGCATCCAGAAAATGTTGTCCCATTTCCATTCTCAGAAAGATAAAATTAAAAGAAAAAACACCCTGAACATGCTAGAAATGGCATGGGGACTGATCTAAGTTTGCAATGCTTGTTACAGAACCAGATCTAGCTCTGAATTTCCCCTATAGAACCATCCTGCCAATCAATCCTGCTAAGAGAGCTCTTCTATGAATTGCCATCTGATCCAGATCTCTAGATCACACATCAAAGTGATAAAATATTATAGATGGTTTTCATCCTTTAGAATCCAGCATCTGTACTAAGGCTTCATCGCCCTAAGGATATTTTCTGGAGGATTTTTTTCTTCTTCAAATAGCTTCTTCCTCAATCTGCTATCGTCTACCATATTCTGGACTTCAGATCCCATGAAGCTCTTAGTGACTCGAACGTCCCATTCATTGACATGCCAGCCAGAGACAATCTAAGAATTATAGCGGCAACATCTGTACAAAACATCCGTTTTCTACTACCCAGGACGGTTTCCCCCCCCCCAACCCTTCTCACAAATTACCTCAACCCAAAGCAAGCTCATCATCAAGAGTTACATTCTTCAAGGAAAACGGGAATGCCGCCTGGAGCTCTTGAATAAAAGGCGGATAAGCGGTCAACAAACAAAAGCAAGCAGCAATGCCCTCGCAGGAGAGGAGGGAAGAGAAGAAAGGCAGCACTGGCTCCCCAAAAAAGGAGCCAGGCATCCTACAATTGTCTCAAAACAAACCCCACGCGTGGGCCGGACGATCTCTTTCCTCCTACCATCCATCCGCCCGTTAATAAACAAGACGGGTTTGGAAAGCGCCTTAAAGGGAAACGAATTAATAAGCCGGAGGAACCGGTTCCCTCAGAATACAAACGGAAGGGGGTGGATGATGATGATGGTGATGATGCAAAATGAATCGTCAGAATCTGGGAAAGGACACCCCCACCCCTCCCGCTTTCCCAAGCAAATCCTTTTCATTTTCAAACCCCCCACTCCTTGCTGTTCTCCACTTACCGGCGCTGAGCCCCGCCAGGCCAGCCGCGGAGATTTCCCCATAGTCCAGCGCCGCGAAACGCAGAACTCCAGCTCGTCCCTGCACTAGCGCGGGTGGCAACACCAGCTGTCGATACCTTTGCTCCGAAAAGCTGAAATGAACGCGCCGCTCGGCTTCCGGCGCGGGATATTAAGGTTAGAAGCCCGGGTCTTAAAGGAGACGGCTCAAAAGCGAGGCAAGTGGCCAGGTTGGGGTAGACGGGGCAGAAGGCGGAGCGGCCGGAGAGGAGAGGAGGCGAGACCCCTCGGCTTTTCTAATTCAGGTTGGCGGCGGCGGCGGCGGCAGCAAAAACCAGCTGCAAGAAAAGAGCCGCAACCTGTGATTGGTTGTCTCGGTTGTCTATTCAAGTTGGGGCCCCTCCTTTGAAAGAGGCCGCGTGGGAGGGAATACTCCAGCAGTCAGTCAGTCAGTCAGTCTCTCTCCCTCTCTCCTTCCTTCCCCCGCCCGTCCCAGGCGTTGTGGAGAGCAGACCCGCATTGGGCTGAAGGAAACGAGGGGATGAGAAGAACTGTCTTCCCCGCACTGGGCCTGCATCGAAGTCGAGGTTTTCCCAATACAGATATCGTTGGAGGGAAATGTTGGCACGGTGCAAGCACCCGCGCGGCCTCTCGCTCGCTTTAGGCACCAGTTTTCTCCTCGAAACTGCCGTCTGGAATCTCCTGGGTTTGAAGAACCGCCACCACTCCCCCACCCAGCAGGCGGATTTCGGGGACTTCCTCCCGGAGGCTTATACTTCGTGCCAAGCTTTCATGTGGCTGGATCGGGGCCTGGCACTGAATGCCACTTATGAGGTTTATTGGATCATCTTTTATGCCTTGGTGTTAATATAAAGGGCACCAAGGCGGTGTTTGTCAGAAAGTAGAACTTTCTGGAGTTACTATGCAGTTTACAAATTAGTAGAGTTTGATGGGGTGATCAAACCTACCAATGACAGGGTGGCATTGAGCACCTCACTGTGATACTGTAGGACACACCCCTAAGTATAAAAGGGCTGTCAACTGTCATTTTCAAATGAGAAAGAAAATGAGATTCTAAGGAAATTCTGTGGAGACTCATTTTGTCTGAGGGAGATTGGAGATACTGAGAGGATCTGACAGACTGAGGTCTGTGTATGAGAAGATATAGCAAAGAGATCTGAGAGAAGATCTATAACCTAAAGAGAAAGGGACTTTCTAAAGAGGTTAGCTATATCTAAGAAGAGGTTATGAGAGGAAGAACTGTGAATCTCTCATAGTAACTTCTAGTTCCTTGAAGGACTGTTTAAGAGGAACGAAAGAAGAAAAGACTGTAGATATTTAAGAATAATATATTTATTGATTGTTTCTGTTATAAATAAATCTGTTTTGATCTGACACAACTTGGCATTGCAATTTATTGAATGACTCTGTGAAATAGATATAGGTTTAAAGATCCAAGCCAAATTAATATTATTTAACAGTGTTGCTTGGTCAACCAACATGATTCTGCCAAGACACTTAGTGTTGTATAGGTAGTCCTCGATTTACAACCACAATTGAGCCCACAATTTCTCTTGTTAAGCGTGACATTGGTGAAGTTCCCTATTTTACGACCTTTCTTGCCACAGTTGTTCAGTGAATCACTGCAGTTGTTAAGTTAGTAACCCGGCTGTTAAGGGAATCTGGTTTCTTCATTGACTTTCCTTGCCAGAAGGTCACAAAAGGGGAATCGCATGACCTTGGGACACTGCAACGGTCATTAATGTGAATCAGTTGCCAAATGTTTGAATTTTGATTTCAGGATCATGGGGATGCTGCAAAGGTCGTTAACTGCGAAAAACAGTCATACGTCACATTTTTCAGTGCACACAGCCTTCCCAAGCTCCGTTTTCACTGGCAGCAGGTTGCAGGAGGTCATGGCAGCTAAAAACGGAGCTTGGGAGCCTGTTTTCACTGGCAGAACACTTGGGCGACCACAGGCACCCCCGACACGAGTGACGAGCTGGTTCACACACCCGCTGCCCCCCCAAGATCAATACACCCTGATGCGGCCCTCCATGAAATCGAGTTTGACACCCCTGTATCAGATCATCACTAGTTCCAGGATATATCGCTTGCTATCACTGACAGCAGATTTCTGCCCCAGTTTATTGCTTATTCTTTTAAGCAAGGACCCAAATCTTCAACCAGCCTAACCAATAGCTACAGGTTGGGAAAGGGCTTGATAAATAAATAAAAGCTGGCTGCTACATGTCACCTAATGTTAAATAATTGACCGCTGCTGTATGTTAGCAATCAAATAGTGTCAAATTCTGACAGCTATATGTCAGATAGGATCAGGGTTCTGTAGCCTTTCAGTCGTCAGGGTCTTTCAAAAGTTGACTGATAGTGGTAGGGCTGAATACAGAATTTTAACTGGAGTGCTCATAAGTATTGTTGCATTCAGCAATTATTTGGACGGTATTTATGATCATTGATGTTGATTTAGTTTGCTCTTTAATTCTGTACAATAGGTAAAGGTAAAGGTTCCCTCGCACATGTGTGCTAATCATTTCTGGCTCTAAGGGGCATGATCATCTCCGTTTGTAAGCTGAAGAGCCAGCGCTGTCCAAAGACGTCTCCGTGGTCATGTGGCTGGCTTGACTAAATGCTGAAGGCACATGGAGCACTGTTACCTTCCCACCAAAGTGATCCCTATTTTTCTAGTTGCATTTTTTACGTGCTTTTGAACTGCTAGGCTGGCAGAAGCTGGGACAAGTAATGGGAGCTCACTCTGTTATGCTGTGCTAGGGATTCAAACCGCTGACCTTCTGATCGACAAGCTCAGCATCTTAGCCACTGAGCCACCGTGTCCCTCACTGTGTCCCTCCCACATTTGTGCAAGAAAGGAGATAAATTCTGAGTAGTTAACATGAAGCCTTCTGGCAATTTCTTGTTATTTAGATACAGATACAGATTAACAGAGTTGGAAGGGATCTTGTAGGTCATCCAATCCAACCCCCGCCCAAGCAGGAGACCCGCCTGCTAGACAATTTCTAATAAATGGCAGCCCAATCTCTTCTTGAAAGCTTTCAGTGATGAAGATCCCACAACTTCTGAAGGCAAGCTGTTCCATTGTTAATTGTTTTCACTGTCAGAAAATTTCTCCTTACATCTAGGTTGAATCTCTCCTTGATCATTTTCCATCCATTATTCCTTGTCTGGCCTTTAGGTGCTTTAGAAAATAGCTTGACCCCTTCCTCTCTGTGGCAGCCCATCAAATACTGGAACACTGCTATCATATGTCCCCTGGTCCTTCTCTTCAATAGACTAGCCATACTGAGTACTTGCAAACATTCATCATATGTTTTAGCCTCCAGTTCCATAATCATCTTGGTTGCTCTTTGTTCCTTGTTCCTTATTGAGACTTCTCAGATATCTTGCATGATCATATAGTACTCACCTTTAGTTAGCTGATCACTACTGGTAGATGTGCCCCTGATGAATCTGTGTAATTCTTTAAGCAAATGCTTTATTTCTCCTGAATGTGGGCTAGTAGACCTAGGCTGAAGATGTTAGATACAGTTAACCTAGGGTGCAAAAATCAAGATGACCAGGAGATGACAGCAAAGATATACAGAAAACTCTATTTCCTGCCATTAAGCTGCCATCCAGATGCTTGCAATCCAGTTTTGATAACCTTGTCTGAACTCAGGATATGTTTAATTGGGTAGATCACGGTAGTTGCTTACATTAATATTACAGGAAATGAGGAAAATATTTAGTTCATAAATTTTTATAGGGCCTCTTTGGTGTTACCAGCAAGTAAACCAAAAGTATATTTCAGCATTTTCACAAATGCCTTGAGAGACAAAGAATTGCATACACAGGAGAGAGTGAACATATTGTTGCAAGAGCGATAAATTACTCCATTTGCACTTTCACTTGGTGCAAGTCAAGAAAACGGCTTTGTTTCCAGCATAGAAATGTACCCCAAATGCTGCTGGAAGAGTTCACTCATTCTTGCCCACTGTAGCAACTAATGTGCTTTTGAAGGCTGGTGGCACACACATAGTTGACTCATTTACAAGGCTGTAACACTTGTAGAGGGTCTGTGCACCTAAAAGCACAGATGTGCAAAATTAGTGCTTTGGACTAGGAGCCACAACCCTGCCCTTGTTCCATGGGTTGAATCATTTTGTAATAAAAGTAGATTGACTATCTGACGGAGAAGCGGTTTTGCGCCACTAAGTGGCAGCATAATGGCATGGGTAAACAAAAGCGGGGTAATTTAGTTCATGGGAAAATGTTTTACTAAACACAGTCTCACCCACACAATTCTGTGCTTCCTTAGGATTT
The DNA here is from genome assembly GCA_009733165.1 of Naja naja. Lineage (NCBI taxonomy): Eukaryota > Metazoa > Chordata > Lepidosauria > Squamata > Elapidae > Naja > Naja naja. The sequence continues at coordinate 64,177,153 of CM019150.1, forward strand.
CTTATAGATGTGTAGATTGATTTTTTTTAGCTCCTCAAGTTTTTGTATTGACTTACTGTCTTTTTACTCGCATTCAACAGAAGTAGTATTTCAAATGGAATAAGTTGGTGCGATGTTAAGATATGATAGAAGGCTGAGCTGTGTGCATGCTCAAGATTATTTACGTAATTGAAATGCCACATTTAGAAACAGCCAGGACATTTTTCCAGATAAGGTTGATTGCTAATCAGAGATGGCGATGGGTGAAATTTTCCCAGAGAGCCCTGTTTTGATATCACTTCATTATCAGGCAGAGACCTTTTCATGGGCTCCCAAGTTCTCTCTTTATGTTTTGTTGTTATTAAAACTGTTTGGATGATTTATACTTGTATTAATATTGATGTTTTCGCTTTAATCTGCTTTATTGTAATTGCCATACTTTGCAAGCCATTCTGGGAACTTTGAAGGGCAGGAAGGATATTCAAATAAATCAGTAAAATAAATCCATTTATTTGATTATTTAAATAATTAATTTTAATTAATTTTGACTTCACAATGTTGACTTCAGTGTTCAAATTAATTCATTCCATTCCAAGATGTTGTGATTAGCTGCTAGGTAATTTTACTGCTAGCTCTTTTATTGCTCCTGGTGGATTTTCTGTAAGATTCTTAAAAATGCAGGTTTCTAGCTAACAGACTACTCAAAATGAATTTTGATCTAATTAGTAATCTATTGTATTAAGCTCAGTTGGTTTTTTTTCAATCTGACATATTGTTGCAATGAAGTTATTTACAGTAAATGTTTACTTAGGGGTGAGTTTCATTTGGTTTTGTGCAGCATGACCATAGGTCAATGAATGCAGGGCTATAACCAAATAGACCAAATGCTAAATATCCTGTTCCATTTTCACATTGTTTCACAAAAGGGCCATTTTGCTGTTTGCTGGCGATGACTACAATATACTTACTCTCTTAAGAGCAGCAAGACTATTATCCAGAGTAGGCGTTTGGAACTTGTACACTATTCTTACAGGCAAAGTCATCTGAGGACTACAAGAAGAAACTCATATCATATTAGTTCACTATCAAGAGTTCTTCAACTTTCTTCAAGAAGCTTTCTCAGATAATAAACTGCCTTCTTGTGAGTTGACCAAAATAACGTTAAAAAGTTCCTTTTTTCCTAGATAACCTAGCAGGATTGAAGGAATAATGGAGGTCTGCATTTTTCTATCTCTGATTTATTCCATTATAGTCTACACAGATTCTGTGCAGAAATGTTTCCAGTCTTACTAGGAGATGCAGACGAAAATCCTGCCTTCTTTGTTTACAAATAAAGTCTACCTTAACTGAACTATGCTGGTTAGCAGTATCAGGATTTTTTCTACGTTATTGGATCTAGGCTGCAAAACTTCATCTAGTGCTGGCCAGGATTTCTGCAGCATATTACATTTCATAAAATAAGATTATTCTAAGGGCAAAGCAGTTGCCTATGTGTCCCAGATAGTTTAAGTTGCACAGGATAATAGCCATTACTTATTACTTTCCTTGGGGAATCCCCCAGATTTCCTCCTTTAAATTACTTTTTGGGACTGGAGGCATCTTGTCATCTTTCATCTGATGCACCTTCCATTCTAAGATGAGTAAATGCCAAGAAGGGTCAAAATGCAGCTGCAGCTGTCCGGCTGAAATTCATTCTTCTAGGCAAGTAGGAGATTCAACAGGGCAGTCTGGATCTCTTCTGTCATTGATCGTGGATGGTATTTTCTGTGTTGCTTTGTTGACAATGAAATGGCTGATTGCATGCATTTCCCTATAATTTGTGGCTGAATTCATTTTCCATGAAGGGACAATGTGGTTCAGGGAACTACTATGTTGATTCCTAGCCATTCAGATTTGCATGACTGTCAACTACAAGTGGGAGAAATGAAGAAAAAAAAATCCACCATTTGAAAAGTATAAGCCAGAATGGCAGGTCTGATAAATTAATAATCTCATTCTGCATTTTATTATTATAGATTGGAGATACTATGTTGGATATGTTATATCAGCCTTCTTCAGTTGGTATTTTCCAGATACACTGGACTGCAAATTCCAGAATGCTCAGTCATTATGGACCAGTGAAAGCTGTGTGAGATGTTTCCAAGGAATACCCATTTAGGATATGAACTAGGAACTAAGGGAGGAAATCACTTGTTAATGCTTTAGTAGTAGAATGTGAAGAAAAAAAATAAGATGGGGTTTATTAAATATGTTGAAATAGGTGGAGAAATGTTAATAATGGTATTAAATATTGACAGATTAACATCAGCCAATCAGTAACATCAGTCAATTAATCTTTATAAATGGTCATTATTTCAATGTAAAGATTGCAAATAGTACATGTTATATGTACTATACATGTACATGTTATATGTACTGAGAAAACTGTGTTTTCCCAAGCTAACAAAGATTTGAGTATATAAAAACATACTTCTGCCCACTTCGTTGTATGAATATATCAGGAGAAACTTACATATTGAATGTGGAAGGTACTTAAATAGTATTATGTGGCACAGAAAGGAAGAGATGAGTTTAATATTGAATAGGTACTGAATGAATGAATGTGAATTGAATACAAAAATGAGCGACTTAGTATGTTGCAAAGGTTTGGTCAATTAGAATAATTAAGGACTGAATTGCAAAAATAAAGAAAGGAAGGATGAATAAATGGGTCAAAAGTTGTGGCTGGACAGTGTCGATGAGGTCCTCAAAAAAAAAAAGTCAGAAATTTTAGAATAGAATACAATAGAATTCTTCATTGGCCAATTGTGATTGGACACACAAGGAATTTGTCTTGGTGCAAATGCTCTCAGTCTACATAAAAGAAAAGATACATTCGTCAAGAGTCAAGAATCATAAGGTACAACACTTAATAATAGCCATAGGGTACAATAAGCAATCAAATCATACTAGGAAACAGTCAATATAAATCGTAAGGATACAAGCGACAAAGTTTCAGTCATACAGTCACAAGTGGGAGGGGATGGGTGATGAGAAGATTAATAGTAATAGTAGTGCAGATTTTGTAAATAGTTGTACAGTGTTGAGGGAATTATTTGTGTAGCAGACTGATGGCGTTCAGGGAAAAACCATCCTTGTGTCTAGTTGTTTTGGTGTGCAGTGCTCTATAGTGTCATTTTGAGGGTAGGAGTTGAAACAGTTTACATCCAGGATGTGAGGGGTCTGTAAATATTTTCACAGCCCTCTTTTTGACTCGTGCAGCATACAGGTCCTCTATTGAAGGCAGGTTGGTAGTAATTGTTTTTTCTGCAGTGATAATTATCCTAATTTTAGGAACAGATGCTGTTGTTTGAGCAGTGGTTGGATATCATGAGAGCAAGAATATGTGCAACAATAAAAAACATGGAGAGGTGTAATGAATGATGCCAGTACAGGTAGTCCTCAAATTACCACAGTTCATTTTAGTGACCATTTGAAGTTACAACAGCACTGAAAAAAGGGACTCATGTCCTTTTCCACACTTACAACTATAGCAGCATCCTTTTGATCACATGATCAAAACTCAGGTGCTTGGCAACTGATTTATATTTATGACGATTGCAGTGTCCGGGATCACACGATTCCCTTTTGCAACGTTTAGCTTGTCAATGGGGAAGCCAGATTCACTTAACAACCATGTCATATGGCAAGAAAGGTGGGCAAAATTCACTTGACAACTGTCTCACTTAGCAACAAAAGTTTTGGGCTCCATTAAGGTCGTACGTCGAAGACTACCTGTATAAACTAGATTTAGCTAGATTTTCCTTTTATTTTCTTCATCTGTGTTTTTAAACTCTTTGAGGGTTTATTTCTTATTCCCTTCTGTTCCTAGCATAGCATTGCTTATTCTGAGAGGAAATCTTATGCTGGGTGTGCATGTATAAGTATGTATGATAAGGCATTATTACACAGGCAGCTTCTGTGCTATTCTGTTCTACTCCAATTAAGCATTGGGAAAGACTGAAGACTGCTCATCCTGTGTTTCCTGCCCTTGTCCCTTTAAGAATTCCAAAAGCATAGGAGTATTTCAGGCTATGCAGAATTACAAGGTCACCCTGTAGTAGCTCATGTGCTGTGAACAGGTTTTTCCCCCCACTTTTTTGACAGATCTCCAAATGAGAGCCAGTTTGGTATTTTGGTTAAGGCACCACACTAGAAACAGGAGACCATGAATTCTAGTTTCACCTTAGGCACAAAGCCTAAGGGTGACCTCAAGTCAGTTGCTCTCTGTCAGCCCTAGTAAACAGACAATGTAAGCCACTTCTGAAAATTCTTGTCAAAAAATCCTACAGGGTTCAATCCAGGCAGCTGCCACTGACCAAAATTTAATTTACTGCAACACCACAAAACTTGCAACCCAAGAAGAACTTTGGTATGATAAGAGCCAGGTGTGGGTAAACTGTTGAACTTCTAATGGGCTCTCAGACATGGAAGTTCATTGGGGATTCTGGGCTAGTCATTCTCTGGTCAACCTAATGTTCCACACAGATTTGCTGTTGTAGGGAAGAATATGAGGAGGAAACACTGGCATATTGCCCTGAGCTTCTGTACGAATACAATAACAGTTGATATTATCTTCCCTTTCCACTATTGCTTCTTGACCCTCGCTGTATATTTATTGCTCTCAGATGAAAGTGGATACAGGCACTGGCAGAAATTTTTCTTCATTCAGATCTTCAGAATAGTATCCCTGTCATGACTGGATCCTAATACTAATAATCCTATGGCACTTTGATCCCATAAATCACCTTTTTTGTAGTTAGACTGCCATGGTCTTGTTAGAGGAAGAACTGTTGGTTTTTCACACTTTCAGTTTGCAGCAGCTCCAGAGAGTATGGTCTATCTGCTTTATCCCTTCAACTGGAGGTGTATTTATTGTTACTTCATTCACATGTGTGTCTTTCACACATGTTGGGACTGTAACTTCCAGTTTTCCAAGCTGACATGCTGATCTGTATTCTGGTGTGTAGCAAATTGATTGCTATCTGGTCAGTTTAAGCCAGTCTGTCAGGTAAACACCCATTTTTATGTTTCTAGAGTTACACATTTGAACAGTAATGATATTATACTATAAGGCTGTACATATCTTCCCCAGAATAAACTCCAATGGGACTTACTAAATCTTGATTTATCTAATTGATTTATAGGGTTTCACCTCTAGTAAATGTGACTTTAGGCAGCTAACAATACATTAAAATCAATTTTAAAATATTAACAAAGGTAAGCACTGACAGTGGTCCCTGAGGGTAAAAGCCAAACAAAACTATTTACAAAACCCTCTCAAGGGGTCATTTAGTCTCCCAATCTCTGGGCCCTGGAGCACATCCATGTTTTAAATGCGTTACAAAAAAGCTGGCAGAGTTGGAGCCAATCTAATTTCATGGTGTGTGTGTGTGTGTGTTCCAGATATGTTCCAAATATGCAACTTAATACAATTTACCTATTCCTTAAATTATTCAGTAAGTATGGATGGCTGTCCACCTACCATTGGAAATCTGGTAGATGAACAAACAAATCGAAAATACAAAAATCTCAATAAAAAACACCATGTTAAGGCACTGTTAGAAACACCTTACCCAAACTCTGTAAATTCAATAGAACTTAAGGCAAAATACACACATCCTCTAAGGAATTGTGAGTGACCCATTGCAGAGTGTTTTCTTGATACATTTTGTGGAAAGTTCTTTCATTTCCAAATGTGAAATGGATCTTCCAATTCCCAATGTGATGAAATTATTTTTTACTTGATTCTAAATGGGCTTGTTCACCCATTTTCTCAATAGTAGCTTTCCCTATGTTAATCATTGAACCACAATTTTCTGTGTCTCCATAAATTAACTACACTGTCTAGGAGTATACAGAAGAGTAATCTGATGAGTGGCAGGCCAATTTACTTCAATATATTGTGGGGAAATCATGTACTGAGAGTTCAGCAAAAATATATTTATTTCTAAGTAGAAATAAATATGTACCATATGTGCCTATAAATTGCAGTTCCACTTGCATCTGTTTCAAAATGCTAGCCACACTTTTAGAGTCCAGTTTCTTCTGGTTCAAATAAATGTATTTTCTTGTTTTATCCCTTCAGCTGGTGGTGTATTTATTGTTACTTCATTCACATTTGTGTCTTTCACACATGTTGGGACTGTAACTTCCAGCTTTCCAAGCTGACATGCTGACCTGTATTCTGTGTACGTCAGGAAAATACCAAATTGGGAGAGGTGAATTAGGAAGTGTGCAAAGGTATATAGATCAAAGAGTGAAGGATCAGAACTGTGGAGAGCTCCTGCAGAGGTTAGGTGAGATGCTAGGAAGAACTATTGTTGCCTCCATCATCTAAAATTGAAATTTTTCAGAAATAATGGATGAATCCCATATTCCTGGGCTGGAGCTATTTGGTATGTAAAACTGTACTACATAGTTATTCAGTTCTCAACCTCAGCAACTTTTAAGAGAATTCCCCAGGCAGCGTGCTGGCTAGGGAATTCTGCGAGTTTCAGTTCACATCACTTAAAGTTGCTGAGGTTGAGAAACTGTAGTAATGAGTTTTGACATGGTTGACATGCCTTCTGCAGCATTATGGGAATGCAGGTCAAGAGAGAGGGATAGTCTCTTATGACCAGAGGTAGTTCAGAAGAAGAATATTTTGAGCCTGAGGACTGAACAGGAAGACATCCTTGGCTGGGTTAGTAAATTGTACTTAGCCTTGCCCTATTCACCCAAAATGTACTGAGATTTATCTATTGAACTTCAGTCTGCTATAGTTCAAACGTAAGGATAAACAGTGGATAAAGGGATATTATAATAATAAGGACCAAGAATTCTCTATTGGTTTGATATCTTTGCTTAGTGATCATAATTGGAATTGGAAACTCTGTTGCTAAGCAAAGTCACTAAGCAAAGCATCACATAACTATGACTAGCTCACTGTAGACTGATGGTCATTAAAATCGACTTGCAATTTTACTGCAATTTTACTGCAATTTTCTTCACTGACTGATTGATAGAAGCTGGTTCTGAAGTGTGGGAATCATATGACCATGGGATGCTACAACATCATAAATGGCCGCCAGTTGAGAAGTGCCTGAAGGGGATTACATGAGCTCAAGGATTGTGATTGTCATAAATGTGAGGACTGGTTGTGAAGTTACTTTTTTAGCACCATCATGACTTCAGACACTAAACAGGGCAGTCATCAAGCAACATTCACCTGTATCTAAAATGCTTATATGGGTAGGATGAAACTAACTCCTGAGCAGCTAAGGAAAGTTTTATTCCGAGGACACCTAAGGCGTTAAGTAAGTTTGCTTTTCAGAAAGCACATTTACAAATCCATACCAAGCTCACTTAAAACCTTCTGGATTAACACAGAGATTTTCCATTGCTGTAATTAAATGCCTTATTCATTCTAGAGTCATTGGAAAGCTTCCTGATGCCTGGTCAAATTATTTGCATGCTATACAATTTATACCTCGCTCTTCATCCATGGATTCAAACTGATAACATATACAACTTTCTTCAGATCCCCCTGCCTTGGGCATGGTAGGAGCTGGGCTAATAAGAAGAAGAAGAGGAAGAGGAAGAAGAGGAAGAAGGAGGAGGAGGAGGAGGAGTGTGTATGTGTATGTTTGGAATAGAAGTGCAGTCTCAGCTATAGTCCTCAATGGAGTAAGCACTGTTACATATCTAATGCATATTATTCACCTATTTTGTAAATAAAAGCAATATTTTATACACATCTTATTTTAAAAAAACATTTTATAAACCAAATATTTCACAATCAGGTAGTCCTTGACTTATGAGCCCAATCGAGCCCAAGATTTATGTTGCTAAGAAGTGAGACGTTTGTTAAGTGAGTGTTGCTCCATTTTACTTTTCTAGCCACAGGTGTTGAAATGAATCACTGCAGTTAATAGCATGGTTGTTCAGTGGATCTGGCTTGTCCCTTGACTTTGCTTCTCAGAAGGTCGTAAAAGCTGTTCAAATGACCCCAGGACACTGCAACCGTCATCAATATGAACAAACTTTGATCATGTGACTGCAAAGGTTGTAACTGTGAACAACGGTCATAAGTCACTTTCTTCACTACCCCTATAACTTTGAATGGTCACTAAATGAACCATCGTAAGTCAAGGACTACCTATACATTTGTTGCACATCAACCTAAACAACTTGACATGCTCCTTTCTTGGCTGCTGGCGACATGCTGTATACATTCCCTTTCAACATCATGTTTGTTCAATAGGAAAATCATTAACTTTTATTAATGATGATGCTCATTTTATATATATAAAAAAATGCCTAGAGCCCCCAAGAGCGGCATTAAACAGAGGCAGACATAAAAATACAGTAATAAAAGAAAAGGCAAATGTAGGTCAAAGGAGGAAAGACACGTGGCAAAGAGAAGCAAGCCTTTAAAATAAAACTAAGGAGTCTGAACTGGATGTGCAGAGCCATCCTTCGAAATGTGGCAAGGCTGGATTCCATTTGCGGGTGTTTGTTGATTCCGCCTGCTCTCCACTCAGGAAATAAGGTAAGGCGGAATGTGCTTCTCCGAGGGGCATTACGGTAGCTGAGCTCCCGTCTCGGCGGCTAGCTCCTCTGCATTGTGTTTCCTATCCCGGGCAGGTAGGGGAGGCTGGGGAAGAGGAGCCGCGCCAGTGGGGGCCGGGTGGGGTGGGGGACAGCCTCGCTAGGGAAGAAGAAGAAGAAGGCCAGTCGGAGTTTGCCGTTTGCTGGTCCCATCCCCGGACGGGGCAGATCAGATCTCGCCTGGCGACCTGCCGCTGCTCCCGCAGCCCCCCTGGAACTTTTGCCAGGCACTGGCTCTGCCTGCTCGGGCGACGCGGCCAACCCATCCCGGCTTGAATGCCGGCCGCTTCCAGCACCCCTGGAAGGGAGGGGAATCGAAGGACTGCGACGGGGAGGAAAGGGAGAAGCAGCCCCGCTTGTGATGAGGAGCCGGCCGAGAGACCTCGGAGCCGAAAGATCGGCCGAGGCCCACGGCGAGGCTCCGATTTATAAGGGTGCTGCCTGCGGAACTCCCGCCCACACGCCCAGAGCTTCTGGGAGGGACTCTCCGCCAGGCCGAGTCTCCAGCTCAAAAGCCGAGCTGGAAGGTTGGGGCCAGGAGCGCCCGCTTCCAGCTGCCGAGACAGATCCAGCCTCTCTCGCTTCGCCGCCCCTTTCCCGGGATGGAGGTTCCGGGCAGCGGCGCGGAGCTCCCACTGCCTCCCGACCTGAAGGATTTGGAGATGAAACTCGGGCAGAAACCTCCGGACGGGCTGATCCGGTGGCTGCGGGGGGACCCCACGGCTCACCTGCTTCGAAACAGCCCGAATCGGGGGCCGCGCCACGGGCTGGGGGAGAAGATCAAGGCTCTGAAGCTGGAACTGGTGAGTCACGGGAAACAACCCCCACACTTTCAGTGCGAAAAGATAGGGTGCCCCCTTTGCAGCCCTCCCCTTTTTTGGCTCCTGAAAGGAGAAAAGGCAAAGATTTTGTTCCTCCAAACTTCCTCTTCATTCATTCCCCTTGCCTTTCCATTCCGAACAGCGCCGTGGCCTTCCTGTGCTAGTAACAGCTGATTTGGCAGAAAGAATCCCTCGCTATGAATGGGTGGGTTTGCCTTCTATTATGTTACACAGCTAGCCACATTTAGTTTTCTTTCCCAATCTTCCTCCAAATGCCCCTTTCCCCCTCCCTTCTTCTTTAGATGAAGCAAACCCCCTCCCTTCTTCTTTAGATGAGTCCCACTGGCTGGGTGGCAGGTTTTTATTGTTGAGTGAACTTGGGACACCTTGCCCTCATGTCCCCTCATGGCAGAACCTGCTCATTAATGCCCATCCTGGAGCCTTAGCCCTGCTCTCGCCTTTTATTTGTTGGTTCTCAGACCAAACTGCTCAGTCCAGTTTGCCTACCTTTCTATAGGCCTATCGATTTTTGGGGTGCCCTCCCCCTATTTCCCAGTTCCTAGTCCCAAGCACTGCCTCTCCATCCTCATCCAATGGTGGGCAGCTCTGCACCCATTTATCCCATCTACTTCAGCTCAGTTTCCTCTCCAAGATGCAAAATCAGGTTTATCATCAGAGTTTTGGATCTGACAGGCACTTCTACTACTTGGCTGGAAAGGAAGAATACTTCTGGGCTGGATGCTTGCTCTATGTTATTGATTACTTATATTAGTATAGCTTTAAAAGTTCACTCTGTTCTCTAGTTCTCAATCTATACTGTATAATGCTTAATCCATTATACTGTACATCTAATCGTGAGGCTACCATTTCCCAGCCCACTTCAAATACCGGATTGGAATTGAAATATGTGGTGCCCGATTTCAGATACTGGAGTCCAAGTCTGGTTTCAACGTTAAGAAGGTGTGTCTCCAAAAGTCTGCACAGTTCTAGTGATGCAGTTGGCTTTTCAATGGGATTCTGTGAAGTATTCTATTGAAGTAATAAGGGACCAAATTTTCTCTTCAGATTAATGGACACGTGTGCACGCACACACACATATGCACATGCAAATGGACACACACCAAGTATTACATACTTGGTGTTCTTAATTAGTCCAATTCAGATAAAAGCTTGAAAATGGATCTAAGACTGGATCTAAAAAACATTCAGTGTGCTTGAAGTAATCATAAAATGATTTTAGTGTGTCCATCTTGAATATATTTGGCACCTGGACTAAACTAAACAGGCACTAGGTAAGATTCAGTCAAGTTCAATTCTTAGATAGCTTCATGTCTGCATCCATATCTTCTTCTTTAAGATTTTTTCTTCAATTGTAAAACAACTCTGAATAGTTTGTTACTCTGTTTGAGATTTTTAAAACTTCTCAGGTTAGTCTATTGCCCTGATTGCCTTTCATCTGAGTATTAATCAAGTCCAAACCTGCTTAACTGTTTTGAGGATCAGCTAAGCAGGGTAGCAGCTCAAGTTATTATTATGATTGTTTTTAAGCATGCAAACTGCATCATGGCAGATTTATTATAATTGAACCTTAGGGCAAGGAAGATTCAAATAGGAGAATGTATACATTTCTTAAAGCCAGTTTGGTGTAGTTAGAAATCATGAGGTTATTTTATTTATTTATTTATTTATTCGACTTGTATGCCGCCCCCTCTCCAAAAGGACTCAGGGCAGCTCACAGGTAAAAACGATACAATAAATTAAGTTAACTAAAATAGAATTAAATTACAGCAAGCGGAATTAAACTAAAAATCCCATAATACATATAAAACCCATTCCCCGGAGGAGTCAGCACAGCCCAGCCTGTTCAAACAGCCAAGTTTTTAGGTTGCGACGGAAGGTGCGGAGATCAGGGGCCAGGCGGAGCCCCAGAGGTAGTTGGTTCCAGAGAGCGGGAGCCGCTACAGAGTAGGCCCTTCCCCAGGACGCCGCCAGCCGACACTGAGTCGCAGACGGCACCCCGAGAAGTCCCTGCCTGTGCGTTCGTACAGGGCGGTTGGTATTCGATGCCGGCAGTAGTTATGAGTTCTAGTCCATCATTAGGTATGAAGCCAGCTGGGTGATCTTGGACCAGTCATTTTATCTCAGCCCTAGGAAGGAGACAATGGCAAACCACTTCTGAAAATCCTTGCCAAGAAAACTGCAAGGACTTGTCCAGGGAGTCTCCAAGAATTGGAGATGGTAATGGGAAAAATACATTTATTAATTTGTTTTATTACCAGCCACAGACAAATGATTCTCAGAGGCTTTCAGGTTCATCTATTACATACAAAATATCCATAATATAACATTATTAACAAAGATTAACTTTGAAAATGCACCTATATTAAAATAATGTTTAAAAATAATAGCTACCAAACAGATATACATGTTTCTCTTTTTTATTTTCATTTCTCTATTTCTACTTTTAATATGTAAGCCATCCAGAGGTGTCTGGAAGTTGAACTCTAAATCCAAAGAAATAAATAATTTAAATAACTTTGCAGTGTGTCAGGTGTGATTTACATTGCAGCCCATTTATATGAGGTAAATTCCTCTGAACTTGGATTTATTTTTTCTGAATCAATATATATACAAGATTGTGTTGTTAATCTATTGAGATACCCATAAAAATGGAAAATATTGTCACGTAAAATTTCAAGTTGAATGGTCTTCAGGTTACTTCTGATCTTTCATTATTTAAAATTTAGGAACCAAATATCACAGTCAGCATTGTAATAAGCAGCTGTGCCTCAACACTAATCGAATCCCCACTTTTAAAATGATCTTTCATATGGAACTTGGCATTTAAGTATTACTTTTCCATCTCAACACAAAATAGAGAATGAGAGAAAATGGTTTTGTCCCGAGATTGTTTCTCCAGGCAGAAAACAGAATGCAATGAAACAGGCCTCCATTCTCCACACACAGGCCTGGCTGTTTGCCTGAGGGAGACATCTGCTCCCCAGCATGAACATACTCATAAGGTTTCTTAGCAAGAGGGTGTTGTTTTGATTTTTCAAACTGAGGGTATTTTCATCCATCATATACTTTGTTTCCATCACGAACTTCCTTCGTTTACGAGGATGCTGAGAAACGTGGAAGGAAAACAGTTGGGATGGATTAAGTTACATGCTGCACTGCCACAAATGGCTGATTTAGGAGATTGATTTTCACGTGGTGAATCAGGCTGTTTTCACTGTTCGCGTGTACATGCAAAAACAGAACCACATGTCCTAGAATTGCCAGCAGAGCAAGTCTAACGTGATTGCCTCCAATTCCTTCATCCGATGCAAAGTTCTATGACCATCTTGGAGCCGTCCAGGTAGTCCTTGACTCACAACCGTTCATTTAGCGATTGTTCAAAGGTAAAACATCACTGGAGAAAGGGACTGACAGTTTTTCACTCTTAAAAATCATTGCAGCATCCCCAGGGTCACCTGATCAAAAGTTGGAAGGTCTCATATTTATATCGGTTGCGTTGTCCAGGGCTCATGGGGCCACCTTTTGTGAACTTCTGAAAAGCAAAGTCAGTGGGGAAGCCAGTTTCACTTAACAACCGTGTTACTAATTTACCAGCTGCAGTGGTTCATTTAACAATGGTGGCTAGGAAAGTCGTAAAATGAGGCAAAACTCACTTAACAAATGTTTCACTTAGCAACAGAAATTTTGGGCTCAATTGTGGTCACAACTTGTTCTCTTATGAGAATTATATCTTAAGTATAAATCCAGGAAAGGTAGTTTCCCTACTAATCATTTGTTGTCAAAATGATTTAGGCAGAAGTAGCATTGGACTGCTACTCCCTGGAAAAGCCTTCATTTCCTGGGAGTCCTGCTTTCCTACTGAGGCTGGTACAGTTAATTCTCCCTGACCCTCTGTTTTTCAAAAGGTGCCTTCTTAAACCAAGATGTAAAGGAGAAGAATTAAGAAAAGCTCCTACTTCCTGCTCCAGCCAGTGTGAGCTGGCCATGCATGCTTTTCCTAAAGCTTGTGCTAAAGTGCAAGCTCTCTAAATGCCAGCCAGCATGACCAACAGATAAAATGTCAAAATGTAACTTGAGGTGAGCGTAATTCATCCTGTTGGATATCACTTTGCACCAACTGATACAGAGAAGTATGTGTGATGTGTTTTGAAGTTCTTCTTATCTTGTTTGGGACACTTGCTCCAGGCCTCAGCATGTAGTGGTTCCTGCTGATCTGGTCTGTACTTGGAAGTCCAGTTATTATTTGGGGAATATCAGGGCTGCAGGCTAGTCTGGGAAGCTGAAAAACACCCTTGAAGGAAACCTTGGCACACCATTTCCATATTGTTTCCAAGACAATTTCATGGATGAACATTACTTAAAGATTTTATCTTTTTTACTTTTTTTCAGAGTAAAAATGTCCTACAAAATACATTCAGTGAAATACACGAGGGAGCCTTTCTGATGGTGGCATCTAGGTTCCAAAATCCCTTTCTAAAAGCTTTTGGAAAGTTTGTGAAACAGATTTTTATCTTTGGTGGGAATATATTTGATCTGGATTGAAAACTGTTGCGTTGTTTCATTTAATTTTTAACTTTCTCTATGCTCTCAAATGGCATTTTGTTTTGATTGTATTCTGTAATTTTCTGCTGCTCTTCTGAATTGTTGATTATCAAAGTAAATTTAATTCACTGGTTTGGTGTTTTGTTTGTTAGCTACCTACTGGTTTACATGCTGTAAATGCTGTGTTATGTGATGAAACTAAATAAACACAAAGTGAAGTACTAGGATTATCATTCTTAAGTGACTAAAAGAACTATTTGTAACTGAAAGCAAGCCTGGGCTAGAGGAAAATGAAATCATAGGATCACTTTCATGAACATTGTTGTTGAAGATGGGATTCTTTGTAGGATCTGTATTTTAAATTTTCTGGGTCAAATGTGTGCCAAGCAAAATGTAAAGAGCCATGGCCCATTTTATTAACTGCATTCTGTCAAGCTTTCTTTATCATCCCGCTTTTCATTGGAGAGTGCTGTAGTTCACTATGAATATTGTTTTGGTTGATGCCTGGGAGGCCTTGGCACATAAATCTCAGACAATCACTATGCTATTGGAATTCTTTAGCATCATTTTAGTTCAAAAGCAAGACTACAATGTGCACAATATGTCCATCAATGTAGAGATTATTTTCTGTATTCTGAGGAAGTAATTTCCAATTATAATGAAAACAGTTGAGAGTCTAATCAGGAAAGTCCTGAGGGATTTTAAAAGTATCATGTAATGCACTGTAATACAGTGCACTCTATCTATAGCTGCAATATTAGCTCCAGCACTGAGTTAAGTTAGACTGGTATTTCTCAACCTCAGCAAATTAGGATGCATGGAATTCTGGGAGTTGAAGTCCATGCATCTTAAAGTTGCTGAGGTTGAGAAACAGTGTATTAGATAAAGATCAGAGATTTGGGCTATTTTTTTACAGCATTCCCCCCTAGTTTTCTCCTGTTTTGAAGAAAATGGGAGGAGAAAATGTTATAATTGTGATCTCAAAGTCCTGAAGGATTTGTAATTGAATTTTAACATTCATATGCCATCATTAAAACCAAGTTTTTCCAGATGGGTTGTTATACATAATAATGACAAGATTAAAAGAAAAACCCTCAGAGTAATAATTCAAATACACAAAAAGTAACACATTAATTAAATACATGCTAATGAATAATAAAAGCATCAGCCAGAAGATTTAAAAGTCTATGTGGTAGATTTATTTATAAATTACAAAGGCCTAAGAAAATAAAAATAATTTTGCCTGAGACTGAACAGACAATACAATCGGTGTAAGGCATCTTTCATTGGAGGGTGTCAAGGGTCCATGTATCTATTTTAACACTTATTTATTAATAGATTTATAGATAGTCCTCAACCTACAACCACAGTTGAGCCCAAAATTTATGTGGCTAAGCAAGACACTGGTTAAGGAGTTTTGCCTCATTTGACAACATTTCTTACCCCAGTTGTTAAGCGAATCACTCTTAGGTTAAAAATACAGTTGTTAAATGAACCTTGCTTCCCCATTGACTTTGCCTGTTAGAAAATCACAAAAGATTATCTTATGACTCAGGGACATTGCAACCATCATAAATACATACCAGTTGCCAATTTTGATCACGTAATCACGGGACTGCTGCAATAGTCCTAAGTGTGAAAAATGGTCATAAGTCACTTTTTTTCAGTACCGTTGCAACTTTGAACTGTCACTAAATGAATGGTTTGTAGGTCGAGGATTACCTGTATATCTTACCTTTATTTTGTGCAGTTTATATAATGCTCTGCTTCCTGTTTTCCTGTCAACAACAAGGCAAGTTGTGGGCTGAGAGATGGTAACTAGTCCAAAGTCATCCAGATGGCTTTCATGCCTTGAGAGGACTAAAATCTTTTTTCCTAGGCCAGCACTTTAACTATTGGCTCTGCTACTGAAGAGACCCATTTCAGATCAGTAGCTGCATCTCCCATTGAAAAGATCCTTATTATTGACCTTTAGGCACCTATTCTTTATAAGGCTGCTTAATATGGAATGGATAAGCATTAATAAGTAATGGATGGAAACTAATGAAGGAGAGAAGCAACCTAGAACTGACAGAACAATTAATCAGTGGAACAAACTGCCTCCAGAAGTTGTGAATGCTCCAACACTGGAAGTTTTTAAGAAAAGATTGGACAACCATTTGTCTGAAAGGGTATAGGGTTTTCCACCTGAGCAAGGGGTTGGACTAGAAGACCTCCAAGGTCCCTTCCAACTCTGTCTATTCTATTCTATTCTATTCTATTCTATTCTATTCTATTCTATTCTATTCTATTCTATCCTATCCTATCCTATCCTATCCTATCCTATCCTATCCTATTATTTCTATTTCTATTTCTATTCTATGTCCTATGGGTACCCTTCCATGAATTCTTGATATTTAAGGCTGAAATAATACATATTTAAAAATAAAGCCTTTTTGTTTTGAAAACAAATTTAACCCTATAAAAAGGAACCATTGAAAAAGTCAGCAGCTGCCCAGTGAAATTAATCCTGTGATTCATTCTTGGAACATTCTATAGAGTTACTCTCATTTCCAAAGTGGGAGTACTTTCAGAGGAATTTGCTTTCCTCATTAACCTGAGGTGGATTTGTGAGCATGGTTAATCAACCACACCTCACTCTTAATGAGTCATCTTCCTACTGTGCCTTTCCAGATATTTTGCACTATAATTCACAGGAACCTCAGGTAATATGACCTACAGTCAGATATATTGGATATGTTTTTGGCTGGGTATCTGTTCTAGCTGATGTACCATTAAAATACATTGCTAAGTTTATAAGGTTTAGAAAGGCATATTGACATTACCAACAAATATAGATGCTGTTGGCATTGTATTTTCTTTGAATTTTTAAGAATAAAGAGTTTGTTTTGAAAGCTACAAATAACAATTAAGATGGAATTGAGAGCCTTTCCTCTTCCCTTCCCTCCAAGTTATCCATCCAGTTTCAGATAAAACAATTCATTCCACTCTTTGGGAATTGCTGCAACATGTTAGTCACAGCACTTGAACAAACACCAGGTGTTTGCTTTTGTTCAAAAATAGGACTGTAGCCTTGTGCAACTGGATTCATGTCCTATTTGTTCTCAAGTCTTTTCCTGATGTTTTGAAAGGGTTTCTGGACAAATATTTCCGTAGATACAATTCCTCCATTCATTCATTCATTCACATTTCTACTTTCTAAGGTCAAGTTGCACAACTAAAATGTAGAGATTATTAATTGTGAATACTAATCTGCTACTTTGAAATATTCAATTCAAAGACAACTATGGAGAATTATCAAAGGAAAATAAACGGATTTTCTTCAGTTCCTTTAAAAACATACCTAGGTATCAGGACCATTCTACCTTAATAAAACCAGGTCAAAATCCTGGATAGAATCTGATTCTTCCCATCCCTTCCTTTATGTTAAGGGTCTTCAAACTTGACAGTTTTAAGACTTGTGGACTTCAACTCCCAGAATTCCTGAGCTAACATGACTGGAGGAGGAATTCTGGGAGTTGAACTCCACAAGTCTTAAAGCTGTCAAGTTTGAAGACCCCTGCTTTATATTAACAAATGGTGCTGAATTACTTGCTTTGATTTCACGATAAAGAAGTGGCAAATGTGGAATATATCAAGCTGAAATTATTTTCACATTACAATCACTATCCCAAAGGTGGTTTTTCAAGAGGCAACTGGACTTTCTTGTTTTTCTTTATGCTTCTCACCCAAGAAGCTTCTTCAGCTCTTGAAATGAAGCATCTTCAAAGAAAAACCAGAAAGTCCAGTTGCTTCTTGAAAAACCACCTTTGGGACAACCATGACCTGGATAACTGAGAATCTCCATAGATAATAACAATCATTATTGGAAATACTAGTGTGGGAGGATTGTAAGCAGCCATATTTTGCATGTGATAAATTGTCATTTAGGTCAAGAATTCTATAAACAGATGTTTATAGGTGAAGATCTCTCTATATCATGCTTTGCTGGAATAATCTATGAAGCCACCTGTGTCCTTGAGTATTCCCACTTTCCATGGGTTGCTCTTCTTAACCTATAGGCACATTCCTTTTGGTTAATTTTTAAGCATGTATTTTTGGAACTGTTCCCCTCTGTCCATGGTGCTCACAGCTGCCATCTGCTAGTTCAACATTATCTAGTCCAGCTGGAATCATTTACCGATACTGTTTTCTTTGAATCATGGCTAATAAATCAAGCTTCTCTAAACAAGTTTTGTGCTAGCTTTTCAAGAACTTTGCCTCTCTTCTGCCCTTTGTGACTGCATCTCCTATTCTTGCAGGGCAACATTGAAGAGTAAACAGACCGAACTCTTTGGCAGCTCCAATTTGCTTGAAGTTGATTCATATAGCCAAGCAGCTGTTTCCCAATCAAATAATGTTGGATTATTCTCTTTGTTAGGAGCTGTTTGCCATTGCTACTCGGTACATAAAAACTTTAAATCTTTAACATGTCACTGCTCAAAAACTCGCAGTAATTGCGGAAAATGCCAGATTCTGAAAAATAAACAGGTAGAGACAGATGATGGCTGGATAATTCTGGGAGTTGAAGTCCACAAGTCTTAAAGTTGCCAAGTTTGGGGACGCCTGCCCCAGCACCCGGTGCGCTCCCAGAGACAGGGCCTCCTTAGAGTGCCATTGGCCAGACAGTGTCGGCTGGCGCCCCCCAGGGAGAGAGCCTTCTCTGTGGGAGCACCCGCGCTGTGGAATCAGCTGCCCTTGGAGTTGCAGTTGGCCCCTGACCTTTGATCCTTCCATCGCGACCTGAAGACATGGCTCTTCCAGCAGGCCGACCTGGACTGAAGCGGGGAGGTTGTTGGCTTTACTGGTTTTATTGTTTATTGTGGGTTTTAAATTTTGTTGGGATTTAATATTTTTTAATAATTTTAATATTTGTATTCTATGTTTTTTATAGTTGTGAGCCTCCTTGAGTCCTTCAGGAGAGAGGGCGGCATATAAATCCCATCAAATAAATAATAAATAAATAAATATGGCTAGTTGTATTAATGAATTTGCCTATGAAGGTAAAATTGCAAGAGGGCTTAATGGCAAATCCAGTAGTAAAAAAGATTAAAATATAACATTTTTAATGAATGGAAATGCCTTCTCCTTGTTGATTCATTGATTCAGTCGTTCCCAGCTTGGTGCCTCTACAAGTGTTGGTGCTAAAGCTTCTAAGGTTTATCCTTAGTTCACATTTTTTTAATGGTACTAGAGTGGATAGAAGGCTAGAATTCCTTCTATTTTGCCACCTGTGGTAGCCATTTCCAAACTAGTGTTGGATTTTAACTGGGCATTATGGCAATTACAGCATATCTGGTGGCACTTGATGGGAAAATTGGAGTTTTCATCCCAGATTTCCCAGAAGATTACAACATCCAAGTAAAAGTAAAAGTAAAGATTCCCCTCGCGTGTGCTAGTCGTTTCTGGCTCTAGGGGGCAGTGTTCATCTCTGTTACAAAGTCAAAGAGCCAGCACTGTCCAAAGACATCTCCATGGTCATGTGGCCGGCATGACTAAATGCCGAAGGCACACAGAACGCTGTTACCTTCCCACCAAAGTGGTTCCTATTTTTCTACTTGCATTTTTACATACTTTCGAACTGCTAGGTTGGCAGAAGCTGGGACAAGTAATGGGAGCTCAGTCCGTTATGCGGTGCTAGGGATTCAAACCGCCAAACTGCCGGCCTTTCTGATCAATAAGCTCAGCGTCTTAGCCACTGAACTACCGCATCCTCCAACACCCGTGCAATGGTCCAAATATATTACATTATAAATCATACAAGATCATTTACATTAGAATGGGATGTACATTATTTCAGTGTCAATTACTAGACAATTTATCATGAGGATGGAGTTTTCCATATCATCAGTGAGTATACTTTTGATTTTGAAGATAATGTATTTTCATGGCTCATGGCTTGATCACACATACTGTAGTTTTTTAATTATTTCAAAGTTCAAAATATTTATGCATAATTTAGTAGTCATGCAATTCCATGATGGTAAATGTTTAGGGCTTTTATTTCAGAGAATAAGGAAATAAATTCTAGTTTTGTTCAAGAGAATACCTATGACTAACTATATAGTTTCACATTCATATACATGACAGCCACTACCAATTTATTCTACTTATTCTTTTCCCTATTATTCAACATTTTGTGGAAATATGTATTGCTGACATCAGAGATGGGAAACCTTTTCAATCCTTCGGAATACAGGTAGTCTGGACTTACAGTCATAATTGAGCCCAAAGTTTATGTTGCTAAATGAGAAATTTGCCCCATTTTACGACTTCTCTTGCCATGTTGTTAAGTGAATAACTGCAGTTGTTAAGTTAGGAACACGGTTGTTAAGTGAATCTGGTTTCCCCATTGACTTTGCTTGTCAGGTCACAAAAGGGGATCACATAACCCTGGGACACTGCCAGCACCATAACTATGGACCAGTTGTCAAGCATCCAAATGTAAAACACATGACCATGGGAATGCTCTAATGGTCATACATGTGAAAAATGGTCATAAGTCACTTTTTTCAGTGGCGTTATAACTTCAAACAGTCGCTAAATGAACTGTTGTAAGTTGAGGATTACCTATATTAAGCAGGTAATCTCAGCAATGGCCAAGACTACCAACAGATTCTTCTTTTTTCTCTCATCGATAAACAATCCTTTCCTTTCCATTTCACTCAGCTCAGTGGGAGTATTCATGTGTATTGGAGAAGGATCATTAACAAGTTGTCTTGTTAGAATGGGTGGGGTATTGTTTGGCATATGGAAACATCCTGGGCTCACTTAGATGTGAAAAATTGACCCTTAGATACATTTCTGTAGTTGGTGTGGTTTGCATTGAGAAATATTGCGCTTTTAACTATTACATAGTTTACAGCACGGGTGTCAAACTTGCCAGGTCACATTGCTATCACGTGACATTTTGTGACCTTTTTCCCATTTGCAGAGCTGGGATGGGTGTGGCCTGCGCATGATGCAACCGGCCCACAGGCCACCAGTTTGACATCCTTGGTCTACAGTAATTCTAATTTATGTTTATGTTTATATTTATGTTTATTTGGATTTATATGCCACCCCATCTCTGGGGGGGGGACTTGGGGCGGCTCACACAAGAATATATGTATATAAATAGTTAAAATGTTAGTCCAATCCAAATAATGAATAAAATTATGCTAAAATACCCAATTAAAAGCCCCAATCTCTCTCAATCCAGGCCGGCCTGTAAGAATAGCCAGGTCTTTAGATCGCGGCGGAAGGAACGCAGGTCGGGAGCCAACCGCAGCCCCAGGGGCAGCTGGTTCCACAGGGCGGGTGCTCCCACAAAGAAGGCCCTCCCCCAGGGGACCACCAACCAACATTGTCTGGTCGACGGCACCCCAGGAAATTTACCTTGAAGATCTTCCATCCAGCAAATGATCTGATTATATTTTCTGTTTTCATCCACAGGCCTATCTAAGAGCAATAGATATCAAGATTCTCCATCAATTAGTAGCTGTGAATGATGGAATAGAAGCTGTCAAGTGGTTTCTTGAGGAAAAAGGGATGCTAACCAGCCACTGCAGCAGCCTTACCAGCAGTCAGTACAGCTTGGTAGAAAGTCAAGATACATCCCGACGAGGCAGCTGGAATAGTCTTCAGGATCCCAATGATAAACTGGATAGTATATCTATTGGTAGCTATTTGGACACGCTAGCTGATGATATGGATGAATATGGACAAAGCTCCTCTGTGGAACCCATAATGTCACCTACCTTAGGTAGACCTCTGGGCAGGAGTGAATTAGAAAGATCGAAGGCAGATCTAGAGAGAGTTTTTCCTGCAAAGATGGACAAAGAGCAAGACAAAAGCAAAACTTACCCTGAATGGGCCTCTGGTTTAGTTAAGAGCCAAAGTTTTAACAAGCCAAGTGCACCTGTCCAGGTGTCACCACCAATGGCTAATGGGATCTTGGGTAGACAAGTCCCTAAGCTAGTGCAGAGCCTTGAGGAGAAATTTACTTCTGCAGTTGCTGAGCAACCAAGCAAAGAGAGTGTAGCAGTAAAGGCCTTCAGGAAGAGCAAAATGGATTCAGAAAATTGCAAGCTTGATAACAGGAAGCACCTGGAATATGATGGCCAATGGCAGTGGGGAGAGTCTCAAGAAGATGTGACATTTTTGTAGCATCCCTGACTGGCTGCCTGGATTAACATAAAGAGATTCCAGGTTTTATGCACTAGTCTTTTTGCACCTTGGACTGCTCTCTTTGTCTGAATGTCTTTTGCTTTGACCAGAACTGTTGATACATATTTGCTGATGGACAGAACATAAGGATATTAGCCAGATGGCATGTGTCTTCTAAGATCTTAAGCCTTTTCCAAGAATGAGGGCATATAAAAATACTGTACACTTCTATTTGAAAGCCTTTGGCCTACCAATGCTGCACTTTTGTGCCACAGTTCTAGTTTCCATGTGAATGGAGGTGGGCGTAGGCTCATAGGCTGGACTTTCAGGTTTTGACAAAGCTGTTCACTTGAGTAGCACTCAATCCTACTGCATGTAACCAATACTCCCCTAGGAATAACTGATATTTTTTAATGAAAGAAACCAGAGACAAACCTTTGATACTACAATGTTTTAATCGATGTTATTATTATTATTAATGTCATAGGAAATACTGCTTCTTCATTTGCTTGATATTTGAGTTACCTCTTAGGTTTAAGAAAGGAATGTAGAATTCTGCAGAGAAGCCCACACATTCATTTACTACACTCAACAGACTGAATATGTCCTTCATTCCGGTAACCATGAGAACCAGCCTTCCACCTGAACCTGAACCTGAGCAAAATAGTGGGGGAGTCTGTTGGTTTAATGCAAGGGTCTTCAAACTTGGCAAGTTTAAGACTTGTGGACTTCAACTCCCAGAATTCCTGAGCTAACATGACTGGAGGAGGAATCCTGGGAGTTGAAGTCCACAAACCTTAAAGCTGTCAAGTTTGAAGACCCCCTAGTTTAATGAGTCTTGAAAAGCCTTGAAGGGCCAAAGCTTAAGTGTTGTGCTGCACTTTTAAATGACTGCAAGTGACACAAGAGTGCAGGAAATATATAGGGATAACCTCTCACACACTTTACATTAGGCTTGGAAAATAACTGAGATTTTTGTGGTATACTTTGGAGGTAAATTGGGTGCCTTTGCCTCTTGAGTTGGAAGCGGGGATGGAAAAAGGAGTCACTAGTGATGTTGCATTAGACTACAAAAGTGCCCTGACTGGCTGTTTGCTATAACCATAACACTGGCAAACCAACATTCATGGGATCCAAGCCAAAAAAAACAACTGTACGTTGCATTCAAATTTTGAGTTTCAATATCATAGTTTTAAATGGCAGCTCTATACTGGCTTTAAAATGTTGGAAGAAATATCCTTCTGGGTTCAGTTCCAAGTGGGGAAAAAGACACTGGAAATATGGAAGCTATTTGGAAAGATGGTTTAATGGTGGACAGGACCGCATGGCTTGAAGCTCCAAAGTGAAAAGGACGATCACATGCTTCAAGATATTGGGTGAAGGAAAAGAAGAAGGGCTGAGTTGCTGAGACCCTTACTTTTATACACTCTGTTGGGCCCTACCTTAGTGTTTCCTGTTCCTGTGTAAGAAATGTATCCCATTGGCTGTCAGTCTCCCAGGGGCGGGGGTCTTAGCTAACTTTGTAGACTTTGTCTGGACCATATGGCTTCACCTGAATGCTGACTGATGCAATCTTCCCAGGCCATGTGGTGAGATGGGTAGAGGGCTTTGTTATGTAGAATACTCTGGCCCAGGCCTTAATGGCCCACCCATTAACAAAGGTGGGGGTGAGCGTCTGCTTCTGAGGTGAGTTTCTGCTTCTGAGTTTCTACTTCTCTTTTTAGGGGAAATATTCTGCCTTTTTAGTATATCCTAAAATATTTAATTTTCCTAGGAGAGGGGTGGGTTTTAACTGCCAACAAAAAATGAATAAATTTATAATAAACTGAGGTATGATAATCTCATTTTGCCCAATATATTTCTCCCCAGGTTAAAGTCATACCTCCTGAAAAAGGTAATAGAAGAGCTAGCTAGGTGAAATTTTCCTCATTGGAAGCCCATATTATTTTGCTGTGTTTCTCAGAAAAGTCAGACTTTCTTCCCCATGGAAAAAGACACCAGAGGGAGTAGGAAAACATGGAAGGTTTATGCATAAGTTTCCTTTCTTAATAAATTCCAGTGAATTTGTTGTGATTTTGTAATAAAATACTCATCTGGAAGCAATCTTTGTTAGGATTACAAAGTAATTCTAATTTTGATGGAGATAATATTGCTGGTGTGTGATGGATTAACAAGATTATACAGACCGTGTTTCATCTCTTTTCTTATGTGTCCATGTGCGGATGTTGGGGGGTGGAGTGGGGGAGGGAAAATTAAGGGTTTTTTTAGAATTAAGACTCAGTCCAAGAGAATACTGAAAAAGTCTTAAAATGTGCACCTTTCATATCCGTTTGTCGCAGATCAGAAAAAGGTAAATGAGGAAAATACACACACAAACCCTAAACTTAACAATACAAAGAATATTGTGGCTCAAGAAACAATTGCTCCACTTTCTTTTTAATTGGCCCATAAAAATGCAATGAATTTATGATACACTAAGGGCCATGCTATAAATTATGTTCACAATTTAAGTTGCAATTAAAGTGTCTAGGAAGGAGGATCGGGAAAGAAAGCAATGCCCACTAGAACTGTAATGTGGAGTCACATGCTGTGGTTTTAAATACTTCCCATTCCACCCAAAGATGGTTTTTCAGGAGGCAACTGGATTTTCTTGTTTTTTCTTTTGAAGATGTTTCAATTCTCACCCAAGAAACTTCTTCAGCTCTGACTGGATGGTGGAGTGGAAGGATTTATATTCCTGGTAGATAGCTGGTCATTTGCATTCTTTTAGAAAGTTGTTGAGGCCACTTGGAGGTTTATCTGTGTCCTCAGAGTCACTTAAGTATTACAAATGGATGTGGAGCCTTCTTGGCTGCAGGATGTTTTCTGCCCTGTGTCTCTTCACTGTTGAAGACAGGTGGAGGCCGTTGGGATGAGTCTGTGTTGTCTGCATCTCAAACTGAGATTCCACTTCACCCAAAGCTATTACAGGATTTAGGTTGTTTCAAAACTATTCAACCTTTTTTCAAGCTAGAAACATCCTTTGTGAATGTGCAGTTTACATCTAATCTGGTCCTGTTATCTGCCTTTTCTATACATTCCTTTTCTGAGGTGTTCTATACTTGATGTCAGCTAAATAACCTTGTTGGAAATTTGTGTCATGAGTGCTGCAAAAATGGCTGCCATACGATGCCAAACCATTAAATGGAGCACAAATGTTTCCAGAGCAGAAGCAAAACAACCAGAACCCCTCAATGATTCAAGCAAGAGAATCATAAACATGATGAAGGGAAAGACAAAAGGATTTACATTTGGAAAGTAATATATTCAGAAGAAAGAACTGAAGGAATGGAGTATAACCATGTTATATGGGAACAGAACATCAGTTGTGCTAAACTGTCTCATATCATAGCATGCAGCTTTCTGGGAACAGTGCATGTATTTTGTGTTTTGGAAACATAACAATGCTGATCTTTTTTCCCTTTTTTTTAAAGAAAAAAATGTCCACATGATAGCATTAAATGCAGAATATTTTACTATTTTAGCACAGGGAAAATTCTCCATTTGCATTGAACAGGGAACAATAAAGTTTGTAATAGATGTAGCTCCTTCTCTGGTATCTAAAAAACTACTTTCCCTTTGTTGCTACAGAAATAAACTTTTTTGAGCTTTATCCTTTAAAAGTCAGAGAGAGGGGGAGAGAGAGAGGGAGGGAGGGAGGGAAAGAGGGTGGGGTAGTTTTGGGGGATAATGAAAATAATATCAGACAAAAACTTCCAATCTTGATGTCTGCGGTTTTATACATACATGATCAATGGTAGCCTGAAAACATTTTAGTCTGAAATTACTAATGGAATTATATGGCATTTCTTTTTCCTTTTGGTGCAAAATGTCATAAAAGGTAAATAGATGCTGTGTTGAATTTTCATGAGCTTCAATTTGCATTGCAAACATTGCCATGTGGGATACAAAATATTTATTAATAAAGGCTGATCTTTAAATCTTGTGCACTTTGAAATCTCGGTTTCCCAATCTGCTTTCATGCCTCCAAGAAGGAGTTGTCTGAGCAATGAGTTAATTCCCTTCATTTGTTAGTTGGTATAGGTATGTTTTTGCCTGCTAACTCTATGACCTTTCTGTCCCAATCCAGTTGTAGTCAGTTATCTTTGTAAAAGACCAGATTTAGCAGATAGGATTGAAATGCTCAAATCTAGACCTTGCCCTCTGCATTGCATAGCTTTCAGTGTGATACTTCTTCAGATCTGCATCTATTACAAATTTTCAGCTATATATTATGCTTCACAATTTACAATGCTATCACTTTGATGGGTTTGTTTGGCCACTTTTATTATTCTGAGAAGTTTTGACTGTTTATGGAACCAATACAGGAACTATTTCTGGAATGGCTGTTACAAGGCTTGAAGAACATTTAAGTGATTTCACATGGATAGGGATCAGATACACCCATCTGGTCAGTCTCCACCCATGTGGTTGAGTGCTAAAATATAGCTTCAGTTCCCAAGGAGTTATTCATGGCTAAATACCTACCTTACACCTACATTTAAAGGCTTTCCATGTTAAGACTGTGAATCCTATGGGAAAAAGAAGTATGAAAATTTTACGAAAACTAATTGTAAATTTATTCTGGGAATGAGCTCTCTCTGATGTTTTTCACTCCTGTTTTTATCAGTACCACGTGGGCATATCTGATGAACTATCTATAAAGCACAAGGAACAAATTCAATATGCTAATAGTGGTTGAGTTCACACATTGTACTAAATTATAATTAATTTGAACCACTGTTTTCTAACAAAGTCTTGGTTCAAAAGAACTGTTACAACCCAAACTAAATAAGCCAATTATAGGAGCCTTGACTGTGTGAGAGGAGTCCCAATACAATTAGCATCAATGATAGATGAATTCACCCTCACATATTTTGTTACTTGATTACTCAGTTACAAATTCTTTCTCTTAAATTCAGACCAAAAAAATCAAATATTTTTTCAACCCTCTTCTTAACTGAAGTAATAAGTTAAATTTAACCTCCTATAAGAAGCGATCTGGAGTCCTTCAAACTATCACATTTTCAGTTTAGAATTATTCACTTTGCCAAGAGAAAACATAACCTTTCCTCTGTGGTTTCAAAGAATCATGGAGGAGGATGGAAATGACTGAAAAATATATTGGAAAAATGATTTGTACTAACAATAGCAATAGTACAATTTGGGCTCAGCACCTGGCTATCCATGTGAAATCACTCTCAAAAATCTAAGTCAGCTAGGACTTGGAAGAGTGGCAAAACTTCCATATTGTTTCCAGGACAATGATGTGGATGAGTTTATGTATTCAGAATTACAGAATAAAAGAGTTGGGACTTTGGAAGTCTTCTAGTCCGACTCCCTGCTTAAACAGGAGTCCCATTCCAGACAAATGGCTGTCCAATCTCTTCTTAAAAACCTCCAGCAATGAAGCACCCACAATGTCTGGAGCTAAGCTATTTCACTGATTAATTGTTCTCACTGACAGGAAATTTCTCCTTAATTGTAGATTGGATCTCTCTTTGATAAGCTTCCATTTATTACTCCTTGTCCTGCCCTCAGGTGCTTTGGAGAATAGGTTGACTCCTTCCTTTCTGTGACAGCCCTTCAAATATTGGAAGACAGCTATCATGTCACCTCCTAGGGCTAGGCCTGCTCTTTGTTACATTAGACCAAGGGTCCTCAAACTTGGCAAGTTTAGGACTTGTGGACTTCAACTCCCAGAATTCCTGAGCTAACACGACTGGAGGAGGAATTCTAGGAGTTGAAGTCCACAAGTCTTAAAGCTGTCAAGATTGAAGACCCTTGCAATAGACAGACCCAGTTCTGGCAACCTTTGTACATTTACTCTCCAGTACCCTAATAATCTCTGTTGCTCTTCTGTGTACTCTGTCTAGAGCATGGGTGTCAAACTTGTGGTTTCACATTGCCATCACGTGATGTTTCACAATGTTTTCCTTTTTGTGGAGCTGCGGTGGGTGTGACCTGCGCGTGATGCATCCGGCCCGTGGGCGCCAGCTTGACACTGCTGGTCTAGAATCTCAACATTGTTTTTGTATCCTAGTGACAAAAATTGAGTATTCCAAGTGTGGTTTTATTAGTGCAATATAAAGTAGTACTAATACTTCATGTGATCTTGTTATTATCTCTCTGCAGCCTAGGATGGTACTGGCTTTTTTGATAGCTGCACCACACAGCTAGCTCATACTTAAGTGGCTGTCCTCTAGGAGTCTCTCTCACAGTTACTGCTGTCAAGACTTCACTAAACAAGTTCAGCTCAAGGAAGTCCTTACCTTTATTTTTGAAAGGAAGGGCCCGACCCATACTTGTTAATTTCTTTGAGTCTTGTTTACATTTAATTTAAACGATGAAGAAAAAAAAAGATTTGAAAAAAGACAATCTTGAATACTACCCATTATCAAGGATCTTCCCATTGCTGTCTTGCAGACTACAGAAAATATACATGTTTTTGAATTACAATAAACAGAAGCCAAGATACATCAATATAGAAGTAGTCCTTGACTTACAACAATAGTATAATTGTGATTTATTCAGTCAACAATGCTTAAACAAGCTGTGTCACAGCATTATATGTGAATATATTTCCTAAATAAGGCAAAGGTAGGATTGCATATGACAGAATATAACATTCCAAAATCCTAGTTTTCAGGAACACAATGGAAAAAAACTGCATTTTTCATCCATTGACAAAGAAAACATAAAGACAAAGGACAATGGAAACAACATATGAATTGATCCAGAAGGCCTAAGCAAACAAATAAACCTCAGAATCTTTCTGACATGGGAAAAGTACCTTCCTTGCAATGATCCCTAACACACATGTGCAAGCTCAACCATCTCCAGCTATCAGTTCTTCAAAGGAAAAGTAAGAACTCTTATTATTCAGCTCTGAAGCAATGGAAGAGACAAGATCCAGCCAGATCATGCAATTCCACACTGAACACCCAATCTCTCCCTCTATTCCATGAGACAAGTCCTATTTGTATGATTGGGCCCAAGGGTGCATTCAAAAAAACAAGTGTCTGGGTTGGGCGGGGGGATTTGGAAACCAGATTGAGTGGGCAGAGCATTATTCTAGCTAGCTGCTGTACAGAAGCCCCTTGTCTCTGGCTAATTGGAGGAAAAGGAATTGAAAGAACTTCTTTGAGCAAAAGAAAAGCAGAAGCTGGCATATTAAACACATCCATACTGTCCTCCTCCCCCAATATTTGATGCCTTTCATTCCTCCCCACTCAAACAATTTACATTTCTTGTCCTCTGTGTTTTTGCTTAGGATTGCAACAGCCAGTATTCAAAAGAAACATACCATGGCATACATTTTACATGTTCTCTGCACATACTCTGAATTGTGCCACTCGTTCTCCTCACTTCTCTCTCCAGTTTTCCACTAGCAATGGAAATAGGATACTATAAAGTGTTCCAATGAGATTAATTAAGTTTAAACCAATGAGTTATTCACCTGAGCTTTAAAGACCTTTGGAATTAACCTGGAAGCATTCTATAATAGCCCTTCAAATGTTTTTGCTCCACTAAAGTGAAAAATAGGAGTATAAAAATTGTCTGCCTTGAAGATCATCATGCAAGCTGGATTGAAAATGTTCACTTCTAATCACCCCAAATAGCATAACTCTGAACCTCTCTGCAATCATCTAATCTACGCTTGTTTTGGAAGGCAAGAGCTTGTATTGCAAATTTCAGATGTTGGTATTTGTTGATCTACAAATGGATGGGAATGCCAATGTACTCTTCCTTTTTGGCAGCGATCCACTCTTTGAAATTGATTTAGGAAAACAAAATTGATGTATTATGCTCTTAGTAAACTAATAACTCTTCAGAACACTCAGTTCTCCCAATTTTGAAAAATACTTCCTTCCGTCACTCTCCCACTTTCCCATCTACTAGAGCATTTTGCCGGCCAAAGGAAAAAAAACTGCAGTCCCTAGATACCAAAATGTTACTTGCTCTTCATCTAAAGGCAGAAAGAGAACATAATGTTTGACTTAGTGTCTTATTATTATTTTAGGCAAACAAGCAGATATTAATCATTTGCAGACTATTCTCAATCTCCTAATTAGTCCTGGAAAAAAATTAGTTTCCTTGCTCTCGTTACATTTTCGTCTTGTAAAAACTTTGGGGCAATTAGGTTATAGTTCAGGAAGTATCTATCTTTAGGAGTCATTCACAACCATGGAAATGTCCAGAAATAGGATTTAGGACTATTGCCCAATGTCTGGCCAATATCACAGGTATTCACACATCCTTGTAGGAAAAGTCCAAAACGTGGATTTTGCTGATAGCTCAACCATTAAGAAATCAGTGCTCCCATGGCTCCCTTTTTACTGAATAATTTGTGATTGCCAATTCATACGATAGAAACCACCAAATGTGCTCCAGAATCCACTGAAAACAGAAGAAGGTGGAGAACATCCATCCATATCTTTGCTACCTCCAGGGTTTGGCTGTAATAATAAACATGATCTGTCTCAAACTACTATTTTAGAGAGTTATGTAAGAGCTTAAGAATATAAGAAGGGGTTTATGGAGCATGCTATAGGACTATGGTTGATAGGATCTTTTGGGAAGGCCACTGGTCACAACCCTGGACAAGACATAATACATTCTTTCTGTTCTCAATTCCCAGCAATCTGTATTTAAGGCATACTGCCTATGATTCAGGATGATCGTGAACCTCATGTCTCTCATTAGTAGACATTGGTAGCATGATCCTATATGAATTCCAATAGTTTAGTAGATGAGACTTCCTATTCACCTACTGAAAATGAATGGGAAATCTACTGAGATGAATAGGAAGTCTCAGTCTACTGAGTCTACAGGGTCTACTACATGTTAGGCTAGAGAATTCTGGGATTTAAGTTTACATATCTGGACAGTATCATGGCTGGGAAACGGATTTAAATTTGGATGAGAAATGAAACATATTCAAGAAAAATTTTAAAAAGGCCTTGGTGGCTCAGGCTGTTAATTGCCTGCCCTTAAGTTCCAGCTGCCTACAACTGCTGTAGGCTCGAATCCCACCAGGCTCAAGGTTGACTCAGCCTTCCATCCTCTTGGGGTAGGTAAATTGAGGACCCAAGATTGTTGGGGGCAATAAGCTGACTTTGTAAAAATGCCGCTTAGTAATAAGCAGGCATATACAATGGAATGAAGGCTATTGCTGAGCACATTGGGTTGTATCCCAAAAATTGTAAGCTGCCCTGAGTCTCCGGAGAAAGGCGGCATATAAATGTAATTAAAAAAAAAACCATTTGAAAGAAAGCACCTTTTGGGACAACTATGACCTGGATGACTGAGAACCTCCATAGATATGGGTTTAAGCTATGAATCAGGATACACCCACACTACCAGTGGTAGAATTCAATTTTTTTTACAACCGGTTCTGTGGGCATGGCTTGGTGGGCATGGCAGGGGAAGGATACTGTCAAATCTCCAGTCAGAGGTGGTATTTGCCAGTTCTCTGAACTACTCAAAATTTCCGCTACCGGAACTGGTCAGAACCTGCTGAATACTACCTCTGACCCACACCCACATTCCAAACTCATCTCAGTCATAAGCTTATTGATAAATTACTATCCAGGATCACTAGATATCCTACTTATGTTTAGAAGGATTATCTGTGGAAATGCTAAGCATTATCAGGTAGATAATTCCTTTAGCATTTTTAAATAATTAACCAGCCATATCATTTGTTTGCTGTATCATTCATCTCTGTTATGAATCTGCATTTGAATTTTGTCAGCAGAAAGGGAACGAGATATTTTTAAAACATAAGAGCTGAATTTGCTATCAGTGGGTTTACAACTGTCTGCTCCATTTAATCTGTGACCCAGATAGAGAGAATCCCTTCTAGTTTTGTCAGGTTGATATAAGGCTTTGCTACAACACTGAAGAATGCAGTGACTTCCCAAAACAAACAGACTGGTGGATTTTTACATGGAATGAATCAGACTGCAGACAATAATGAAGGAATTAAAAATCCATAGAAAATAATTCACACAAAACTAAGAAATATTTGGCAATTCACATGACTTTTGGAATTCTGTTTTCAGAGAATTCATCCTTACATGGATATTTCTCATATCTATGTTCTGTTTTATCACTGGGAAAAGTCTGGCTTTCTGGATGCTATAGAACTATAACAGTCTCCTTTCTGACTGACAAGGCAAGCTAGAAGTGATGGGAGAGGAGTCAGCAGTGTTCAAATATGTTCAGCCCCCATTAAACATGTATCAAATGAACATTTTCCACTGATGGGCACTGAAACTGATATTTTTGTTGAAAGGCAAGAAAAAACAAACTAAACATTACAGTATTCTCAAAGAAAGTATAGTTCTTTTAAGGAAGAACTTTTATTTTTATTTGATTTGATTTGTCAATCGCTTACAAGATAATAGGTATAAGTATAAACATAGTTATGAATACATGGAATGGGTACATATAAGAAAAATAAGCATTATTATTACTTATAATTAAACATTTTTAATTACAGCAAGTTCCTGAAGTAGCATTACTAGCTCAACTCTGGACTTGGATCTGCTCTGTCGGCCATCTTATAGATTTTGATACCCCTTGGAATTATTCTTTACGTATTCTCTTTCCTTACACTTTATTTCCATTCAGCTTTTGAGAGATTAATCTGTCTCCTAGTGATTTTTCCTAAAGAAGTCATATTTCCTCTTCCTGTAGTGAATCTGTTTTCTCTCCTTCCTTTCACTTCCCCTCTCTTTTCTTCCATTGCTGCTTTTTCCTCAAGAGCATAACGAAAAAAATAGTCTATCCCACATTCAGAATTTCTTACAAGCTTTGTTTTCTTCACTAATTCTCTCAAGATTGTTAGAATTAAAAGTAATTATAAACAATGACATCAATTATATTTTTAATCACCACTTTTCCTTCAGCAGATTTATGCTTAAACCACTTATTTGGAACAAAGCAGATCAATTAGCTAAGCAAATGTTCACCAGCTATAGTTACATTCATTCTTGTGTCTCCAAATGGTCAAAGCATTTTTATACACTCTCTCATCTTGTTCCCATTGATCAATTAACGTCACCTCATGGAATAATTTGGATCAGATTAATTCATTGCACAATTCCCCCCTCCCCAATTACTCCTGGTTCTTCCATCTTTCCTCTTTTTCTTAGTTTCACAGAAACATGACATATACATTGTTCTTCCCATTTTTCATTTAATTCATTAATTTGTGCTTTTTACTACTTATTTTTTTACATTTCCAGTCACAACCTTCACTATTGGCATTGTCATCATCTGGTAGGCCCATTGATATTGATCTCCTCCACCAGTCTTGGCTTTGATTAATTGAAAGATTCATATGATCTTTTTTTTTAGTAAGATAGCAAAGATATAGACCAGAGTGACAACCTTCGATACATCCATACACACACTCCCCACACAAGAAGCATTTCCTGTCAATACCAAGGACAATACTGATCATTTTGCCCAGCAGGCTAAAAATATACCCATAAACCATGCTTTGTGGTTATATGTGATACATGAAATCACTTTATAGTTCATTAAGTAAGGCATGGTTAGAACATTGGTTAATGTAATGTGCAAGTCCAATCAGTATGAAACTATGGAAAGTGAATTGACTCTCCCCTTCATTTGTCTAATTGTGAGATCACTTGGGGATGATAATTATTATGCAAGGTTGGCATGCAGCTTGATTGGATATGATTGCAAAGCATTTTGTAACATAAAACATGTTGCAAAATAGATACTAAACAACATTAGAGATTGCCAGACAAAAATCTTAGAAGCAAATCAAGAGAGTAAAGCAGCTGGTGTTTAATGTACATAGTTTTACAGTGGTGCTGGTGCTAACATACAATTCACTTTGGTGCAATTTCTTGGTTCAGAATTCATAATGAACTGCTCCATCTTCACCAACAATGTTGCCTGCAAGATGAATTAAGAATGGTGGTCTTTAACTTTTAACGGGTGAATTTCCTATTATTAGTGTAGGAATCCATTTCAGCAGTTTCATCTAAAAGCAGCAAAATAAACCTCCTGGCAAGCAGTGCTTATTTTTCCCCCAAAATCAGGATTTCAATTGCACCAGCCTCTCAAAAATACACCTTTTCTAGCATAATTTCACTGGCATTAAGATTGGGTCTGCTTCTCTTGCATTTATGGCATAAAATTGCTTATCAATCCCTGGCAGGCTTTTTAAATGGACAAGAATTTTTTTTGGCTTGAACAACAAATGCCCTGTGATAGCCAGGTCAATATAGGAAGTGCTAACCATAATACCTCTGGAACATTCTCTTCCCTGATTAATTGTTTTTGCATATGATTCAAAGTCAATAGACCAATTGCATAAACTGTACTTTCTGCTGTCACTAAAATGTTTCTGACCAATAAGATCTAGGTGGAAATCTTATCTTGAAAGAAGCTGAACTTGTGATTTTATACCGCCAGTTCCAGGAAAAGCATTTTTTTTCCTGCATGAGACATTATTATGGTTGGTTGGTTGCACAATTAGCCAGATATGTAGAATGGATATAACATTTTTGTTCACCTATTGATTCTTTCCCAAGAACCTGGTATAAGCAGATGCAAGTATCATCACAGAATGTAAGTTGCTCCAAGTAAAATTGTTTTTTGCAATTGACCGTTAGTGATTTTGTTAATGCTGGAGGTATTTGGGTTACTATTAAAATTTGTATGCTGCCTGACTCCCAACAATTTTGCGGGGTTCGCAAGAGAAAACATTTAAAACAAGAGGAAAAATACAAAAATAGATAAAAGTAGAAGAATAAGAGATGGCAAGGGCAACAAAAACTGACCAGGATGAAAGTGTTCTATCTCAGGTTGAACACATACGTGTGCAAATACAGTTGCTAAGGAGCTGAGTTATTTACTGCAATTAAGCAGATAACAATAGACAAGATCATAAATCACTCCCTATGCAAAGAGAGCTTGCTTGAATATATTTGTTAAAACAGCTATACAATGGTCCAAAATTGTTCCAGGAGTCAAAAGAGCCTAGACAAGTGATCAGCAGTCTGATAGTCAAGGGTTCAAGAGTAGGGAAACACAAAAACAAGTCATTCCAAATGGTTGTTTCCAGCAAAGGCTAAAGGCAACGCAGTTACATCAATCTGTCTACAGGCAGTGGCTTGTAGTTATTTAGGCCTCACTCTTTGCCTCATGAGGAAACTCATTGAATGATGTTGCTCTGCTCACTGCATAAAGACCTGGAGTTTGGAGCTCATGCCTTGTCATTCAAGTGCTCCAGTGGATCAGGAGATGATGGAGCTGAACAGCCTCCTCAGATGAAACATGACTTGCAAATTCCTGAGGCTGACAATCCACAGATTCAACTGGAGCAACATTGTCAAAGTCAAAGTCTAGTGCACACAGTTCAAAGGGGGCTTTATTCTCCCCCACCAAAGGCCTAAGTGAAGAGCTAGATCATCAGGGCACTTCAAGCACCAGTAGATGAGTATCATTCAAATCTCAGGGAGAACTTCATTTCAGACAGGAATTGCTGCTACAGAGAAGATATGCTTCCAGGGTCCAGAGATATGGCAATGTTTTTTTTTGTTTGTCAAACATGTACAAGATAACAAGTATAGGTATGAACATAAACATAGGACGTAAATACAGATGGGGAAAATAAGACAGGGACGGTAGGCACGCTGGTGCACTTATGCACGCCCCCTTTAGGACCTCTTAGGATTGGGGTGAGGTTCATGGTAGACAGTTATTTAATAATTTAATTTAATTTAATTTAATTTAATTATGAGACTTATATGCTGCCCTATCTCCCTAAGGACTCAGGGCGGCTTACAAAATAAAACAATAATACAAAATTACAAATATTAAAAAACAATTAAACTCCAAGGTCTCATAACAATTCCAATTTAAAAACTATACTAAAACAATGCTAAAAAACCCTCCCCCCACCATCAGTCCGGGTAGGCTAGTTGGAATATCCATGTCTTTAGGTCACGGCAGAAGGAGCGGAGATCAGGGGCCACCCGGAGCTCTAGGGGGAGCTGGTTCCACAGGGTGGGAGCTCCCACCGAAAAGGCCCTACTCCTGGGAACCGCCAGCCAACATTGCCTGGTCGACGGCACCCGGAGAAGGCCCTGTTGATGAGGGCGCACGGGATGCTGGGCAACTGTTAATGGCAGCAGGGTTTCCCGCATATACCCTGGTCCAATGCCATGAAGGGCTTTATAGGTCAAGGTTAGGTTTGAGTTTGAATCTGTGAGGGTTTGAGGCTGTAACAATGGAGTCAGGTAGACCATTCCACACTCTGTTGCTGAAGTCGTATTTTCTGCAGTCGAGTTTGAAGCAGTTTACCTTGAGTTTGTATCGATTGTTTACCCATGTATTATTGTGGTTGAAGCTGAAGAAGCCATTGACAGGCAAGATGTGAACTAGCAGACAATTTTGTGAACTATGCTTAGATCAGATTAAACTGTTTAATCGAAGGAACCCAAAAATACATAAACCCTGCCATACTGGATCTACCCAACAGATACAATGGGAAACCAGCAGTTTTCCAAGTAACTAGGCCCTGTGTCATCCAGAACTTTATAGATATTGATCAGCACCTCAAATTACACCCAGAAGCAAACTGACAATCAGTAGAAGCATATGTGTTACAAGTGCATTGTAAATCATTGAGCTAACAGACTTCCAAAAGACATAAAACCAACTATACAAATCACTTCATGTGCAGGGTGAGCATAAAACTACAGACAATAAGCAGATACTAGATCTCCCTGAGACATGTAAGCACTTAACTTGCATCACACTTAAAAGAAACCATAAGTAGTTATACTACTACATAAATTTCTAGATGAACCTACAATGGTTTCTTCAATTAGAAACTTTTTCCTGATTCTTCCTTGCCTTGTTTTTAATTTTGTCTGGAACATCCAAGTGGATCTGTGGAGGTTCTGGGGGACTGGTGTAGACCTCCTCCTTTCAGCCTCCTCTTCTGAGCCATCTTGCTGTCCTAGCCACTGAGTTTTTCCTTTCTGTCTTCAATACTTTGAAACTTGCCCACTTTTTAATATCTTTTGAGAAGAAGGCAATTCTTCCCTTTTGTCTTTCCTGGCTTACCTATCTGAAAGTAGCAATATATCTTTACAAATTATGCAGGACTTAATTCATTTTGTGTAATTGGTTCATCGGAGATATCTCATTAACTATGGTCATAAAAAATAAAAGCGCTTATTGTTTGGCATTTTGCATTTATCTCTATTTTCACAGTGAGGCTATTTTCTTGAAAAATGTTTACCTGTAACTGCAAGAGCTTTTAATTTATATGCTTATTAGGAAACCAAAGCAACATGAACAGCACACTAATGGCAGGATCAGCAATCTGAATGGATACCCAACTTTTGCAAAAGAAAGGAAAAGAAAAAAAATAGAATCTCAGCATACACACACAGCAGCTCATTGATGAGTAAAATGCTCAAACTTCATGGAATGTTGGCTGTTTGTTGAGAAGGGGGGGAATCTCAAAACATTAAATGGAATGGAGTGGCTGAGTCAGGAATCAATAGCAATAGGACTTAGACTTATATACCACTTCACAGTACTTTACAGCCCTCTCTAAGTGGTTTACAGAGTCAGCATATTGCCCCCAACAATCTGGGTCCTCATTTTACCTGCCTCGGAAGGATGGGCTAGCCACCAACATATCAATAGAATTTCACAAGTACTTCTTCCTATCTTTAATTATATGCAAGTAGCTACAGGAATAACTCATACTTGGATAATTCGGTTGCCATGGAGAGAAGCTCTCTAACTTTAATAGCTCTATTATAGGTAGAAGTCAGCCAATGAAACCCTTTCCTTCCTTTAACACTTTTTGTTTTTCCATTCCTGATAAACTTGTTTTCTTTTATTTACCTGCTTTGAAGTTGTACGGGATACAGTTGATGATGGCCTTTTAGCATTAATAATCAAACACTACTGAATAGTTATTTCAGTCCTTAGTGCTGTAATCAAATTTATTGTGATTTCTTTTTAAAAATGGTGGGAAAAGAAAGGGATGCTCATCTAGATTCTATAGGTGAAACAACATGATAAGGAAAATAAAATTGATAAATTTTCCTCTGTTTATAATGTGATTCACTTATTCTATTACCTGGCTTTTCCACACAGAGTGACACTGGATAGTTTGGTTTATCTTTGGTTCTCTGGTATACACAAACATACACACACACACATATATATCCTTCAGATTTATTGATTAAAAACAAGGAGTTTTGTAGCAATTTAGCATTTACAGTACATCTGTGTTTTGAAATACGTGTTCCTGGATTTTCATACTGAAGTCTCCACATCATTATGCTAATAAGTTGTTCAAGATTCTAATATTATCTCTGCAACAAATTATCTAAATTAGCTTTCTGGAAAGTTTTTTTTTCCAGAGCTGATATTCTCCTAGAATAATCAAGAGCAAGGATTTGCTATTACCTCAGATAGTATTTGTATTCATTTATCAGTAGGCCCTGAACTTCATTTTGAGCTGTGCTAGGCTCACTAGGAAAAAACAAACACATCAGTGTGGGAAATAGAAATGGATGTGATCTCTGGGTTAATCTGATGGGTTTTCTCTTTCATTACTTTTTTTTAAATTCCATTATTGGTAAAGTGGCCACATGCCCAATCTGGCACAGTCACCCAAACCTTTGGCAAAGCAACAGGCAGCTAATGAATAAGACAGCAGGGTTGGTTCAAAATCACCTAATTATGAGTTTGCTTTTGTTTATAACATTTCCTGACCTTTTAAATACTTTGAAGTTTGCTTTGCCAGAATTTGTGTAGGGGTTTGTATGGGGGGATTTGTATAGAAAGGAAGTTTGATTTTTTTTAAAAAAAGAAAGGATGTTACTGAAAAGACTCTCCATGAGGGCAAACCTCAAGATTTTTCATGTGGGTCACTTTTTACTCAGTGTCTTTGGAGATTCTCAATCATCCAGGTTTTTCAAAAGCACCTTTTTTGTTTTTTGCTTGAAGACATTTCACTTCTCATCACTGAAGAAGCTTCTTGAATGAGAAGCTAAACATCTTCAAGCAAAAAACAAAGTCTAGTTGCCCTTTGAAAAACAGCACCTGTGGTTTCACTAGAGCTGTTGCTCTAGTGAATTTTTAGATTTTTATATATCTGAGCTTATGTTGTTCCTTCTCTCAGTGCCCATCTCTTCCTCTTAAACTTACATTCTGATACAAGATCAGCCATAGCTGAGTTTCTGAGAAATGAACTGGGCAAGGAAGCCAGTGCCAGTTCCTCTATTTGGGGGAATCATCACGCTACCAAAAAAATTCAAGAATATTTTATAAATTTACATACCAAGTGATATCAGTTCACATGGGAAATTATGTATTTTAAACTTTTGATCTTTTCCCCCCCTGAACTCCTTAAGAATCAGTTGAGACAACATTTGAGCCCAAATTCGAAATGCAGCTGAATATTTTTAGGGTTCAAGACAAAGATTACATGACAACACCAAGAATGAAGCATTTTTCTGACACCCTTTTAATTCTGGTTTTAAGTGTTATTTTAGATTATATTTGTATGTTTTATCACAGAGGTCCCCAAACTTGGCAACTTTAAGACTTGGGGATTTCAACTCCCAGAATTCTGAGAGTTGAAGTCCTCAAGTCTTAAAGTTGCCAAGTTTGAGGACCCCTATTTTATCACAAGAAGCCATCTTGATTTTTGAAGACATAGAAAGACTGGGGAGAAATTTCACTTCACTGGAATTAAAAGTTACGGTGGAATGGAGCTGGGTTCATCAGCATAATAATAACCCTTTCCCCCAAAAGCTCCCAATCACCATGTCAGTCCATATTAAGCAGATAGTGAATAGCCTAGGAGACAAAATAGACCCTATAGATCAAAAACTTAAGATATCAAGCATATTCTATGGGAAAGACTGGACAGGAAAGATTTGACCTATTACAAAACAATGCCACTAAAGACCCCAGTCAAACAATCCAGCAGAAAATAATGGATAAGGGTTAAAAAATCCAGAAGAGCCAGCAGATGAAGTTTCTGAAGTAGATCCTCTACCAAAGTGATCAAATTCATTTCAGGGTCACATCCCATTTGAAATCCCATTTGAAATAGGACCAGAAAATTCCATCCAGAGTTATCTCCTTCTGTCCTCTGCTATTACAATTCACAAACTGTGAGGCTTCCACTTTCTCAATTGCCTTGGACACTAATGGAATATTTGACACTGGCCAATAATTACAGAGATCTTCCAAATAAAGACATGGTGTGGTTTTTTTTTTAAATAATCAGCAAGGAAGGACAAAGGTTGAACATGTAGACATTGTCCCATTCTCTGCCCACACACAGGTACACAATGTGATTTCAGTTTTTCTAGTGCTTATGTAGTCAGAATGACACTATTCTCTTGCAAAAAGGAGAGTGATTAATGTACAAAATAAAACAACTTTTAGGAGAAAAGGCCTCCAAAAAATAGCTCAAGGAAGGCTGATCATGCATTGAATCAAATCCTTTAAGGTAATAAGTTACTTGGTTATTATATAGACATCCTCATATGAATATTAAATATTTCATACTAATGAAAGCTTAATAGTTACAAAAATTAAGCAACATAGTATCCCATTTGGAGGAAATTATCAGTAGATTGTTTTACAGGATACACTCATGTTTTGTATACACATGTTAAGTTTTCCCTTTGAATATAACTGTGTCCACCTTATCAAATAATTCTGCAAATATTTTAAGAAATGTAACTAATTTCAGTCAGCCCTTGTGAGTTTGTGTGTGTGTGTGTCTGTAATACATATATATATAACCATCATCATTTTAATCATTGTCTATCTACCGTACCAACCAATATGGTCCTGAGCTTCCTTTTGCCAATTGGGTCCCAATTGCTGATATCATTGATCCATGTTGTTTTAGATTTCTTTCATGGATGCTTTTTATCAAGTGGGGTCCATTCTATGCCTTGGTCCACCTGCCATCAGAGTCCATTTTGAATACATAGCAGAAAAAGAATCTTAAGAGTTATTCTATGGTACAAAGCTATTACAGAATCCAGTTGTTCTGCTTTGGATACCACGAAGAAGATGAGAAATGAAGAGACATCCATTGCCTGGGAAAGTTTGCATCAATAAACAGAGAAAGGCACATAAAAGCAAATGCTGTTTCCCTCTGGATTTTTTTTAAGAAATGCAAACTAATGCAGAAACAAGACAAACTTAGGATCTAATCAGAAACCGAGGTAACAAAGGCAATAGCTATAAAACCTACATACTTCCTATCTATGAGAAAGGATCAAGGTAAAAATCTGGTCATATGGCACAGGCAGGAAATGAAAGTGCTAATTCAGGACTGTTTGTTTGTTTGTGTGTGGGAAAGCAGGAAGTAGCTTTCCCAGGCAATGGATATCTCCTCATTTCCCCTTTGTCCCACACCAATCAAAAGGAGTATGGTGAGGCAGCTTCAGTTCTTTTCAGCATATTCTGCTTGGCTCAGATTGTACAGAGAAGAATCCTATTAAGTGGTGGTTTTGTGATACATTGCAATCTGGAAATTTCATTGAAGACAATGGTCGACAATCAATTGTTTTCAAGTGTTCAGAGGTTTCAAATCTTTCTGAAACTTTCTAAGCATGTGCAGATCCTGCCAATCAATTGCAAGTTGTAAAGTATTTGGGCATTTTCAGGCATTTAGTGCCTTCTTGTTCTTGAAATTATTGGTG
Organism: Naja naja; assembly: GCA_009733165.1. Lineage (NCBI taxonomy): Eukaryota > Metazoa > Chordata > Lepidosauria > Squamata > Elapidae > Naja > Naja naja. The sequence goes on from CM019150.1 coordinate 64,219,127, forward strand.
GGTTTTCTTAACCTGTACAAGGGCCCTGCAAATCTATCCTCTTCACATATCACAGCCATGCCAAAGCCATTTCTCTAAGTTCATACGAGCTAATGCTTGGTGCCTTTGAATAGGGTTAGGAGACTGGTAATGCAGAAGATAACTGTCAGGGTAGTGCAATGGGGGCCTCTGGATGGCAGAGTCTGGAGGGAGGGATGATGTGTGTTCTCACATGAGACTGCTTGCCTGCATGTGTGCACGTAGCCAGTTGTGTGAGAAGGATTATATGAAAAGAAACAACTGCTTCCAGATTTTTGGAACATCAGTTTGAAAACTTGGAGCGTTTCAATGAAAGTCTCACACAATTGTCTCTTTGCTGTGCTTCTCTGAATAAAATGTGGCTCAGTTGCAGCTAGAAGCAGGAAATGTTTATATTAATAAATTGCCTCCAGCAGGGAGAGTGACTCTTATGGCATCTTTTCAGACTGATACTATAGAAGATATTTAGCTCATATGGAAGCCATTTCCACTTTCTCCCAGATGTCCTAACTTTGAAATGCAAAGGTTCTCAAAATCTTTGCATTGCTCCCTCTCTCTCGACAGGAAAAAAACATTGCTTATTTACAAGAGATGTCTTCAACCGGAACTGGCACGTTTCTCTTTAAACAGGGGTGGACAACACATTTTCATCTCTGCACTCTGGCTCCTATTAGGCCAGCACAAACAGCCAGTGATGAGCAATGTTGGGAACTGAAACATCTGGCATTCTAAAATTTGCTGATGTTTGTGTTTTTAGACAATTATAATTGGATAAAGGCTTGATAATTCATGAAACAAAAGAGATCACATTTTACTGTAGCTGTGTCAACATATGTTCAGAATTATAGGATAGCTGCATACATAAGCAAATATAACAGGTGTAATTTATCATGCAACCTATACCTGCTAAAACCTATGGCGGACTATTAAAAGTACAAACTTTTTGTCCCAGTCAAACAATGCTAGTCCAGCTAGTTATTTAGTTGATTAGGCATCACCCAGCTCCAGAGAGAAGCTGGGTGGCTCACAATATAAAACAAAATGCAAACAGAATAATCTAAATAAAAAATATAAAGTAAGAAAAGTAACCCAGTAGCAATATAGACAACATCAGTATACACACATAACACAGAGAGTTCATCCACCCCACCCTAAGGTCCAGGAGAACAAGTCCTTGACTTATGATTTATGAAGTTTAACAATTGTTTGAAGTTACAACAGCCTTGGAAAAACTACTTACAAGCCATCCTCAAGGTTATGACCATTACACCATCCCCAATCCCATTCTTGAGCTTAGCCTGACATTGGGGAAGCCAGCAGAGAAAATTGGAAATGGCACTCACATGATCACAGGGCATGTGGAAATGCAAACAGGTTGCTAAAGCACCCAAAATATGGTCATGTGATGGGGAGGGGTGCTGCAATGTTTTACAATGGCCAAAAGTCCTTTATGGCCTATAAAGCGCCCATTCTGAGCCCATTGTGACTGCCAACAATCATCAAATAATGCAGGGGTGGGCAGGTATGGCCCTTTACGACCTGGAAGCTTCAACTCCCAGAATTCCTAAGCAATGCTGTAAAGGAGCCATGCTGGATCAGGAATTCTGGGAGTTGAAGTCCCCAGGTGGCAAAGGGGCCATACCTGCCCACCCCTGAAACAATGGGTTGTAAGTCAGGGATTATCCTGTATTACACTTTAGTTGGCAGCCAAGACCAGTAGAAAGCAGAAATTATATACGGCGTGATCTTCAAAGCTCTTTAAAGAATTTTTACAGTGCTTTTTAAAAAAGAAAATGTATAACCTATAATCCATCTATCTTGCCTATCAGAACAGGAAATATATCAGCATTTTGAGAGATTGTCAGATATTAATGTGCCTGAACATGCTGGAAACAATCTTAAATGGTTAATTGGGCAGATAAATAGTCATCTCATCTGTATACTCTTTCCCATCAGCCTAGATCTTAGATCTGGAAGTGAAAGACCTGTTATGATTATTGTTATGTATGAAGGTTTGAATGTTATTGGTTTATTTGAACTGTTCTTGTAAAATGTTAAAAGGTATTGGTTTAAATAGTGCGGGAAGAAACCCTGCACTCCCATTGGCTGGCAACTATGGCTGCTGGCTATAAGAAGCAGCCGTAGCCCAGCCAACTCAGGTCCATTCGAGCTGTAGTCACTGAATAAACTCTTTACTGAAGTTCCCCGTGTTTGACTCTTCATGCAAACATAACACTGGCGACGAAGGTGGGATCTCCCTAAAGAAGAGACAATGCGGAAGGCGAACAGAAGAGCGAGATGGTTGCGCTGAACACCCCCAGCCCCGTTCGATCCGGCGGCGGAAGACTGGGAATCGTATGCGGATCACTTCCAGATGTACCTGGAAGGAAATGACCTCGCCGATATTCCCGAGAGACAGAAGAGGGCGGTTTTTCTCACGCACTGCGGTCCAGCAGTCTTCAAGATGGCGAAGGCGTTGGCGGGAGCTGCAGAACTGAAGGTAATGGAATGGCCTGATTTGGAGAAGCTTTTAAGAGCCCATTACACCCCACAAGTATTGTGCCTCATTAAGAGACACGAGTTTTACCGTCGGGATCAAGGGGAAAGCGAGAATGTTAATGTCTTCGTGGCAAGTTTAAGGGACATTGGGGGTGCTTGTGACTTTATCAACTTAGAAGAGGCCATTTATGATCGGTTTGTCTTAGGCCTCAAAGATAAGGTCTTACAAAGCAAACTGTTAATGAAACCTAAGATCACGTTTAAGGAGGCCATTGAAGAAGCTGTTTCAACAGAAGCCACCAAGTCCTCAGCAGCGGCCATGAAAAAGATTAACAAGGCCTCAAGCCAGGCCTCAAGCCATTCTGATGTGGAAAAATCCACAACAGCCCATTGCGAACAAATAGACTCTGATTCAGATTGCAGTGAGGTGGAGGAAGGGATTTTTAGACTCAGAATGGAGAAGAAAAGGAAAGACCCTGGGAGAAAGAGGCAAGAATTTTATTGCAGAGGCTGGGGGGCATCCCACACTGAATGCAAGTTCTTAGACACCATCTGCCTACGTTGTGAGAAAAGGGGTCACCTAGCCAGAGTCTGCAAATCATCCAGAACTCCACCTAGTAGGAAGAAATTCCTGAAAAGGATTTTAAGCCCAACAACTTCTTTGAAAAGATGGGGCAATTCAGAAGCAAATGGGAAGAATGAAACTCACCAAACAATCACCATTGGTCATTCTTCACCCTTGAGAAGCAGAAAAGTACACGTGAAGGTGTTCATTGAAGGAAGGCCTTGCCAAATGGAAGTGGACTCAGGCTCTTATTTATCTATGGTGTCATGGGACACTATTCACAGGCTACTTCCCAACATTCAGAAGAAACATTTCCAGAAGCAAGCACTGACTCTTAAAGACTACCAAGGGAACAAGATTCCAGTAGTTGGAGCAAGAGATTTCAACGTGCAGTTTAAAGGCCACACCAAACGTTTGCCTCTGACCATCGTGGACAAGGATCGCCCAAGCTTGCTGGGACTTGAGTGGTTCAAGCCACTAGGCATCGAGGTGACTGGCATCAATCACGTGAGCAACTCTGAATGGGAGGAAGCCTTGAAGTCTGAGTTTCCAGAGGTCTTCAGCGAAGGACTGGGCAAGAATATGGGGACCCCTATCACTTTCAGCCTAGATCCCAAGGTCCCCCCAATTCGTTTAAAGCCCAGGAGGGTTCCATTTGCTTTAAAGGAAAAAATTGATGCACAATTAGACAAATTAATTGCTCAAGGGGTTTTAGAGCCCACTGATCACTCCAGATGGGAAACACCCATAGTCACACCAGTCAAGGCTGATGGGTCAGTAAGAATTTGTGGAGACTATAAGGGGACACTGAACCATGCGCTGCAACAGAGCGCATATCCAGTGCCAGTTGTGCATCATCTGTTACATTCACTTGGCAGGGGTACAGTCTTTGCCAAATTGGACTTGGCCCAGGCATATCAACAACTAACAGTTGATGATGCCACTGCAGAGGCCCAAACCATTGTGACTCACAGAGGTGCCTTCAAATGTAAAAGGTTACAATTTGGAGTAAGCGTGGCACCAGGCATTTTTCAAAGTCTTATGGAAAGAATGCTTCAAGGACTGCCAGGGGTAGTGCCTTACTTTGATGATGTGTTAAACTCTGCTGAAAATGACACTCAGCTTCAAGAAAGACTCAGAGAAGTCCTTACCAGATTCAGAAAAGTGGGGTTAAAAGTCAAGGAAGAAAAATGCACACTTAAAACAGACAGGGTTGAGTTCCTGGGCTACATGATTGACAAGCATGGCATCCACCCTACTGATGCCAAGGTTAAAGCAATCAAAGAAGCCCCTAAACCTAAATGCAAAACAGATTTGCAAGCCTTCCTTGGACTCATTAACTTTTATCACATGTTTCTACCTCAAAAGGCATCCATTGCTGAACCTTTGCACAGATTGCTTGATAAGAAAGCTGTTTGGATCTGGGGGAGGAAGGAACAATCAGCATTTAACAGTATTAAGAGACTAATCACATCTGATGCTGTATTGATACAATTCTCTGAGAATTTGCCTGTTGTACTGACTTGTGATGCATCCCCCTTTGGAGTGGGGGGGGTTGAGCCACAGGCTTCCCAGTGGAAGGGAAGCCCCTATTGCATTTTACTCTCGCACTTACTTTCAAAGCAGATAGTATGAATTAAATGGCAAAGAGGCATTGGCAGTTATGCATCATCAAATCTGTATGGCAGGTCATTCACCATTGTTACAGATCACAAACCTGTTTTGTGGCAGGGACAAACCTACTTCCTGTCCTCAAGAATGCTGAGGTGGACTGAATTTCTTGCAGCTTATTCATACAAACTGATCCACAGGCCTGGCAAGGACATTGGACATGCTGATGCACTGAGTTGTTGCCTTGCCACAAGGAGGACTTTGAACCTGAAACACACACCTTTTTTCCTAGAAACTTGTTGCTAAGCTTCCAGTTCATGCTGCTGAAATTGCCAGAGAGACTGCCAAAGACACTGTGGCTGGCTCCGTTATAGGCTGGATTAAGAAAGGTTGGCCCATCAAGATCACCTCACCTTGCCCAACCTTTTAAGTCCAGGCAAACTGAATTATCTGTATTAAGAGGATGTATTTTTGGGTAACAGGGTGGTTATTCTGCAAACTGCAAAGAGAGGTTTGGAAATGT